>JBBPBR010000004.1:39313030-39329638 GCA_037974775.1 Cicer pinnatifidum | reverse complement strand
AAAGGTGCATGCTTAGTTGAGAGGATATTTTGTGCATTTAAAAGCTTAAATGTTATGTGTTAATTGTTAATTTCGGTTGGTGACCCTTTACAACTATTGTGGAAATCTGGGCTTTGCCCTCAGATGAGATTCAGGATGACCCTACCGGTTCGTACCCTACGGATGGGAATGTAGATGGGAATGCTTGACTGGAGCTACGTTAGGAGGATCTTACGGGGCGCGTGGAGATCACTTAGGGTGTATAGTTTTTGGTAGAATGATCAGATTAGGTTGGCATAGAGGGAACATATGTCTTTCTTTTGAATTACGTTTATTTTAAATTGGAAGATTGTACCACTTTTTGATGTTTAAATATTTTGGAGTCATATTTCGAAAAATTATTCCGCTGCTTGTAAATTATTTTCGCTTAAATATTTATCCAAAGGCTTTTCCTTATGTATTTGCTTTGTTTTATTTAATTTGTTTTGAAAAAAAAAATACACCCTCGCTTTGAAAAACGGGGTGTTACATTGTGGTATCAGAGCTTTGGTTTGGTTTTCTTTGGGGGCTGTGGAATCTTTGGTTATGGATTGCAGGTCAACTTGTAGGTTGTGAGTTGTTATTTGATCATGCGTCGGGGTAATTAGTCTGAGTTGTCAGATTTGGGGTAGTTATTATGTGTTGATATATTCGAAACTTAGTTTTGAAATTATTCGAAGTGGTGTTAACACTTCTTCTTGATGTTGGTTTTTCGGAAACACTACCTCCAAGAGGGAACGACGTTGCAAGGATAAACGTCAGTAGGGATGATCAAATTGTTGAAGCTACAAATAACATGGATGTTTTGTTGTTGCACGAACTGCTGCAAAGACTCTGCGGGATCTGGAGAAGAGGAAAAGAGAGATTTGTGCTCTTAATATTAAGAGGGTTAGAATATTTTCGTCATTACCATCCTCCAAAGTTCAAGGGTGATGAGAACTCAAGAAAAAGCTGAGTAGTGGATTCAAGGAATGGAATGATCTTCCAGATGACGGATTGTCAGGCAGTAATGAAGCAAAGTATGACGACATGGAATTTATGAAATGGTTCCAAGGACACAGAAGCTATGTGTTGGTGTTAACTCGAAGATGATGAGTATGGATGAATTAACATTAGATTGATAAGGGATTTTCAGTAAAGACCTAAGTTGAGGACTTTTGTTAAGAAAAAGTATTAGATGTGTTCCGGGTAGATTTCAGGATGAAACTGGATGAGTTTGACAACTGTCAAAGAGATGTGAACATCATGGAATTGTTAAGAAGATAAGGTTTCCATTTGGAATAACGTTTGGTGCTTAGGTGTCAATGAAAGAGACTGGTATTGAAGTTAAGGGAGCGTTGCACATTAGGAGTAATTACTCCTTTGGTTAGATAACATACGCTTTGAGGATTAGTCGATACCTTGAGGGATAAAGTCGAGCATTCGAGTTAGACTGAATTCGCAACTTGGATTACTAAATATGGATAGTAATATTGGATGAATCTATAGACACGTAAGTGTGAATTTTGAGCGATGTTCAGAGAAACCTAATGAGTTAAGCCTTGATGTATTGAACTCTATGTTACCATTAAGTGGAATTTGAAGTAATCGAGTACAAGAATACTTGAGATTGCGGTAATATAAGTTTGAGAGTCTATTAAAGGATGGAAATTACTAAGAGGATGTTAATATTTTGATAGGACTGAAGGAATATTCGAGATTTGATTTGGGACCCTAAGATGGTTGATTTTTAGCTGATGATTTAAAATCTCGCAAGGTTGGATGGAGGACCAAGTAATGCTTAAAACTTTCATAATCGAAGAAGTTGAGGCCGGCAAGTGTTAAATAATTCATGTTAAGGATGGAAGTGTTTGGAGATTTTAAGGATCAAATTTTGGAATCCTATTAAATGATAGCAAGTGAAAAAGAAGAGATGGAATGAATGATTTATGATTTAGTTGTTGGTCGTGGGAAATCAAGCGTCGAGATTTAAACTGAGTGTTTTAGTGACTAGATGAACAATGAAAGGTATGTGGGTCTTTGAGACATTTTACTGCAAAAATTTGGGACGAGGAAGTTATAGATAATTGTTTCTTAGGAAATGCTTTGGAGAATGTGGGAGAAATAATTCTTTAGAACGTTCGATTGTTAGGATTCTTTCAGTTTGTATCTCGGTGAAGGTTGTGAAGGAATAAGAATCCAGCAAGTGAAACATTTGTTGGAGCAGCACATAGAGATGTAGCTTATGACAATTAAAGATTCAGGAAAGGAATTATCTCACCTATAATTCATACATTATTATTATAAAGGTATGCCAAGATATAAAGATATTACTTGAGTGCATGTCATGGGGATTGTTATTGTGTTCGTCAATCAAAGGAGTTAAATGTTTACTTGATACGAAACATTTGAACATGAAATGGAAAAGTTTGGTGGGAATTAGTAAGCCTTGATTTATTGGAATCACTATAATAAAGATGTATCAAAGTTCGAGGTAGAAATTTAAGGTTTGTATAAATGGAAAAGTGATGGAGTGAATACAATGCGGATGACCTGTCATAATAAAAGGATAATCATCAAGTTGCAAATGAAGGACACAGTGAGATTAAGAAGTATCAGAATGAATGTTGGCAGTAGAGGTAGGAGGATTATTTTCGAGTTGTGCATAATTGCGAAGTATGTAAGAAATTTTCTAGTGAAGCGTGAATTTGAGGTGTTAGGCATGAGACAAATGTAGACCTTGATCTGTGAATTGAATTCAAGTTGGATTTTAATGGAAAACGTGACTCTTGAAATGAAGTACTAAACTGAAAGGAAGTTGTGTATCCCGAGTGGTATAGTCTTTGGCAAGATTTTGAAAATAATTGAGGAAGCTTTGGTCACCGAGCATATGTGGGGATGGAATTATTAAATTCATAATTGGAATAACATACTGATAAGAACACTACAGTTTGACGTAGTTGTACGATGTAAGAAAAATCGAGGATTTGTGGACAAGGGAGAAATTTAGGAGTTCTCGGATGTAGTGATTGTTCTGTGCTCAGTGTGTTAGGGTCATTCTAAGTGTTTCAGTTTGGTACCAAATGGATGTTTCGTACCAAGTGGATGCAAATGAGACTACGTGACATAGGTATGGGATATTTTACTTCGTCGACAGGATCAAAGTTATAAGAAAATAAGGGAAACTCAATGGACTTTGAGAAGATTGTTGACTGCTTGTACATTAAGATAATCTCAGTTATAAGTTGCAAAGAGCGCTACTACAGTTCGATTAAGATAGTCTAAGCCACTATCATGGTTGTCGACTATTTATTGACAAATTGAGGGACTGATAATCCTTAATCTCTTGTTGATAGTAGACAAAATCATGTTGGATGGAACGGACGAGCATTACCGACTATGGATGTGTGTGAAGTTATTAAGCACCCTATGAAAAGGCGTAGGCAACACTTTTTCGAGAAGGCCGGGTGAAACAAGTTGTGACTAGTATGTTGAATTTGAGTACAAACCTTGTGTGGATTGCTACTCGTACTTTAAGTTTCGAGGACGAAACTAATTTTAGGGGGGTAGTAATGTAAGACCCCTAATTTTAAATTATACTTTAGGTATTTTAGTGGATTTTGGTATTGAACTCAGGGGCTTTTTAGCCAAAGTTATTAATATTTTGGGAGTTTAAATGACCAAAAAGATATTTTGATGCCCAATTAAAATTACTCGTCGATGAGTAAATTAATTTAACTGCGGTGAATCTTGTACGAAGAATTTAATTCTAGGGAGTTATGTTAAAAATATCTCAAGCTGCTAAAAATTGCATCTATCAATTGAGTTGCGACGAGAGTAGATATTTTTAACAAAAAGTGGTTTGGAGAAGTTATGGGTGAAATGGTAATTTTAATAAATATCTAGATATTTTGAGATATTTGTTAATTGTAATATATATACAAATATGTATATATATGTTTGTGTGGAGGGATAGAAAGGAAATAGAAATAGAAAGAGGAGAAAAGGAAAGGGAGGAAATATAAAGAGAAAAGAAATAGAAAGGAAGGAGAAAGGAAGAAAGGAAAACTGAAGGAAAACCTAAAAACATTTTCCTCTCCCTGTCTCTCGCGCCAACTTCCTCCTTCCTCCATGGTTATACTTTTCTTTGCTTTCTTTGCTACATTTGAGTTCAAAAATTGAAACCCAAGGCTAGTGGGTGAGAAAGATCAAGTTTCCAGCTTCTTCCTTTCTCCCGGATTCGAAAACGGTATTAGGGATTTCAAAACCGTCAAACACAAACATCCCCATTTCATCTAGATCTAAGCTTCGTTTTGCGAAGAGATAGAAGGGAAAGTTGTTCACTACCACGCTACGATGCTAGGGGACCAACTTGGGAAGCGGCGTTGCGAGCGGAGATTTTACCGGATTTGCTCGCGGTACTGTAATCGCACGTTACAGCTAACGTGAAGGTAAGGGCTCCTTCCAAACTTTTAGTTTGCATTTAGGGACTTACTTGTGGTTGTGTGGAAAAGAATTTGGTTAGGGTTTAAGTAATGTTTTGTGGAGAATGAATTTTAAACCCATTATGTATGATTTCAAGTATATGAAACTTGTTGTGTTTGAGTGATGGATTGTGTTAATTTGTATCGTCGTACTTGGCGTGTTCTTACTTGATGGTTGTTGATTGATGTGATTTGATGTGAATCGTTGGTTGATTTGGATTGAATTTGAAAACATGTTTGAGATGTGTTTTGTGTGAGTTATGGATTGAATATGAAAGTACGTTTGAGTTTGTTTTGTGTGGAAATTTGAAAACCATTAAGTTAAACAAGTATTAAGAATGGGGAATCTCTTAATGTCTTATTTACCTAATGTGTGTTTTGGAAAATCGTTTAAGTTAAATGAGAATTAAGAATGGGGAATCTCTTAATGTCTTATTTACTTGAAGTTGTGTTGAAAATCGTTTAAGTTAACTGGGCGTTAAGAATGGGGAATCTCTTAATGTCTTCGTTACTTAATGTTGTTTTGAAAATCGTTTGAGTTAATTGGGCGTTAAGAATGGGGAATCTCTTAATGTCTTGGTTACTTAATGTTTGTTTTGGAAAATCGTTTAAGTTAAATGAGAATTAAGAATGGGGAATCTCTTAATGTCTTGTTTACTTAATGTTTGTTTTGAAAATCGTTGGAGTTAAAAGAGTATTAAGAATGGGGAATCTCTTAATATTTCTGTTTGCTTAAGGTGTGTTTGTTTGTAAAAAAAAATCATTAAGTTAAATGAGTATTAAGAATGGGGAATCTCTTAATATCTGCGTTTACTTAATGTTGTCGTGAAAATGATTTTGTGAAGAAATGAATTGTCAAGTCAAAGTGATGCCATGTGATTTGTTGGTTCATTTTGTCGGTGTTGAGATTGTCGCGCCAAGGTGATGCCATGTGATTTGTTGGTTCATCTGGTATGCGTTGGGATTGTCAGGTCAAAGTGATGCCATGTGATTTGTTGGTTCATTTTGTCTGTGTTGAGATTGTCGCGTCAAGGTGATGCCATGTGATTTGTTGGTTCATCTGGTATGCGTTGGGATTGTCAGGTTAAAGTGATGCCATGTGATTTGTTGGTTCATTTTGTCTGTGTTAGGATTGTCGAGTCAAGGTGATGCCATGTGATTTGTTGGTTCATCTTGTCCGCGTTGGGATTGTCGAGTCAAGGTGATGCCATGTGATTTGTTGGTTCATCTTGTCTATGTGGGTATTGCGTTGAAACCGTTAAATGTTATGTTTTGAAACTATGTGTAAGTATGTTTGATTCAAATTGTGTTTGTGCTGATTGTACTAAGAGTTATGTTTTGGATTTGTGTGATAGTATGTTAGATTGTCAAACGATTTCGAAACTCAAGTTGACGTGGTGATTGTGTTGAAAATGCTAAGTGTTAAGATGTGGATTTGTGTATGAATGTGATTGAGTTAGTTTATGTATTTTTGGAGGAATATGCAGGGAAATCAATTGCCCAATCGATTGGCATTAAGTCAGTGGCTCAGCTATGCTGTCAATCGATTGCCCAATCAATTGCCCAATCAATTGCCCAGTCAATTGCCCAATCGATTGGAATTAAGTCAGGGGCTCAGCTATCCTGTCAATTGATTGCCCAATCGATTGCTCAATCGATTGCCCAATCGATTGAATTAAGCCCAGAATTCAAATTTCACTAAAAACCTTCAGGAAATCGATTTGGAAATCGATTTGCTTAATAGAAATTCTTATTTTGAGTTAGATAATTGATTGCTCAGTTGATTTATCAATGTTTTGGTTAGTTATGTATTACTTGATGGGTTGAGAACTTTATTTTGATTTCATTTACATTTGGCAAGCATTATATGAACTTTTAGCATATGGAAAAATCCTTTTAAAGGTGCATGCTTAGTATAGAGGATATTTTGTGCATTTAAAAGATTAAATGTTATGTGTTAATTGTTAATTTCGGTTGGTGACCCTTTACAACTATTGTGGAAATCTGGGCTTTGCCCTCATATGAGATTCAGGATGACCCTACCGGTTCGTACCCTACGGATGGGAATGTAGATGGGAATGCTTGACTGGAGCTACGTTAGGAGGATCTTACGGGGCGCGTGGAGATCACTTAGGGTGTATAGTTTTTGGTAGAATGATCAGATTAGGTTGGCATAGAGGGAACATATGTCTTTCTTTTGAATTGCGTTTATTTTAAATTGGAAGATTATACCACTTTTTGATGTTTAAATATTTTGGAGTCATATTTCGAAAAATTATTCCGCTGCTTGTAAATTATTTTCGCTTAAATATTTATCCAAAGGCTTTTCCTTATGTATTTGTTTTGTTTTATTTAATTTGTTTTGAAAAAAAAAATACACCCTCGCTTTGAAAAACGGGGTGTTACAATATTCACTAGCTTATGAATCAAGAATGCTTTATTTTGTACATTCTTTCGTTCATACAACTCTTTTAATTTTTCCCACATCTTGTTAGCATCTATTTCAGTTCCAACATGTGGATATACACTCAAATCCAATCACTTCCTAATTAACACCACTGCCTTTCTATTCATCTTCTTCCAATCAACATCAGATTTATCTGCGAGTTTAGCAGTGTTACCCTCAATAGGATCATACACATCTTTACTTATAACATGTCTTCCATGAGAGTCTTCCAAAGTGTGTAATTAGAAGAGTTGAGTTTAATCATATTCGAACCTTTATTTTCCTCCTCCATTTAAATGCACAAATCAAATAACCGAGCTCTGATACCACTTTGTTGGGAAAAACCAGAGATAATAAGCGATAACTATCTCAATAATGCGGAATATTTTTCCCCCATGTGTGCAGATAAATGGTCAAACAGAAAAATACAATTCTAAGAACAATAATAATTGGCAGAAAATTAAATACGAGACAAACACAAATTTAATGTGTAAAACTTTCCTCAAATTGAGAGAATAAAAACCACGAGACCTAGTCCAGTAAAATCTTCCACTATAATAATTAATGGGTACACCAAGAGTCTTCCTAATAACAATAGGGAATATCAATTAACAATAACAACCCTATAACAACCTTATAACAACCTTCCACTAAAGTGGGTATGCCAAAGTAACTCTCAAAGAAGATAAAACTACTCAAATTGTATATTAAAATAACAAACTCAATGTTAGAAATAACCTATCAAAATGGTAGATCAAACGAAGCAAGTTTGCTATACACCTGTTACCACCACCGAAACCAAACCCTTATTTTTCTTCTCTGGCAGCCTTCTCTTTCAATCTTGTTCTTAGAGATTTCTAAATCCCTTTTATTACCTTCACGTGGGCCAAACCCATTAAAACCTTTTTTTTTTCTTTTCTTTTTTATTTCAATAATATAATAATAATAATAATAATAATAATAATAATAATAAAATTGGTGGGTTCCACTTGAGGAGTGTGCCCATCCAACAATTAGTAATCTCTAAAGATTTGATACGAACTATTAATTCACATGCGGATTTCATGAAATCACAACAATGGTTAGAAACCGTAATGGACTACTTGAAACTCTATAAAATGATTCAGGATCATCACTAAGAACAACAATGAAAAATAGGAGAAGCACTTTTGTCCTTATCAACAATTGAAAATCTCTGGTATTAGCTATAAGTGTTGAGAAAACTGAGAAATCTTATGAGAGAAAACATTTGTGTAAACTCTCTTGTGTGAGAATTAGTTCCAACTCAATCTAAACAATTTGCAACTTGGCCTAGTAGCGGCTGCCGTTCTCATTAGCTTGACCATACTAAGTTAGAAGGTTTAGAAGACTTGAACATAGTTAGTTGACTAGATGATGTTCATTGAACTTGTGATTCCCTTCGTGAATGGTGGATTGAATCCTTTGTGTGAAGGGATTGGCCGTAGCTACCGTGTTGGTGGTAAACTAGGATAAATTGACTTGTGTTTCTTCCCTTATCTCTTTACTTATTAGTTTACCCATTCTTGTTCTCAACTTCACAATTTTTAAATTGTTTTTAATTTATATTTTTTTTAAACAAAATATAATTCAAACACCTCTTTCTTATTTTTTTTTTCCTCTACAAAAACATGTCAAAGTGTTGGGAGATTCTAAACTTGTTATTGAACAATTGTCGTCAGAAAATAAATGTATTTATAACTCTATAGCAATACGTTGTCTTGTAGCAACTAAACTAATTAAAAAGTTTGATAACCTAATAACAGAACATCATGAGGCAAATGAATTTGCTCAAATTTCTTCTAGGGATAAGATTCGTAAAGTAGTTTTAGATAACATTCTCAATATAAGGGAGATAATATATCCAATTCTTGAAAGGGATATCATGACGAAAGATGTAGTTCAGAATGACTAGAGGATTCTTATAGTGCAATATTTGCGTTCCTAGTGCAGATACAAAATGGACGTTAAAACAAAAAGCTACCAAATACGTGTATTAGGGTGAAATTTTGTATTGACGTGTTGTCGATGATGATATAGCCAAATGTTTAAGTGCGAAGAAGTTACCTATCGTTAGTCAAAGTACATGAAGATGTATGTGGTGCTCATCAGGTAGATGATAAGATGAAATGAGTTTTGCGTCTATAGAGTATAATGGCCAACTATGATCAAAGATTGTATTACATTTGTTAATGGCCAACAAAATCACCCGACAAGTGAATTGCGTGCAAGTATAAAACTTTGGCCATTTAGAGGATGATTTTGATCACATCTCTAAATGGGTGGAAGTTGTTCCTTTAAAAGAAGCCGCTCAACAAGATGTGATTGAAATTATAGAAAATCACATTGTGTGTAGATTTGGCTTACCCCAAGGCCCAAACCATCACCACTAACTAAGGATCAACCTTTGTAGGTACGAAAATGGTCGAGTATGTTGAATTAATGAAGATAAAAATGAAAAGTTGAAGCCATGAATAAAATTTTCGTAAGTTTGACCCACAAACTGACATAATACTCTAAATCAAATTTTATGGGCTTATAGAAAATATTCTGGGTCATAATGCAGTGTGTCTTATTGAAGCTAATCTATAATTTATGTGCATCGAAATATAAAATGACTTGCTTATTTGAGGATTATTGGAAACACGTGTTTAGCAAGTTAGATGATTTGTATGGTGAAAGTAATTATTCGACGGATATTTATTATTGGATATTTATTATGGAAAATAATTTTTCTCATGGATAAGTCTTCTAATGAATACGGTAGTTAATGGTCCCCGAGATGGGACGGTTGTTAACAAATGCATTTTTTTAGGAAATGCTTATGCATTAGTGGATGTTAATTATGGTTTACTCATGCAAATCCACAACGTGCGACATCATAAAAATTGAAACAAGTAAAGAAGAAAACTTTTATTAATGTATTCAACAAATAAAAATATATCTATCGAGAAGCTAGATATGTGAGACAAGAATCGAACAAACATGAGAGGAACAACTCACCTGATAATGAACTTGGCACCATGCTTGCCAAATCACTACAAGAAAAACCCTATTTTGTGGCCAACTTTATAAATATTTTGTGGCCGAATAAAACCCTCACAAATTAGTGACCGAAAAAGCCCTCACAAAGTTTAAAATTGAAATTGGTCATTTTTTGTGGCTGAAAAAGCCCTCACAAATTTTTAAATATTTAACTGGATTTTGTGGCTGCCTAAGCCCTCACAAAATCACAACATTATTATTTTGTGAGGGCTTAGGCTATAGGGAATATTGACCTCAGTTTAGCAGAATTTATAAAGAATAAATGCTATTCTAACAATATTACTAAACAGTTTGCTTAATTCAGAATTTATTAAATCAATGATTAACCACAGGCCCATATTTCAATCCTAAGAGAAAATTAACAATTACAAGAATTTTCTAATCAATAGTGCAGCATATACAGTGATTGTTCTACAAATTAATCAAGATACAAACATGCCAAATTAACTATTCAAGCAATATCAATTAATCCAGAATTCGGTTATCGCATGCAATCAAGATTAATCCAGAATTCGGCTATCGCATGCAATCAAGATTTGGGAGACCTATGACTAACTGCTTACTAACTAACTTGTTCAAATGATCTATATGAATATGTGTTATACGTTTATGCCATAACCAAGTTTCATCTGAATTAGATAACAAACAGCATATAGTACTAGGCAAAGAATTAAAGTCTAGCATATAAATGTTATTAATTCTATCACCAACTAACCTTGTACCTTTGGTATCCTTGTGCTCAATTGTACAAGATTGTGATGAAAAACTTACCTGGAACCCTTTATCAAAAAGTTGACTTATACTTAGCAAATTGTGTTTTAACCCTTCTACGTATAAGACATTTTTGATTACTGCAGTTGACTCATTTCCTATGTCACCAACACCACATATCTTTCCTTTATTATTGTCACCATATTTGACAAATCCTTCATCTTTTAGAGTTAGAGACAAGAACTTTGACTTGTCTCCTGTCATGTGCTTTGAGCATCCGCTATCCAGGTACCATAATTCAGCCTTGGATGTCAAGCACATCTGCAAAAAGAATTAAGTCTTGGTTTTAGGTACCCAATTTAAATTGGGTCCTGGAGGGTTAGTTTCAACCATTTGTGTGTTTGCTATCCAAATCTGTTTCCATCCTTTGTTGGCTAGTTTTTTTAGTTTACAATTAGAAACAAAATGTCCCTTTCTGCAACAAAAGTGACAAGAACCAGCAAAGGATGAATGTTGATTTGATTTAGTAAAGATGTCATACATAGTCCTTGATCTAGCAGATTTTTGACTATGTTTGACATTCCTGTTTTGCACATAACCAATACCACATCTAGTGTTATTCCTTTTAACATGCATGTTTGGTTTATATTTAAGTCCATATTTTTCATTAACATGCCTCTGGTTGCTAAGTATGACATTCAGTTTATCTTTACTACTAGTAAACTTCAATAAATTAGACTTTAATGATGCAACATTTCTTTCAAGTTCAATGCATCTTGCAGTTTTATCATGTGAATCCTTTTTCAGTTGTTCATACAAGTCCTCAATATTCTTATGATCATTTTTCATTTGTTCACAAATCATACATTGTTGTTCAAGCATTTTCTTTGTACTCATTAACTGTTTGATAGAATTCACATACTCATCATGCAGTTCATTGAATGCTTCATGTAGTTCATCATAAGAAGGATTAGATTGAGAACTTACCTCACTTTCAGATTATGAATATGTGTTTGCCATAAGACATAGATTTGCTTCTTCTGCTTCTGAAGAGTCAGAGGATTCTTCATTGTCATTCCATGCAACATATGCTTTTCTGGTTTTGGGAGCTGGTTCCTTCCCTTTAGTCTTTGCAGTCCTATTTTTGTTTTGCAACTTGTAACACTCAGACTTTATATGGCCTATTTTACCACACTCATAACAGGTGATTGTCTTGCTGTCATTGGTCTTAGAACTTAATGGCTTTCTGAACTTGTTGTCCTTCTTTTTCAGAAATTTTTTAAACTTTTTGACAAGCAAACCAATCTCAAGCTATTCGTCAGTCTCACTGCTTGACTCATCTGAGCAGATTTCTTGTTCAGACTTTGATTGATGTGCTTGAGCTTTCAAAGACAACCCTTTTCTTTTTCTGTCAGTTTGCTCAGCTTCATTTAGTCTATGCAATTCCATTTCGTGCTCTCTCAGTTTACAAAAAAGAGTTGCAATTGACATGCTTCCTAGGTCCTTTGATTCTGCTATGGCAGTGATTTTTGGATGCGATTCTCTAGTTAAACATCTCATGACTTTGCTGATTTGCTGATCATTGTCAATTTCCTTGCCAAGTGCATTAGGTTGTTGACTATGTGAGTAAATCTGGTCTGCATATCATTAATAGACTCCTCTTTCTTCGTGCAGAACAACTCATACTCATGCATGAGAGTATTGATTCTAGCTCTCTTTACGTTTGTTGTTCCCTCATGCGTTTGATGCAATGTGTCCCACATCTCTTTTGTTGTTTTACAATTAGACACTCTGAAAAATTCGTCAGCAGATAATGCAGATGTAATAATATTTTTAGCCTTAGCATTGTATCCTACTTTCTTCTTATCATCCTCAGACCAGTCTGATCTGGGTTTTAAGATAGATGTTTCACCAGTGCCAGCTATTGTTGGCACATATGGTCCATTCTCAACAGCATCTAGAATATCAATACCACTAGCTTCTAGAAAAATCAACATCCTATGTTTCTAATACATGTATGCGACACCATTGAAGGCACGGGGCCTTGTAAGGGAAGCACCTTCTCCTAGAAATTCAACTGAAGTCATGTTCTTTTATGAGACTTACTCTAAAAAAGGTAGGCTCTTGATGCCAATTATAGGGAATATTGACCTTAGTTTAGCAGAATTTATAAAGAATAAATCCTATTCTAACAATATTGCTAAACAGTTTTCTAAATTCAGAATTTATTAAACCAATGATTAACCACAGTCCCAAATTTCAATCCTAAGAGAAGATTAACAATTACAAGAATTGTCTAATCAATAGTGCAGCATATACATTGATTGTTCTACAAATTAATCAAGATACAAACATGCCAAATTAACTATTCAAGCAATATCAATTAATCCAGAATTCGGCTATCGCATGCAATCAAGATTAATCATACAATCATACAATCATACAATGCAAAATGGAAATAAGAGTAAGGGATAGAGAGTATTGCACCGCAGTTTTTATACTGGTTCAGCCATCTTTCTGACGGCCTACGTCCAGTCCCGAAATTAAACGATTTCGGCCTTTTCAATAGAATCTTGTAGAGTGTTTTACAGATGTTCCAGTGCTCCCAGCCTATCAATCTTAAAACTCTCTCCCTATTCTATCTTTCACCCACTGTATCCTAGAGTTCCTCTACGAACTCTTCCAAGATCACAACAAAGCTTCTTCTGGACGAGCCTTCTCAACAATGAAGATAACTACCAGTTTCACTACTGGATTTTTAGCAGTTCTTTGTTTACAGAATCTTTGTTACAGAAAAAAATCTAAAAAGAGATATACATAATTTGTCTCAAGCAGTCTTCTTATCAGACTCTTTTTCTCAAGCAATCTTTTTCTCAAGCAATTTTTTTCAGGTCTCTATTGATCACGAGGAATGGTTGGTTCAAGTCTGAAAAAAAGTAATATCCAAAGTAATTCACACGTGAGAAAAAAAAATGTTAGAAAGTTATGGCTGTTGTATCCATGAGAAAAAGTGACTGAAAAACGTTTATATAGTTTCTGAAAAACAACAGCTAAATCGATTTACCAATCGATTCATTAATGTAATAAAACAGGCTCAATCGATTTCCCAATCGATTATCGCGAATCTTGTTTTTCTTGAATCTTGAAACTACATAAACTAATCAATTACCTAATCGATTATTTTAATGCACCTTTCAGAAATTTTGTGCAGTTCATAATGGAATCGATTGCCTAATCCATTTCAGGTGTTTTGTTCCAACAACGAGATCAAAACAATCGATTACTCAGTTGATTCATTAAGTCACATAATCGATTCATTAATACACATAATCGATTTGGCCATATACTGAGTGTTCCCTGTAACTCAAATTTTTGTTCCAATCGATTATGTTAGACATAAGTCCATTTTTGATATTATTGACAAACATACATCATGTGATAAATCTAACATTTTGAACTGAGTAAAATTTCAGGAACAACAACTCAACCCTACAAACTTGAGACAATGACTTGGAACTCAAGGAATCAACAAAGCTTGAAGAATCACTAACAAAATCGATTCTGTAAAAGGGTTGTAGTAATATATGCAGTCTGTGATTAATCAATCGATTGGCAAAATCGATTTGCACATTTTCTGAAAAATCAAGTATGCTATCAATCGATTAGTCAAATCGACTGGTACATTTATTAGAAAATAAATTGTGCAAGTCAGAGAGCAAGTTAGCCTTAAATCGATTAGGCAAATCGATTGTGTAAATCACAAAGACTGACCTGATTGCTTAAATCGATTAGGCAAATCGATTAGCACATTGACTGAAAATAAATTGTGCAAGTCAGTAGCATGCCTTGCAAACTAATAGATTTGACACATCGATTGTTCCAATCACAATTTTATTATGATTGTTTTAAATCGATTGACACAATCGATTGTGAAAGTCACAAAGCCAAACCAGTCATTAACAAATCGATTAGGCAAATTGATTTAACAAAATAAGTTTTAAAATGAACTTGGTCTGGGACATACACAATCGATTAGCACAATCCATTGATGTATTTCTTTTGAAACAAGTTTGACATTAATCGATTTGGTAAATTGATTGAATGAAACAAACCGATACATTGTTCTTCAGACATAAGTCCATAATCGATTAGGCACATCGATTAAATGATTTAAGGTCTCTCTGTAATTAGTGAAATCAATTGACCAAATCGATTAGCACAAAAGTTTTAAGAAACAGAGAAGAATTACTCATGGCCAAATCGATTATGTGAATGTTTGAATCGATTGAATAAATCGATTGTTTTGATCTCGTTGTTGGAACAAAACATACCAAATCGATTATGCAAATCGATTCAAATATGAACTGTTAGTCAAATCTGAAGAATGCTTTAAAATACTCGATTAGGTAAATCGATTAGTTTCTGCAGTTTCAAGATTCAAGAAAAACAAGACTCGCGAAATCGATTTGGTAAATCGATTAGCATGCTTTATAACTTTAATAAATCAATTGGGTAAATCGATTCATGTGTTGTTTTTCTAAATCTATATAAACTGTTTTTCAAGCCTTTCTTAAAAACAATATTATTCAATACACTTTGACATTCATAGAACTTTCTAACTTTAGTTGATTCCTTGAGTTCCAAGCCATTGTCTCAAGTATGTAGGGTTGAGTTGTTGTTCCTAAAATTTTACTCAGTTAAAAATGTAAGATTCATCAAATGATGTATGTTTATCAATAAGATCAAAATGGACGTATGTCTAACATAGGCAGCCACAAAATCCAGTTAAATATTTATGGATTTTGTGAGGGCTTTTACAGTCACAAAAAATGACTTTTGTGAGGGCCAAATTCGTCACAAAGGACTGATGTGACTGGGCCGTTTGTGGCTGCATAGGCCGCCACAAAGGAATGCGCACGTGGTGTTTGTGGCTGCAAAGGCCGCCACAAAGGATGCCCAATCGAGCTGGATTTTTTGGCCGCTTAGGCCGTCACAAATGTACATAACCGTTAGCATTACTGGCGGCAAAGGCCGCCACAAATTTCATTCTATCTGTTGGCGTTTCTGGCCGCCCAGGCCGCCACAAAGGTGAAGTAGCCGTTGGCATTGTGGCTGCTTTGGCCGCCAGAAATGCTCAAGGCCAACACTTTATATATTTCTCACCCTCCTACTTCATATTTTCACATCCAACTTCTCTCTAAAACGTCATTCTAACTATTCTCTCCTCCTTCTCTCTACACAAAATTACTCTTAAGCTTCATTTAAATTTGGTAAGTATAAATTATATTATATATGTAGTTTTATAATTTTATTTTTTAATTTGATATAACTAATTAATGTTATTGATTTTTATTTTTACAGTGCTTGTTAATTATTTCGAAGACTTGCAAGCATCGTACGTGAGTGAAAGCTTTAATTCAGATGCTACCCGGCATCAAGTTAGTATTTTATATATTTTAAATTTAAATTAGTAAATATATATATATATATATATATATATTATTTTTAAAATATAGATTAGTTTTATAAATTGATTTTAAAAAAAATAAGAATGATGTTGTTTACATATTAATATATGATAAATTAAAGTTTCAAACCACAGTTAAAATATATTGGTTTTAATATAATTATTATTTAAAGAAACATTATTAAAATTGATGATATTATTATTTTTTGTTATAAAAAGTCTTGATTATTAGTTTTGATTTTTAAAAAAACATCATTTAAAATTTTATATAGGTTTGTATAATGATATAGTCTTGATTAATAATTTATTATATTGTTTGCAAATTAATTAATATATAATCCCCTAAGTGACATATATATCAAAGTTATTGATTTTATAAAAACATTATTAAAATTTATAATATTAATTATTATTTTTTTTTTTATAAGTATTGATATTTT
>JBBPBR010000004.1:39273597-39312802 GCA_037974775.1 Cicer pinnatifidum | reverse complement strand
TGTTTATAATTTATTATATTGTTTCCAAATTAATATATATATATATAATGTTTATTTTTTGTTAGTATTGATATTTTTTTGTTAGTATTGATATTTTTTGATAGTATTGATATATATATATATATATAATTTAAAATTTTATTTCGGTTTATATATATTTATTGTATTGATAATAATATATTATATTGCGTGCAAATGCATGCTCCCCTAATTGACATTTAAATATGTCAAAATTTATATATAATACTTTTGAAAAATAAAGCAATTAATATATAAAACATCGATATATATATATATATATATATATATGGATTTAGACCATAGTTGGATGTACGATAGGAATTTTCTTGGAAGAAAGGGTCTTAAACAACGTTTTGCTAACAAGGTCGAAGACTTTCTCAATTTTGCGAGAGAGCAAAAAATTGTCCAAGATGAAGGGGGAATGAGATGCCCATGTTGTTTATGTCGATGTAGATGGTTTAAAAGTGAAGATGAAATAAGAGTGCATTTGTATGCAGACGGATTTATGCCTAACTACTGGATTTGGACTAATCATGGAGAAGAGTCTCCGGCGGCGCCTAATAGTAGTACATCTTTGGAGAATTATAACATAGGTCCTTCAAGTAGTACTAACATGTTAGGTATAGATTATTATAACTATCAACACTTTGAGGCAATGAATGATATGATCTCGGATGCT
The DNA here is from genome assembly GCA_037974775.1 of Cicer pinnatifidum. Lineage (NCBI taxonomy): Eukaryota > Viridiplantae > Streptophyta > Magnoliopsida > Fabales > Fabaceae > Cicer > Cicer pinnatifidum. Next base: position 39,312,102 of record JBBPBR010000004.1, on the reverse strand, counting down.
GTTGGGGTGAATTTGTCATTCAATGAAGATCAATATGATGATACCGATGGACTTCCCAATGAAGAAGCTCATAGATTTTATGGTCTTTTGAAAGAGACAAATACACCATTGTATGAAGGTTCTTCAAACTGGAAGTTATCAATGTGTATTAGACTGTTAGGTCTAAAGTCTCAATTTCATGTTCCTGATTTAGCTTTGGATTTGATGACTAAAATGATGCTAGACACAACACCTGTTAGAGATGGTTTGCCGCAAAGTTATTACGATGCGCAATGGTTAGTGTCAAAGATAGGATTAGGTGTCAAGAGGATTGATTGTTGTGTTAAAGGTTGCATGTTGTATTATGACAATGAATTTGGTATGAATGATGCAAACTTAATTGAATGCAAGTTTTGTCAAGAACCAAGGTATCACCAAAGGAATAACTCAAGGGTAAGTAGGGGAAAATCAATTCCAAGGAAAGCAATGTTTTACCTCCCTACTGTATCAAGATTGCAAATATTGTTTCCATCAATACAAACTGCAGGAAAGATGACGTGGCATTATGAGAATAGAAGAAATTCAGGCGAGTTGCGACATCCGTCTGATGGTCAAGCATGGAAACACATTGATCAAATACATCCTGATTTTGCGTCAGATCCACGCAATGTAAGACTTGGATTATCCTCAGATGGATTTACGCCTTACATACAAGCATCGTCTACTCCTTATTCTTGTTGGCCGGATATTGTTACTCCTTACAATCTTCCTCCTGATATGTGTATGTCTAAACCTTATATGTTCTTAGCTGCTGTGATACCAGGTCCTTGTAATCCTACAACTGGTATTGATATTTATTTACAACCTTTGATTGACGATTTGAAGAGGTTGTGGAATGGTGTCTTGACATATGATATTGCTCGGAGAGAAACTTTTATGATGAGAGTTGCATTGATGTGGACCATTAATGATTTCCCCACTTATGGGATGTTGTCAGGATGGGGCACCCATGGTAAACTAGCTTGTCCTATTTGTATGGAAGATACAAAAATATTTACTTTAAAATTTGGCGGGAAGGCATCGTGGTTTGACTCGCATCGTAGGTTTTTACCTGCTGATTCTTGCATTTAGAAGGAACAAAGCTGCATTTATGAAGGGCTATGCAGAAAGTCTAGGAACCCCGCTTAAATTGACATCAGAACAAGTTTGGAATAAAGTAAAAGATATGCCAAAGGTACATGTTGTTAATGGTGTGGCTTGTAAACCACAAGGTTACGGACAATGGCACAATTGGACAAAAAGATGTATTTTTTGGGATCTACCGTATTGGAAAGATAATCTTTTGAGACATAATCTCGATGTTATGCATATTGAGAAAAATTTCTTTGACAACATCTTTAATACTGTGATGAATGTGAAAGGGAAAACAAAAGATAATGACAAAGCAAGAAAATACATAGGTATATATTGCGGACGACCAGATTTGTTGTTGGTGGAACAAAACGGCAAGACCCTAAAACCTCATGCGAATTACACTTTATCTACTGATGAAGCCAAATCTGTTTATCGTTGGATCAAAGAGCTGAAGACGCCTGACGGTTATTGTTCTAATTTGGCAAGATGTGCTGATGTGGAAAATGGGAGGATGCATGGGATGAAAAGTCATGATTATCATATATTTTTAGAGTGTTTACTTCCTATTGCCTTTAGTGCTTTACCGACACATGTATTGAACCCACTTATTGAAATGAGTCAATATTTCAAGAATTTGTGTTCTTCAACACTTATTGATAAAGATCTGATCAAGATGGAAAATGACATTCCGATCATTCTATGTAAGTTGGAGAAAGTATTTCCTCCTGGATTTTTTGATTCGATGGAGCATCTCTCAGAGCATCTTGCAAGTGAAGCTAGGCTTGGTGGACTAGTTCAGTATAGATGGATGTATCCATCTGAAAGGTGATATATATATATACATACATCTCTTTAATTTCAATATACTTCAACTTATATATATATACATGGAGCTTATTGTACATCTCTTTGTATATTATAGGTTCATGGGTTATTCAAAACGGTCGGTGAAAAACAAAGCTAGAGTTGAGGGCTCAATTTGTTCATCTTACCTACACCGTGAAACAACACACTTTTGTTCTCATTATTTCAACAATGAAACATTGTCACCAGTTAATGGAAGAAACGCTACACATAGTGTTATACGTCATCCACATGCTTTATCAGTTTTTTGCTTGTCTGGTCATCATGCTGGTAGGGATTTTCTGATTTTCTGGCCAAGCGACAAAGTATTTAATGCGGCATATGTTCACATTTTGATTAACTGCACTGAAGTTAAACCATACATTGAGTACGTTTCAAATTCCTCTTCATATTAAATAATTATATTTTATTATATGATTAAATTGATATTCACCATATATATGATCATCGATCAGGGAATTTTTAAATACGGGACAATCATCTAATGATATACATTCAAATTTCCCATTATGGTTTCAACAACAAGTGCATCTGGAAGAACAAACTCCTATCAACATCCACTTAAGGCACTTATCTATGAGCCCGAGTAGAAGTTTCAAAGAATGGAACACCTATTACATCAATGGATACAAATTTCACACTGAATCTTGGACTGAAGGAAAAGAAACAATTAATAGTGGAGTTTGTATGAAAAGTGTCTCTGATAGTGGTGTAGTAGACGATTTCTATGGCATAATTGAGCATATTTATGAAATTGACTACACGTTCCTAGATTATGCGAAAAAAGTGGTGTTGTTTTACTGTAAGTGGTTTGATCCATCTAGCAGAGGAACTAAAATCAATTTGATATCCAATACTGTAGACATTCGAATGAGCAAAAGAAATCCATGGTTTGATCCATTTGCCCTGACCCGTAATGTAAGACAAGTGTATTATGTTCCTTATCCATCAATTGTCAGAAGCAAACAAGGTTGGTGTGCTGCAATCAATACAAGACCAACGAATGGAATAAAAGAAGTTGAAGCAGGTCAAAATGAAGAAGTTGCATTTCAAATGGATGAAATGTCAAATTTGGATCATGTGATTGGAGATGAGACTATTAGTCAACTTTGTCATAAGTCACACATTGGAGAAGAAGTTGATGAACAAGAAATAGATGAATTAGAGAACGATGAAGGCAATATTGACTTAATTCACTCATCAAATGAATATACTGATGATGAATTAGATGACCCAGACGAAGACAATTAATTAATTAGGCATTATATATATATTTGTATGGATATGGATATGTATGATATTATATATATTTATATTTTATATATATATTTCTTTATTTATGTGAGTGTTAAAATTTATTTATGTATATTTCATTATTATATATATATATATATATATAGACATGGCTTCAGTGTCGGGAGTAGGAGGTTCAGGAGGTTCGGATGGATCAATAGGACCAGGAACGGGGGCAATACAAGGAATATCCAAAACATCACATGGTAAGAAAAAAGTTGTTAGACCACGTGTTGTTAATGACCCATCTCTCATGCCGATGCCGACCATTGGTACTAGTGGTGGAGCTATTCCTCTATATCCGGAGGTCCCAGTAGAGCCTTATACCTTAGACGAAATAATGGAACCCAGATGTGTTGATTGCTACAACCGCATTGTCATCATTCCAGAAGGAGATGGGTATGTAAACTATGATTGATTAAATTAATTATGATTGTTAAATATTTTATTATTGCATATGTTACATTATTTTATTAATTAATTTTTATATTTAATTTTCATGTAAATTTTGAAGATATCTTCCTTTTAAACCATCTGCAAAGGCAATTGCTGAAGTCATACAAGAGAAATACAAAAAACCATGGTTGTCTTGGGGTGAGATAAAAGAGGATAAGACACCTCAATTTAGGGAAGTTGATCAGTTTCTACATTGTTTCAAAGTAAGTGATTACATTAATTTATTTAAGTACTAATTAATTATATATACATTTGATTGCTTAATTGAATTATATTTTTAATATTTTTTAAATTTAAACAAACAACAGACTAAATGTACTTGGAAAAGAGAGCATGATGCCGCAGTTATGACTTCATTTGACATCGCTTTTCAAAGCGTCTCTCATCTATGTTGTCTTACACACGTAATAAGGGCGAGGAAAAACGACCTAATTGGATTGGTGAAAATGTTTGGACTGCTTTGTGGAGTAAGTGGAACACAAATGCTTACAAACAGAAGAGAGAAAAAGCAAAGATTAATAGAGCATCTGAGAGGGGTACTAGTACTCATAAGGGAGGTTCCATGTCTGTTGGAGAAATTAAATATTTTATGGTAATTAATTATTATTTATAATATATATCTATTAATTTTTATTCAATTAATCATCACATTTCACCATAAACTTGACATTATTTTAATATATATTTTAGGAAAAGCAACTTGGAAGGGAGGTCACTCAGGCTGAGATACATCGCTATCTTCATGTTAATCCTCAAACAAATGAGTATACTGATGAATTATCAAAAACGATTCAGGTAATTATTATATATTGATTATTATATGTTAATTACACCTTTAAATTATTACATATTAATTATTAACTATTTTAATTTTTAATTTTTTTATTTTTAATATAGGAACAACTTAAACAAGTCATGAAAGAATGGGATGATCATCAAGCTACTCTTCCTCCTGCTATGCGAGCTAGTCCAGTGCAGCGGAAACAATATGGACCGCAAGTTTTATGAACATCAGTGGTGGCAAGTACAAAGGGCGTGCGCTGGGTGCCGGTAATTTATCATCAACCTTTTTGAAAGGTCCAACCGGCTATATTCAGACTGAGACGTCTTCTTCTTATGCTTGTATGGATCGATCTCATCGTCCAACGCCGATAGATAATCTTGACCAGTTAAAGGAGCAATGGGCAAGTGAGCAAGAAGAAAGGACACAGCAGCTGATACAAGCCGCAATTGAAAAATTGAATGAGGAATGGAAACAGAGGTTTCAAGAGCAGCAACAGCAGTTTCAGCAGCAACAGCAGTTTCAGCAGCAACAACAATTTCAACAACAACAATTTTCATTTCCTCTTGTCTTTCATCAGCAGTTCTCGCCTCGTCCTCAATACTTGCATCAACAACCACTTTTTCAGCAGCAACAAAATTACTCTCAATACTCCCAGCAGCAGCAACCGCCTCCAAATTTCCAACAGCAACACCAGGATCCTTCGAACTCTGCCTTCCAGCAACAACAACAACCAATGTTTCAGCAACAACAATATTTTCATAATTATCAGTATGCTCCATCATCTTCACATCAACTTCGTCAACCTCAACCAGATCATCAAACTGCATACCGACCAACTATGCCAACAGCTGGGTTGATCAGACCAAATTTAAAACAACCTCAACCAGCTAGGGCTCCTCCTTTGACTACTGGTGATGCCATTGAAGATGAAATTCAATTTCAAAGCATGATGTCTCCTCCAACACAAATGAATAATACTTTTGAGGGACTTCTTTCGTCAGGTATGAATGCTGGAAATAATGATGGTGGGAGTGGAGCTGATCAGATGAATTATTATGAGGATTGATGTAATTTGAAGAATTTCATAATTTATTTTTGGGTTGTATGACATTATTGTGTGTTTAATTTCCACGTTGTAAGACATTATTTGATAATTTTGGGTTTGTAATTACAAACCCAAAATTATCGTAATTTCCACGTTTGTAATTTTGGGTTTGTAATTAGAAACCCAAAATTATAAGACATTAATTGTTAATTTTGGAATGCATGTTTTATTTGATTTTGTCGTAATTGTTATAGCTAGCTTTAATTATTATTAATATTATTATTTTATATATAATATTTATTTTAATTTTAATATTTAATATTTAATATTTAATTTAAATATCTAATTTTAATTTTATTTAAATTTTAATTTAAATTATAATTTATTTATAATTTACATTAATTTAAATTAATGTTTAATTATAATTATAATTATTAATTTAAATATTTTATTATTAATAATTTAAATAATAAACTTTTAAATACGAAGTAAATTTAATTTAATTTATATTTTATTTTAAATTTTTAATTATATTAAGATTAGTTTATTATATATTAAATTTAATTTATAATTACATTATATTTTAAATTTAATTATAATTTATATTTTAATATTATATTTATATTAATTTATTATATATAATATTATAATAAACTATTAATTTTGAATTTAAAAATTAATTTATTAAATACGAATTATTTTGTGGCGGCCTAAGCCCTCACAAAATATATTATTTTTTAATTACGTTGGCATTTGTGGTGGCCAAAAGCCCTCACAAAGGAGGGAATTTGTGGAGGCTTGGGCACTCACAAAGGTCCAATCAGGCAAATTAAGTCTGTCCTTTGTGGCGGCCTATGCCCTCACAAATGCCTGTCTTTTGTGGCTGCAAAAGCCCTCACAAATGTCAATCTGTTCCAAGCACTTTGTGGCTGCAAAAGCCCTCACAAAATTTTCTGACCAGCTTGTTTGTGGCTGCCAAAAGCCCTCACAAAATCCACCTTTGTGGCTGTTTTTTCCCCCTTTGTGAGGGCTTTTGGCCCTCACAAAATTCATGTTTTCTTGTAGTGAATTGGGAGGAACCATAATATGTAGTTTAAAAACTTGAGAGGTTTATCACTATTAAGACAAAGGCTTTAGAAAATGGTGTCTTAAAAAAAAAAACCGTCCCCCACTACAACATTTTTAACTTTTGTCCACACTTATCTCGGCAACCGCTAAAAAAATATGACTAGAAACGAGAATAGACAATATTTTTTTAAGTGTTGTTTGTAACATACATATAAAATACACTTTTTTTCTTATTAACATAAAACTGTTGTATATGATCGTTTTTAAGGTACGAGTTAAAAAATGTTGCCGATTTAGACAATACTTTTAAACCATTGTCTGAGAAGATTTTAAAACAACATATTTTAAATGTAGCCTTAATATAAAAAGTGTTGCCTAAACCATGTTTAAAAACGATACATAACTGTGGGATAAAACAAAAAAAAGTGTCAGCTAAAACAAAACTCTTAATTATTTTCCTAAACCTAATTTCTCAAATTTAATTTTTACAAATTACATGATCACTTCCCCACACCAAAAACCGTAGTGGCTGAACCACAATGTAAGACCCATTATTTTAAATTATACTTTATGTATTTTAGTGGATTTTGGGTATTGAACTCGGAGGCTTTTTAGCCAAGTTATTAATATTTTGGGAGTTTAAATGACCAAAAAGATATTCTCATGCCTGATTAAGGTTACTCGTCGACAAATAAATTAAATTAACTACGGTGAATCTTTTACGAAGAATTTAATTATGGGGAGTTTTCTTAAAAATGTCTGGAGTTGCTAGAAATTGTATATGTCAATTGAGTTGTGACGAGAGTAGATATTTTAACAAAAAGTGGTTTGGAGAGGTTATGGGTGAAATGGTAATTTTAATGAGTATCTAGATATTTTGAGATATCGGTTAAGTTATAATTAATATATATATTATATATATATATATATATATGTTTGTGTGGAGGGAAAAGAGAAGGAGATAGAAAGGAAAGAAAAGGAAATAGGGAGAAAAGAAAATAGAAGTAAGGAAAAAGAAAAGAAAAACAAAAATATTATTCCTCTCCCTCCCTGCCTCGGGAGAATCCCCTCCTCCCTTCTTCTTCTTCTTTTGTGTTTCTTGCTTCTTTTTAGTTCAAGAATAGAAACCCAAGGATTAGTGGATGAGAAAGAACAAATTTCCAGCTTCTTCCTCCTTCTCGGATTCGAAAATAGTGTTAGTGATTTCAAAACCGTCAAACACAAACCTACACATTTCATCTAGATCTAAGCTTCATTTCGCGAAGAGATAGAAGGGAAAGTTGCTCACCACCATGCTACGGTACTAGTGAACCAACTTTGGAAGCGACGTCGTGAGCGGAGATTTTACCGGATTTACTCGCGGTACCGTAATCGCACGTTAAAGCTAACGTTAAGGTAAGGGCTCCTTCCAAACTTTTAGTTTGCATTTAGGGACTTGTCTGTGGTTGTGTGGAAAAGAATTTTGTTAGGGTTGAAGTGTTGATTTGGGGGAAAATGACTCTAATGCTTTTATGGGTAAAATCTTAGAGTTGGGTTTTGGTGATATTGATGAGTGTTTTGTGGAAAATGAATTTAACTCATTTATGAATGATTTTGAGGAAATGAAATTTGATGTGTTTGAGTGGTGTGTTGTGATGATTTGTGTTCGTCGTATTTGACGTGTTCATAATTAATACTTATGAAACTTGAGATGTGTTTGGTTGGAGTTTGTGGAAAAATGAATTGATGTGATTTGGTGTGAATTGTGGATTGAATTTGAGAATATGTTTGAGTATGTTCTGTGTGGAATTTTGAAAATCATTAGAGTTAAACGAGTATTAAAAATGGGGAATCTTTTAATATCTCTATTTACTTAATGTTTGTCGTGAAAATCATTAGAGTCAAATGAGTATTAAAAATGGGGAATCTTTTAATATCTCTGTTTACTTAATGTTTGCAGTGAAAATCATTAGAGTTAAATGGGTATTAAGAATTGGGAATCTCTTAATATCTTTGTTTAATTAATGATTGTCGTGAAAAATTGTTAGAGTTAAATGAGTATTAAAAATGGGGAATCTTTTAATATTTGCATTTACTTAACGATTGTCGTGGATAGAGTCAGAGTATGCTCATGAATTTGATATTTGGTAAATCGTGTAGACCCGTGATAGGTGGCACCTCGGTAAATAGTACTTCAGCCTGTGATAGGCGGTACATTTACGATTTACGTTTCTTTTTGGTCAATCGTGCAGACCCGTGATAGGTGGCACCTCGGTAAATAGTACTTCGGCCTGTGATAGGCGGTACATTTACGATTTACGTTTCTATTTAGTAAATCATGCAGACCCGTGATAGGTGGCACCTCGGTAAACAGTACTGGTCTGTGATAGGCAGTATGTTTATGATTTACGCTTTTTAGTAAATCGTGCAGACCCGTGATAGGTGGCACCTCGGTAATTTAGTACTTTGGCCTGTGAGAGGCGGTACAATTATGATTTACGACTCTTCGAGGAGGGTTTTGTTTTGGAATTCCGAGTCCATGCATTTTGGCACATACGCATTGTATTAGGGTGCTTGGCACACGAGTCATGTTTGATTCAAGATTATGATTGAGTGTTTGAACTTGAGATGTCGTGGAAATTGCATTGTAATTGCTAAGTGTTATGTTCTGAAATATTGTGTGAGTGTGATTGATTGCAAAACTATTTCGAAACTCAAGTTGTCATGGTGATTGTGTTGAAATTGCTAAGTGTTATGTTTTGAAATTGTGTGTAAGTGCGATCGATTTCAAAATTATTTCAAGACTTTAGATGTCGTGGTGATTGTGTTGTAATTTCTAAGTGTTATGTTTTGAAATTGTGTGTAAGTGTGATCGATTTCAAAACTATTTCGAGACTTTAGATGTCGTGGTGATTGTGTTGTAATTGCTAAGTGTTACGTTTTGGCAAGTTACAGGGGCTCAGCTATTTATCAAAATCGATTTGTCAATCGATTTGGCATGTCATAGGGGCTCAACTATTTAAGAAAATCGATTTCCCAATCAATTGATTTAAACCCATAATACAGGTTTCACTAAAAACCTTTAAGAAATCGATTTCTCAATCGATTTGCTTAGTAAAAACTTGTATTCTGAGTCAGACAATCGACTGCTTAGTTGATTCATCAATTGGTTGGTCAGTTGATTTGTTACTTGATTGTTTAAAACCCTATTTTGATTTCATTTTACTGGCAAGTATTATATGAACGTTTAGCATATGGAAAACCCTTTCAAGGTGCATGCTAAGTTGAAAGGTTATTTTGTGCATTTAAAAGCTTAATTATTATGTGTTAATTGTTAATTTTGGTTGGTGACCCTTTACAACTATTGTGGAAATCTGGGCTTTGCCCTCAGATGAGAGCCAGGACAATCCTACTGGTTCGTACCCTGTGGATGGGGATGTAGTTGGAAACACCTGACTGGAGCTATGTTAGGAGGATCTTGCGGGGCGCGTGAAGATCACTCATGATGTATAGTTTTTTTGTAGAATGATCAGATTAGGTTGACGTATAGGGACTAGATGTCTTTCTTTTGGATTGTGTCTATTTGAAATTGGAAGACTGTACCTATACTAATATTGTCAGCATGACATTTTATTTTCGATGGGTTCCATGTACCACTTTTTGATGTGTAAATACTTTGGATTCATATTTCCAAAAACTATTTCGCTGCTTGTAAATTATATTGACTTAATTATCGTTGTGTGATGACTTAAATATTTATCCAAAGGTATTTTCCTTATTTATTTCTTTGTTTTATGAATTTGTTTTAAAAAAAAAATACACTCTCGCTGTTAGAAATCGGGGTGTTACATTGTGGTATCAGAGCTTTGGTTTAGATTTCTTTGTGGATGTGGAGTTTTGGTTATAGATTGTAGGTCAACCTATAATTTTGGGAGTTGTTATCTGATCATGCGTCGGTTTAGGTGGTTTGAGTTGTCAGGTCCAAAATAATTATTATGTGTTGATGTGGTCGGAAGTTAGTTTTGGAATTATTTGAAGTAGTGTTAAGACTCTACTTGATGATGGTTTTATAGGAAAACCATGCCACCAAGAAGGAATGACGCTCCAGAGCCAATGCTAATAGGGATGATCGAATGGCGGAGGCTATGAGTAACATGGCTGCTTTTGTTGCTGCACAGACTGCTGCCAAGACTCAACATGATCTTGAAAAGAGGGAAAGAGAAATTCGTGCTGCAGAGTCAAGAGGATTAGAAGACTTTCGTCGTTACAATCCTCCCAAGTTTACGGGGGATGAGAATTCAGAGAAAGCTAACAGAGAAAGCGGATCAATGGATCAATGGATTAACTGTTGGGCGGGATAGTGGATCGACTGACTAAATCCGCACACTTTTTGCCAATAAAGACCACCTATAAGGTAGATAAGCTAACAGAGATCTACATTGCTGAGATTGTGAGATTACACGGAGTACCATCGAGTATTGTATCAGACCGTGATCCAAAGTTCACATCATATTTTTTGGGAGCATTGCACGAAGCGTTGTGAACGAAACTACGATTGAGTTCAGCTTACCATCCACAAACGGACGGACAGACTCAAAGGACAAATCAGTCCCTGGAAGATCTATTGAGAACATATGTATTAGATGATAGAGGAAGTTGGGATGAGGTACTTCCGTTGATTGAGTTCACCTACAACAATAGTTTCCACGCAAGTATTGGAATGGCACCATATGAGGCTTTATATGGGCGCAAGTGCCAAACGCCCTTGTGTTGGTATAAGGACGGTGAAAGTATAATTGTCGGACAAGAGATGGTGCAACAGACTACAGCTAAGGTAAGGAAGATCAAGGAGAAAATGATGACTTCACAAGATCGTCAGAAGAGTTACATGGACAAGCGTCGCAGACTTTTAGAATTTGAACAGGGTGACCATGTATTTCTAAGAGTCACACCTACTACTGGAGTTGGTAGAGCCTTGAAATAGAAGATGTTGACTCCGAAATTAATTGGACCATATCAGATTTCTACACGAATTGGGCCTGTTGCTTATTGGATTGCATTGCCTCTGATACTGTCCAATATTCATGACGTGTTTCATGTGTCACAGTTGAGGAAATATCTTGCAGATCCATCTCATGTGATCGAACCAGACACAATCCAACTAAAGGATAACTTGTCATTCGAAGTACCACCTGTGAGAATTGATGACAGGAAGATTAAGCGATTGAGGACCAAGGATGTTTCGTTGGTCAAGGTGATTTGGAACCCAATTACTAGAGATGCGACTTGGGAACTGGAGAGCAAGATGAGAGAACAACACCCAGAGTTATTTATCAACGCGTAGTTTCGAGGACGAAACTAATTTTAGGGGGGGTAGTAATGTAAGACCCATAATTTTAAATTATACTTTATGTATTTTAGTGTATTTTGGTATTGAACTCGGAGGCTTTTTAGCCAAGTTATTAATATTTTGTGAGTTTAAATGCCCAAAAATATATTTTGATGCCCCGATTAAAATTATTCGTCGATCAATAAATTAAATTAAGTACGGTGAATCTTTTACGAAGAATTTAATTCAGGGGAGTTTTGTTAAAAATATCTCGGATTGCTGAAAATTGTATTTGTCAATTGAGTTGCGACGAGGGTAGTTATTTTTATCAAATGGTTTGAGATGTTGTGGGTGAAATGGTAATTTTGATAAATATCTAGATAATTAGATATTTTTTAAGTTATAATTAATATATATAAATAAATATATGTTTGGAGGGAAAAGAGAAGGAAGGAAAAAGAAGAAAGAAAAGGAAAGGAAGGAAAAACAAAGAAAGGAAAAACACAAGTTTCCTCTCCCTGCCTCGCGAGAACCCACTCTCCCTTCTTCTTCCTCTTTTGCGTTCAAAGCTTTCTTTGGCTTCAAGAAAAGGAACCCAAGGCTTACTGGGTGAGAAGACAGGGATTTGTCAGCTTCATTCTTCCTCTTTGATTCGAAAATGAAGAAAAACGGTGTTAGAGATTTTCAAACCGTCAAACACAAACTTTCACTTTCCTTCTAGAGCTAACCTTCGTTTCACGAAGAGATAGAAGGGAAAGTTGTTCATCCCCCACGCTACGGTGCTAGTGAACTAACTTTGGAAGCGACGTCGTGAGAAGAGATTTTATGGGAATTACTCGCGATACCGTAATCGCTCGTTAAAGCTATCGTTAAGGTAAGGGATCCTTCCAAACTTTTAGTTTGCATTTAGGGACTTATCTGTGGTTGTGTGGAAAATAATTTTTTTAGGGTTAAAGTGTTGATTTGGGGAAAATGAATTTAATGCTTTTATGGGTGAAATTTTAGAGTTGGATTTTGGTGATATTGATGAGTGTTTCACGGAAAATGAATTTAACTCATTTATGTGTGGTTTTGAGGAAATGAAATTTGATGTGTTTGAGTGGTGGGTTGTGATGATTTCTGGTTGTCGTGTTTGACATGTTCATAATTAATACTTACAAATTTTGAGATGTGTTTGTGTGGAAAAATGAATTGATGTGATTTAATGTGAATTGTGGATTGAATTTGAGAATATGTTTGAGTATGTTCTGTGTGGAATTTGAAAATTGTTAGAGTAAACGAGCATTAAAAGTGGGGAATCTTTTAATATCTACGTTTACTTAATGTTTGTCGTGAAAATCATTAGAGTTAAACGAGTATTAAAAATGGGGAATCTTTTAATATCTAAGTTTACTTAATGATTATCGTCAAAATTTTTAGAGTTAAATGAGTATTAAGAATAGGGAATCTCTTAATATTTGCATTTACTTAATGATTGTCGTCAAAATTGTTAGAGTTAAATGGATATTAAGAATGGGAAATCTCTTAATATCTGCATTTACGTAATGATTGTCGTCAAAATTGTTAGAGTTAAATGAGTATTAAGAATGGGGAATCTCTTAATATTTGCATTAACTTAATGATTGTCGTCAAAATTGTTAGAGTTAAATGGGTATTAAGAATGGGGAATCTCTTAATATATGCATTTACTTAATGATTGTCGTCAAAATTACTAGAGTTAAATGAGTATTAAAAATGGGGAATCTCTTAATATGTGCATTTACTTAATGATTGTCGTCAAAATTGTTAGAGTTAAATGAGTATTAATAATGGAGAATCTCTTAATACCTGCATTTACTAGATGATTGTCGTCAAAATTGTTAGAGTTAAATGGGTATTAAGAATGGGGAATCTCTTAATATCTGCATTTAATTAATGATTGTCGTCAAAATTGTTAGAGTTAAATGAGTATTAAGAATAGGGAATCTCTTAATATCTGCATTTACTTAATGATTGTGTTATAATTGCTAAGTGTGAATGTTTTGGAATTGTGTTTAAGTGTGATTGATTGCAAAACCATTTCGAAACTCAAGTCGTCGTGGTGATTGTACTATAATTGCTAAGTGTGAATGTTTTGGAATTGTGTGTAAGTGTGATTGATTGCAAAACCATTTCGAAACTCAAGTTGTCATTGTGATTGTACTATAATTGCTAAGTGTGAATGTTTTGGAATTGTGTGTAAGTGTGATTGATTGCAAAACCATTTCGAAACTCAAGTTGTCATTGTGATTGTACTATAATTGCTAAGTGTGAATGTTTTGGAATTGTGTGTAAGTGTGATTGATTGCAAAACCATTTCGAAACTCAAGTTGTCATTGTGATTGTACTATAATTGCTAAGTGTGAATGTTTTGGAATTGTGTGTAAGTGTGATTGAATTCAAAACCTTTTCGAAACTGAAGCCGTCATGGTGATTGTGCTATAATTGCTATGTGTGATTGTTTGGGTTTGTATGTAAGTGTTGATTGATTTCGAAACCCTTTTAAAAGCTGAATGTTGCTAAATTTTGCTGTTTTTCTACTGCTGTCTGATGTGTATTCGAATACAGAAGGGGTGTATTAGAATACAGACATGCTGTTTTTGCCACTGACTTATTGTGTGTTCGAATACAGAAGGTTGTAATCGAATACAAACATGTTGTTTTGCTACTGACTTACTGTGTAGTCGAATACATAAGGTTGTATTCGAATACAGACATGCTACTTTTGCTGCTGAAAGCTGAAACAACCTTGTATTCAAATATAGAGATGCTGTATTCGAATACAACAGTGCTATTTTGTTAAAAACTTCATTTTCAACCTTGTTTATGAATGTTTGGCATATGAAAACCCTTTTAAGGTGTATGCTAAGTTGAAAGATTATTTTGTGCATTTAAAAACTTAAATGTTATGTGTTAATTGTTAATTTCGGTTGGTGACCCTTTACAACTATTTTGGAAATCTGGGTTTTTCCCTCAGATGACAACTAGACCATCCTACCGGTTAGTACCCTATAAATGGGAAGGTAGTTGGACACACCTAACTGGGGCTATGTCAGGAGGATCTTGTGGGGCACGTGAAGATCACCCGTGATGTATAGTTTTTTGTAGAATGATCATATTAGGTTGACGTATAGGGACTAAATGTCTTTCTTTTTGGGTTGTGTTTATTTTAATTTTGAAGACTGTACCTATACAATTATTGTCAACTTGACATTTTATTTTGATGGGTTCCATGTACCATTTTTTGATGTGACGTGGGGAGGTTAAAATTCTAAGGGCAGTGCTTTTGTACAGGTGTCTGCCGAGAATACCCCAGGGGTATGAGCTATGCTTGATAGGTCTCATAGCCCTAGTGTATTTTGAGGTTTAAATACTTTGGATTTCTATTTCAAAAACTATTTCCGCTGCTTGTAAATATTGTTGACTGTGGTCGTTGTGTACGACTTAAATATTTATCCAAAAGTATTTCCTTATTTATTTCTTTGTTTTTATGAATTTGTTTTGAAAAAAAAAATACACTCGTGTTGTTAAATATTGGGGTGTTACACTTGAGTCTGCAATTGACTGATTGAAGTGGCTAGCTAACCAATCTTTGTGTACAAATTTTGAATGGTGGAATTTGTTCTTTCTTGAAAGTGGAGATTCTGAACAGCCATCTGCTTAACGAGGTCCTCTAACGAAGGTGCATTGTTTTGATGTTGAGGAATATTTTGTTGTTGCTGCCTAGGTTGCTGCTGTGCAGATGAAATCCCCCATCTTAGGTTAGGATAGTTTCTCCAACAATGATTGTACTTGTTAGATGATAGATCATAGTTGGCTTGAGGATTGTATATATTTGCAGCATATGCTTGAGGAGCATTAGCAATTGGATCTTCTTGCAATATAGGACATGAATCTGAAGGATGCTTTGGAGAAGTGCAATTACCACAGGCAATTGCTTGGGTTTTACCTATTGCCAATTTTGTTACTAAAGATGTAAGCTCATTAAGTTTTCCTTCTAAATTCTTGTGAGAAGAAGCTTGAATTTAATTCACACCCTTTGTCAACACTATTGAATTACTTCTAGTTGTAAACTGCTGAGAATTAATGGACATGTTCTCAATCAAATCCCTTCCCACTTCTGGGGTCTTATCGAAAAGTGCTCCCCCACTAGCAGCATCCAAAATGCTCATATCCATAGGTTGCAAACCTTCATAAAAGTATTGGATGAGCAATTGTTAAGAAATCTGGTGATAGTAGATCATTTGAGCATAATAGAAATGGATGAGGACCCCATCCCCTTTCAAGATGACTTCCCTGATGAGCAACTGCTACAGTTGCATGAGGTAACTCCTTGGTTTCCTGATTTAGTTAATTATCTAGTTGTTGTGGTCTTTCCTACAAATGCATCTCGAATACAAATGCACAAACTTAAAAGTGATTCGAAATACTATGTGTGGGATGATCCATATATGTGGAAATTATGTAGTGATTAGGCAATTTGTTTCCCACCATGAGGCCCAATCCATTCTTCATTTTTGTCATGCCTCTCAAACTCGATGACATTTGGGTCCTCAACGGACAGTAAGAAAAGTCTTAGACTCATGTTTCTTTTGGCCCACTTTGTTTATGGATGCTTTTGAGACTTACAAAACTTGTGAACTGCGCCAAATAGCAAGAACAACAATCACTCGTATGAGTGAGATGCCTCAACAACATATGCTTTTCTGTAAAGTATTTGATGTGTGGTGCATTGACTCTATAGGTCCTTTTCTGGTATCATTTGGTTGTGTCTATGTCATACTAGTGGTTGATTATGTTTTGACGTGGGTGGAAGCAATACCCACTAGGACTAATGATTCTAAAGTTGTTGCAGGTTTTATCAGATCAAATATTTTTTGCCAGTTTGGAATACCCTGAGCCATTATAAGTGATCAAGGTACTCATTTTTGCAACTGCACCATGGTCGCTTTGCTTCAGAAGTATGGGGTTGTGCACAGAGTTTCTACACCTTATCATCCCCAAACTAATGGGCAAGCTAAAGTCTCAAATAGGGAAATCAAACAGATCTTAGAAAAGATGGTGCAACCAAACAGGAACGAATGGAGCCACCGACTTGAAGAAGCTCTTTAGGCTCATAGAACAACATACAAAACACCAGTAGGAATGTCCCTTTATCGACTTGTGTTTGGTAAGGCATGCCACCTCCTAGTAGAAATAGAGCATCGTGCTTATTGGGCGGTCAAGAGTTGTAACCTTGAGATGGAGAAAGCAGGTTTGGAGAGAAAGCTTCAATTGCAACAACTTGAAGAGCTTAGCCTTGAAGCTTACGAGAACTCTCGCATCTATAAGAAGAAAACTAAGTACTTTCATGATAAGATGATTTCTAGGAAGAAATTTTCCATTGCCCAAAAAGCTTTATTGTTCAACTCCCGTTTGAAATTTATGGTTGGGAAACTTCAATCAAAGTGGATTGGCCCTTTTGTTGTTACTAACATTTTTCCTCATGGTGCAGTGGAAATAAAAAGTGAAAACACCGAAAAAATATTGAAAGTAAATGGACAACTCCTTAAGCTATTCCATGAGAGCTCTATGCTTGAAAATGCTACAATAGAAGAAGTCTCCTTGGAAAAGCCCACCTACACTGAAGTTTAAACAGGGAGCTTCTTTTCCTTACTCTTATTTTATACTTGTTACTTTCTTTGAGGACAATGTGTAATTTAAGTGTGTGGGTACTATTTAGGATTTTATTTGTTATATTTTAAAAAATAAAAAAAAAAAATGGACATTGCATTGCATGCTTTTCCATCACATTTTATGGTTGTAAATGTTGAGAGTTTGTTTGGACTGGCATGATTGAATAGCATTTTTGCATTTTCGGTAAAATAAATTGGATTAAAAATGCTAAATTGTGTATCATTTGTGATAAGTCATTAACCTTTGTGAGATTTTTAAGCCTTATTATGAATGGAATACAGTTTTCCATCATTTTTTTCTTGTGTGTTATCTCACTCATGATTGCTAGTTACGCCAGAACTTGACTTGACTCTTGTCCACATGCTTATATTGAAATGATCTAGGCATTTGTTTTTCATTAAGCTACTAGCCAAATAAGCATACCCTACAATTATCCATTTGTTTAAGCCCTTTTGAGCCTAATAACCCAATTTTTTTGTTATATAGCTCATTACAAGCCTAAACGTGAAAAACAATGAATTGACTCAATCTTGGGGGATAAAGCAGTCTTTCCTTACATAAGTGTAGGGGTGCTCAACTAGTTTGTTTAAATTTGAGGGTTATGAATATATATATATATATATATATATATATATATATATATATATATATATATATATATATATATATATATATATATATCAGGAAAAATGGTTGTGTTGTGAGCAAAGAGACTGTGAAAGTATAAGTCAATGATATTTTGTTGAGTTACTTCTTAATGCTGTTTTTCTCTCTTAATCATTACTCCTTTATCCTCATTGATTTTCAGCCCTAGTCTCCCTAGGATTATCTCACCCTTACCTTGGCCGCGTTACAACCTAAATAAAGACCTTTTGATCATTATCTGCATGTTTTTCAAATATCGATTAAAGAGGCTTGTCAGGCCTATGGTAGTGCTAGATTTCATGATGTGCTTAGAGTGTAAACAATAGCCCAAACACTTTGAGAGAATTTTATAACCTGATAGGACTCTATCACTTATGATACATTCTTTAGTAACTTGTCCTCTTATTTTCCTTGGTTGTGATAACAAAACTATTCATGATTGCCTTAAACTAGAAATATTTTTTCTCTCACCACTTTGCATTATAAGAATATTTGGTATCACATGCATTATTTTGCTCGGAGTGCAAAAATTTAAGTGTGGGGGAATTTGATCATAGCATTTGGGCACATATTTTTAGCTTTTTAGTTTGGTATTTTAAAAGCAATTTATAGCTTAGATTAATATTTTTAGCTTGTTTCTAAACTTTCAATCGAATTTGAATTATAATTTTATTATTTGCATTTTGATTTTATTATTTGTATTTTGACTATTTCACGCTCTGTAGGTCATAACTTGAGCTCTAGATATCAGATTGAAGCATATGACCAGGCGTTGAAAATATAAAAATCTGAGCTACAAATTTTATGTTGGAAGAAAAGACCAATTCCGAACTTTATGGGGTCTAAATTGCAGATTTCGTAATCTGGACTTTTGTAATAATTTTAATTAGTGGGTCACTTGTTTTTAAACCCTAAACCCTAAAGCCCAATATCAAATACTATATATTGGCAGTTTTGTTTCTTTTCTACGACGGAAAAATTAGGATTCAAATTGGTCCAAGAAATAAACAGTTTTGTTTTTTAATTTCATGGAAGGCTAATTTTATAAGATTAATCCACGAGTTTAGCGTATCATCAACACCTTAAGATTCAGGTTACACTTTCAATTTCGATTCATGATTCTATTCTTGTTTATTTGATTATATTGATATTTTGATTGCTTAAATTGAATTTCAAAAGGATTGATTAAATTTATTTGACATAATTTGGTTTCGGTTTCTAATTTAATTGAATTATAATTTTGCAACGCTTGATCGTTAATTGTAGGATTGAATTATAATTTTGCAACGCTTGATCGTCAAAGAAACCAAATTCACATAGGATTGATTACACTTGTTTGATCAATTATATAGTCAAATAAGAATAACATCACAAATTAGAAATGAAACTAATTGATAGAATCTGTGATACGTTTGAAACTCGAAAAAGTGGATTAATTGTTTTGCTCATCTATTAAATCAAAAATCTACAAAACCCTTTTTAAATTTCAATTTTCAATTCGGTTATTCTTATTATATTAGAAGTCCTTGTGAAACGATTCGAGTTATTACATCTATTTACATTTTATCAATTGCATATGACCCTTGTGCGAGTCGTTCATTTTCTTAGTCTTCACTGCCCTTTGAGGAAAAGGAAGTGGTATATTTTGCTCAACATCAACAATTTCAGATATCAAAGTATCCTCAACAACCTGGTTATTTTTTACTATAGTTTCAAGTACCTTTGGTATTTCAACAGCTTCCCCAGGCCTCAATTGGTTTGACCCCTTAGTCTGCAATTGACTGATTGAAGTGGCTAGCTGACCAATCTTTGTTTACAAATTTGGAATGGTGGAATTTGTTCTTTGTTGAAAGTGGAGATTCTGAACAACCATCTGCTTAATGAGGTCCTCTAATGAAGGTGCATTGTTTTTCTGTTGTTAAATATTTTGTTGTTGCTGCCTAGATTGCTGGTTGTAGATGAATTCTCCCATCTTAGGTTGGGATGGTTTCTCCAACCATGATTGTACTTGTTAGATGATATATCATAGTTGGCTTGCGGATTGTATATATTTGCAGCATATGCTTGAGGAGCATCAGAAATTGGATCTTCTTGCAATATAGGACATGAATCTGAATGATGCTCTGGAGAAGTGCATTTACCACAGACCCTTGCTTGGGTTTTACCTATTGCAATTTTTTTTACTAAATATGTAAGCTCATCAAGTTTTCCTTCTAAATTCTTGAGGGCTGAAACATTTCGCCCCATGTTTACTCTTTCATTACCTTTTAACCTTGTCTTATGTGTGCACAAATCTTTTAGAAATTTTGTGTATCTTAGAATCTATTTATTTGCTTCAAGGAGGGGAATATTCACTTCCACCTTACTAAATATATCCAGTATCTCCTTGTCCTTATCTTTCTATTCCATTTTCTTTGTTTTCACTACCCTTTGAGGAAAAGGAAGTGGTATATTTTGCTCAACATCAATAGTTTTAGATATCAAAGTGTCATCAACAACCTTGTTATTTTTCACTAGAGTATTAGGTACCTTTGGTATTTCAACAACTTTCTCATACATAAATGTAATTACTTGACTTTGGGAGCATTTGGATTTACTACTGACTGTGTAGGCAATTGGTTTGACCCCTGAGTCTACAATTGATTAATTGAAGTGGCTAGCTGACCAATATTAGTTTCCAAATTTTGAATGGATGAATCTGTTCTTTGTTGAAATTGGAGATTCTCGACAGTCATCTTCTTAATGAGGTCTTCTAATGAAGGTGCATTGTTTTACTATTGTGGAATATTTTGTTGCTGTTGATGCCTAGGTTGTTGTTGTGCAGATGAATTCCCTCATCTCAAGTTGGGATGATTTCTCCAACCAGGATTGTACATGTTAAATGACATATCACAGTTGACTTGAGGATTGTATATATTTGCTGCATATGCTTGAGGAGCATCAACAATTGGATCTTCTTGCAATGTAGGACATGAATCTCTCCCAATACTAATGTAATGATTCCTTGTCAATCTGCCTAATGCCACATATTTATTTTCTGATTGCAGCAGCTCTTGAGGCAGGGAAGAACTTTCTACAAACAATATTTTGAGAACATTCCAACTTGTACAAAACCTGGTTGAAGGTAGTATAACCAGTCCTTGGCAGCATCTTGGAGTGAAAATGGGAAGGCTTTCAGCGTAATATGGTCTTTTGTGACTCCTTGAGGCTTCATTGTAGAACACACAATATGTAATTCCTTTAAGTGTTTATGGGGATCCTCGCTTGAAAGACCATTAAACTTTGGAAGCAAGTATATTAAACCAGATATAAGTTCAAATGGTACAGTAAGTTCAGGATAGGTGATACACAATACATTATTCACATCAACCATTTTTTGTAGCAAGTTTCCACTTTCACTATTTGACTCGTTGACACTAGCAGCTCTATTAAGTCTAATTCAGGTTCAAAGGATTGTAGATTCACCGAACTAGCCTTAGTCATGCAACATCATAACAATGCAATGCAACATAACAATTCTAAAAATTCCAACAATGACCTATTTCAAAAATTGAAGTGAAAAATAGAAAACCCTATCAAATAAAATTTAACAATTATAAACATACCACCAAATATTTCTAAAAATCAAATAAAAAGGCAACTCAAATCTTTTTGCAATTTTTGGAGAATATGAAGGAATTTGGGATTTTGACCGACGTTACCCGTAAAAGTCTCTTATACGGGATTCCTATTCCTTGATTTCTTTTCTTATGATTTTTAGGCGAAATTTCAGAGAAATCTGTGACAGTCGCCTGAAAATAGGGTTTTTATCCATTAATATTGTTATCAGAGAGTCCCTCGCAACAACGCCAATTTGATCCACTGTCACAAACGAGTCACATAAAATTGACAAAATGTAACTAGAGGAAATAACTCGAATCGTTTCACAAGAACGTCTGATCTAATAATAATAACCGAATTGAAAGTTGACATTAAAAAGGGTTTTTTTAGATTTTATTTAACATATGAACAAAATGATTAATCCATTTATTCGAGTTTCAGACCTATCAAAGATTCTACCAATGAGTTTAATTTCTAATATTTGATTCTATTCTTATTTGACTATAAAATTGATGAAACAAGTGTAGTAAATCCTATGGGAATTTGGCTTCGTTGATTGGATTAAGCATCACAATTATCAAAATATTACAATTAAGGATTAAGCGTCGCGAAATTATAATTCAATTAAATTAGAAACCGAAACCAAATTCTATCAAATAAATGTAATCGATCCTATTGAAATTCAATTTAAGCAATTAGAATATCAATATAATCAATTAAACAAGAATAGAATCATAAATCAAAATTGACATTGTAACTTGAATCTCAAAGTGTTGATGAAACTCTGAACTTGTGGATTAGTCTTATAAAATTAGCCTTCCATGAAATTAAAATAAAAACTATTTATTTCTTGTAGCAATATGAATCCTAATTTTTCTATCTGTAGAAAAGAAACAAAATAGCCAATATATAGTACTCGATATTTGGATTTAGGATTTACAGTTTAAAAACAAGTGAACCGCTATTTAAAATTATTTCAAAAGCCTAAAAAATGAAATCTACAATTTAGGGCCAGTCAAGTTTGGGATTGGTCTTTTCTTCCAACACAAAAGTTGAAGCTCTATTGTTTAGCTTTCCAACGCCTGCTCGTATGCACCTATTCCATATCCAGAGCTCATGTTATGGCCTATATAACGAACAAGAGTCAAAATACAAATAATAAAATTAAAATGCAAATAATAAAATTATAATTCAAATTCAACGCAAAGTTTAAAAACAAGCTAAAAATAATAATCTAAGCTATAAAGAGCTTTTAAAATACCAAACTAAAAAGTTAGAAACATATGCCCAGTTGCTATGATCACTAGGGATGGGTTATGTATCCTTGTTTAGAAAAATGCTCAGCTAGGGTAAAGGGAGCAGGATCAAAGAAAGGAGGGACATTGTTGGTTTACTGGGTAGAGAGAACAAGAGAGGTTGGTTCAGGTTTAGGGACGGGGAGGAGGGTAAGTGCTTAGAGTATGAACTCATATTTCGTTTCTTCCTATTAATAGAAGTTGTTCTATCTTCATCAGCATTGTGTGTGACATCCTCATCCTCTTCAATGAGCCGAGATGAAGCCACATTCTTCCCTTTCTTCACAAAAACTTGTACATCACGGGGTAGAGGAAACCACACCAGGGCTTCAGCTTTTCCTGATTCACACATACACAAATACTGCATAACGACTTACTTTTTATTTTCTATGAATATGGGAGCGAATGAGTCATTAAACTCTAAAGGTGAAACCATAAATCCACTTCATGTACTCGGGGTTCTTCTGGGGTTACCATTGGGTCGAATGCAATGCTTGGGGGACATCAACCTCATCTTGACCAGGTTGGAGACGTGGAGAGTAGGAGCAAAGGGTGAAACAAAATGTTTATGTTTAACAGAACCTCCATCTTGCTCCATAGCTTGTATAGAGATGTACACACGAGGACAACAGTGATCAATCTGGGATAGGGAATGGTCTTGATTTTCCCTATTCTTGAGTTCATGATGCAGGACTGCATGTTCTCCAAGGTAATGTGAGGAAGATTTGTCTTATTTCTATGGGAAATATTCCACACAAGGCCTTTGTGATCCTTTCTAACATGATTTATCGATCCACCCTTGGGCACACACCAATAAGGTTTTTGAAGAGAATGTGATACATAGGTATGAGATGAAAATACTTGGAACTCACCATTTAGTCCTCAAAAATACTTGTGAATGTGCCAACCCTTGATTCATATCCATTTTCCAATATCATTCCTTTGTTAGGGCATTTTGTAAACCTCGTCGTCGTCGATGTTTGCATCAGTAAACCTCCAAAGCTCTTTTACTAGGAAGTCTAAAGAAATATCTTGTCCTAGGTTGAATTGTCCAAACCAGTCTACTACAACTAGGTCATCAATGAAGTTGAAATCATTCCCCACTAGGTTTGCAAGATTGACCTTCAATTCATGGAGAATCTTAAGTTGGTCGAGGTTGGATTGAAGCATTCGAATATAGGTTGCATTGGAATATTCAAATTATTGTTTAACTAGTTACTCTATTTTACTAGAGGCAAGGCATATAAAGGATTTAAACATCAATATTTAGGAAACATAGTTTTCAGACATTTCTTTATAAGGTTTAATTTGTCCTCCACAAGGTATTTGTGAAAATATCAACCCACTGATGACCATTGTCGACAAATTTAATGTCTAAAATACCTTTCTGAACATAATCCCTAAAAAATTGATGTTTAATCTCTGTATCTTTTGCCATAGAATGTAAAATGGAGTTGCTAAGATATATTTTGCTTCTACTGTAGAAAGAGCAATAATGCTTTGCATTTTGCTGGACTAGGAGATCATATTGTCACCTAGGAATATGTAGATTCCACTGGTGGTATTTCTTTCTAGCCTATCTCCAGCATTGTCAACATCACAAAAAATCTACAAAATTGCACTCAGAGGATTGCATATAACACATACCAATGTTAGTAATTCCTTTTAGATATCTAAAGATCCTCTTAACAACTATTAAGTTGGATTCTTCATGTTCAGACTGAAATTTGACACAAGCACACTAAACAAAATATCATGTATAGAGGAAATTAAATAAAGGAGGGAACTGATCATCCCTCTATATACCTTTTGATCTACCTTTTTACCTAACTCATTCTTGTTAAGAGAACAAGTTGGATATATAGGTGTGGACATTGGTTTACACTCACCCATTTGGAACTTTTAAGCATCTCTTGCGTGCATTTGTTCTGGTGAATTAGCACACCCTATGGGTTTTGATGAATTTAAATTCCTAGAATTAATTATGCATTAATGTAGAAAATTATTGGCAGATATTGTTGTTAGTGTAACCAAAAATAAGGTCATCAACATATGTATAGCCAATGAGAAAGTCATTTGAGATGATTTTCTAAATAAAGTAGTGTCAACTTGGTACTAGACTCCATATATCATTTCTTTTCAATTAGTTTAGTTCTTCTTGCATAGCTAGTATCTATCTATCATTTGATGATTTTTTTTTTCTAAAGATGTAGGTTCAATTTCGGAGTATTCTAAACAAATATGTCTCCTTAAGAACCGATCTGATTTTCAAAGGATCATTTGTGTTGCCTATGATCAAAGATTATTAATGAGATGACTTGTATTTTCATCAAGTTTTGGATTCTTGATGCTCTTGATCTAAGTTGTTTGGTGGATTCTCTGGTTCACTTTTATCTTATATTTTTGGAAATTGGATTAAAATTATTTGTCAAAGAATAATTTATTTACGTTACGAATAATTTAATACCGGATAATTTTGTTAAAAATATCTCTAGTTGTAGAAAATTTTATCTGTCAATTGAGTTGCGATGAGAGTATATATTTTTATCAAAATAGATTGTAATGTGTGTAAGCGTTGTTAGATATTTGTTTGCGTTTGATTTTAAGTATAATATATATATATATATATATATATATATATATATATAATATTATTGTAAGTAGTATATATATATATATATATATATATATATATATATATATATATATGTTTATAAGTAATATATGAAAACAAGAGGAAAGGAAATAGAGGAAACAAAAACGTTTCCCTCCCTGCCTCGCGAGACCTTTCTTCCTTCTCACTCATTATTCTTTATTTTCTTTTGCTTTCTTTTGCATCAACAAAAGACACCTAAGGCTTGGTAGAAGAGAAAGAGAAGATTTCCCAACTTCCTTCTTCTTCTCTGATTCGAAAACGAAGAAAAACAGTGTTAGGGCTTTTCTAAACCGTCAAACACAAACCTCCACATTTCTTCTAGATCTAAGCTTTATTTCTTGAAGAGATAGAAGGGAAAGTTGCTCACCTCCATGCTACGGTGCTAGTGAACTAATTTTGGAAGCGACGTCACGAGTGGAGATTTTATCGGAATTAATCGCGGTACCGTAATCGCTTGTTAAAGCTAACGTTAAGGTAAGAGCTCCTTCCAAACTTTGAATTTTCATTTGGGACATTATTGGCGAGTTTGAGGAAAATAAATTTGATGTATTTAAGGAGTGAATTTGTAGAGAATGAATTTAATGTGATTATGTGTAATGTAGTAGAATTTAAATTTGAGGTGTGGTTTGTGGTGATTTATGTTTGGTGTGCTTGATGTGTTCATAAATTAAAATTATGAATTTTTGGAGAAGAAACTCGTGTGAATTGGTGGAAAATGTATTTGATTCATTTATGTATGTTTTGAGGATATTAAATTTGAGATGTTTGAGGTGTGGTTTGTGAATCTTAAATTGGCGTGATTCATGTTTGAAAATGTGGACATTTATGGGTGATTGATGATTGAACTTGTTATGGATTTTGTGGAATTTGAATTGATAGAATTTAATGTAAATTGTGAATTAAATTTGATGTGTGATGGTGAGAAAATATGCTTGAGTATGCTATGTGTGTAATTGAAAAATCATTAGTGTTAAATGAGTATTAAAAATGGAGAATCTTTTAATATATGCATTTACTTAATGATTGTTGTGGAAAGAGTCAGAGTATGCTCATGCATTTCATAGTACATGGGGACTGGATGGGCCATGGTGATAGTGGTGACCGGATGAGCCACGAGATGATTCCATCTGATTTATTGGTTCATCTTATCCTTGCGGGGATTATCGTGTCGTGTAAGGTATGCGATAGACTGCACATTTTTGGTAAATCTTGTTTACCCGTGATAGGTGGTACCTCGGTAAATAGTACTATTGACCTGTGAAAGGCGGTACATTTATGATTTATGTTTTTAGTAAGTCGTGTTGACCCGTGATAGGTGGCACCTCAGAAATTTAGTACTATTGGCCTCTGATAGGCGGTACAATTATGATTTACGCCCCTTCGAGGAGGGTTTGGTTTGAAATTCTGAATTCATGCATTTTGGCATATACCCATTGCATTAGGGTGCTTGGCACGCGAGTCATGTTTGATATAATGCTATGATTGCGTGTGTATACTTAGTTGTTGTTGTGATTGTGCCATAAATTGTAAGTGTGATTGTTTCAAATTTGTTATAAGTGTTGATCGATTGCAAAACCATTTTGAAAATTGATTTATGCATTTTTTTTTTGCATTGTATTCGAATACAAGGAGCTTTTAGTCGAATACAAATGTTCAAATTTGGCGACTGACTTCTGAATTCGCACTTGTATTCGGCTACAAGGATGTTGTAGTCGAATACAGTGGTGTTTTTTTTGCTGTTGTAATCCTGTCTTGTAGTCGACTATATCCTATCTCATAGTCGACTACTGATGTGTTGTTTTTGATATTGACTTCTGAATTCGCATTTGTATTCGGCTACAAGGATGTTGTAGTCGACTACAGATGTGCTATTTTGCTATTGACTTATGAAATAACATTGTATTCGAATACAAGGATGTTGTATTCGAATACAACAGTGCAGTTTTGTTAAAAACTTCATTTTTAAACTTTGATTATGCATGTTTAGCATATGAAAACCCTTTCAAGATGCATGCTAAGTTGAAAGGTTATTTTGTGCATTTGAAACATAAATGCTATGTGTTATTTTTTAATTTCGGTTGGTGACCCTTTACAATTATTGTGCAAATCTGGGCCTTACCCTCATATGAGAACCAGGATCGTGCTACCAGTTAGTACCCTAGAGAGGGGAATGTAGTTAGACATACATGTCTGATGTTGTGTTAGAGGGAATCTTGCGGGGCGTGTGGACATCACCCGGGTTCTATATCTTTTTGTAGCATGATCAGATTAGAGGGTTGTATAGGGTTTAGTTATCTTTCTTTTGTGGATGTATTTATTTCACTTTGGAAGACTGTAATTATACCTCATATTGTCAGCTTGACTTTTATTTTGGATGGGTCCTCGTACCACTTTTTGATGCGACGTGGGGAAGTTAAAATTCTTGGGGCAGTGGTTTTGTTTATGTAAGACCCTTAATTTTAAATTATAATTTATGTATTTTGAAGAATTTTGTAATGAATTTCTGAGACTTTTTAGCCAATTTTATTGTATTTTGTAAGTTAAATGCCAAAAATATCTTTTTGGAGACCCGATTAAAATTATTCGTCGATGAATAATTTTATTTAATTACGGTGAATTTTTTGTCGAAAAAAAAATTTCTGAGATGCAGCATTTATCAGAAAAATTCATCTACCCATTGAATTACGGCGAGAGTAGATATTTTTCTGAAAAAGTGGTTGTGATGTGATGTGAGGTGACAGACGTAATGATGATTTTTATAAAAATATCTTGATATTTGTAAATATGTAGATATTTGTTTAGATATTTATTATTATTATTATTATTTTAATATATATATATTTATATATGGAACGACACAGGGAGGAAACAATTTTTTCCCGTGAAGCCATGCCTCTCTCTTCCTTCTTGTCCTTCCATCTTTCTTTTTATTTTTCTTTCTTTGTTTCAAGAAAAACACAGACCAAGTGTTGCAAGAAAACTAAAATACAAAATACAAACTCTCATTTTTCTTCTAGATCTAAGCTTCCATTCGAGAAGTGACTGAAGAGAAAGTTGCTCATTGTCATGTTGCGGTGTTAATGAGCTCATTTTCGACGCGACGTCACGAACTTAAATTTTACCGAAATTAATTTACGTTACCGTAATCGTGTGTTAGAGCTATTGTTAAGGTAACAGCTCCTTCCAAACTTTTAGTTTGCATTTAGGACATTATTTGTGATTTTGTGGAAAAGAAATTTGATGTATTTGGTGTGTGAATTTGTAGAAAATGAATTTAATGTGATTATGTGTCATTTAGTGAAATTTAAATTTGAGGTGTGGTTTGTGATGATCCATATTTGATGTGATTTATATGTTCATAATTATTATTATGAATTTTTTAGATTTGATTTATTTGCGCATTTTGTGGAAAATGAATTGATGAAATTTGGTGGATTATGTGTAAAAATGTGGAGTTTTGAAATTAGGTGAGTTATGCTTGAATTGTTGAAATTTAATTGAGGTGTTATATGTGTGTTGTGGAATTGAATTGATTGTTGTTGGTGTGAATTGGCTGTAATTAAATTTCATGAGTTTGAGTTACGTAATGAGTTATTTTCAAATAAATGAGTTTGAACTGATGTTGAAATTTTACGAAAAATTTAGAGTTTTTAAAGTTGTGAAAAGTTCAAATTTTAACTAAGTTAAAGAGTTTGAGCAAAAAGATAGATTGAAATTAAAAATGGTTAGAGTTTAAAATGTTACTCTTTTAATTACTCTTTGATTGAGTTTAAAAAGAAAACTAATTTAGAATATTTTATTAACTCAAAAATTTTGGTGCTTTAATAGTCGAGTGTGTGTATGTGAAATTTGGACAATATTTATTTTATTTAGTTTTAAGTAAATAATAGAGATTATTTGGTTTTAAAAGTTTGGTGTGTGAGAAAGATTTAAGTTTAGGAATTTTGTTGTGTGTGAATTAATTTTATTGTGAAAAAATTGTTATAAATATTTATGTTTATGTAGTTAGCTTCTTGAGTCTCGAAAAAGAATCGAGACCGTTGGTACCGAGTTAGCGGTGGAGAGAAATCTGATATATTAATGTTGTTGTGGTGATTTATGGTTGAATATTTTGGAGATTGAATATGGGTGATTAATGTTTGAAAATTATAGTGACTCATGTTTGGTGAAATTGAGGTGTTCATAATTAATATTATTAATTTTTGAGAAAATATTTCTGTGTGGATTGGTGGAAAAAGAATTTAATTCAATTTATGTGTGGTTTGGTGGAAAATGAATTTAATTCAATTTATGTGTGGATTGAATTTAGAGATGTGATTTATGTGTGTTTGTGGAAATTGAAATTGGTGTGAATAAATATGTTTGAGTATGCTCTGTGTGGTATTTGAAAAATCATTAGTGTTAAATGAGTATTAAAAATGGGGAATCTTTTAATAGTTGCATTTACTTCATGATTGTGGTGAAAAGAGTTAGAGTATGCTCATGCATTTCATAGTATATGGTGACTGCAGGGATTGTCATGAGAATTGTTGGTTCATCTTATCCTTGCAGGGATTGTCGCGTCGTGCTGGTATGTGAGAGATTGCACTCTAGAATGCACTCTAGAAAATTGTGTTGGTCTGTGAGCGACTGCACTCTTGTATGTCGTGCTGGTCTGTGAGAGACTGCACGCTAGTAAATCATGCTGATCCGTGAGAGATTGCACCTCGATAATTAGTACTGGTCTGTGAGAGGCTGTACAATTATGATTTACACCCCTAAAGGAGGGTTTTGGTTTGGAATTCCGGAATCATTCATTTTGGCATATACGCATTGCATTAGGGTGTTTGGCACGCAAGTCATGATTGTTATACTACGATGATTGTATATACATATTTGGTTGATGTTGTGATTTTCCGTAATTGCTTTGAGGTGTGAAGTTGGGTTGATTAAGTTTTGATGTATTTATGTGTTCATAATTGATTTAATGAATATTCGATGTGTTATTGAGGTGTGAATTGTGGAGATTGATTTGGTGTTAATTATGTATTCATAATTGATAATATTAATCTTTGAAGTTTTGATTCAAAGCCATTTTAGAACTGAAAATGTGCATTTTCTCAGTTGTATTCGGCTACAACAGTGTAGTTTCTTAAAACTTCATTTTTCAACATCGTTTATGCATTTTTGGACATATGAAAACCCTTTCGAGGAGTATGCTAAAAAAAAGGTTCTTTTGAGCATTTGAAAATATAAGAATTTTGTTATGTGATGTTTGTTAATTTCGGTTGGTGACCTTTACAATTATTGTGGAAATCTGGGCTTTGCCCTTAGATAAGAACCAGGATGATCCTACCGATTAGTACCCTGGAGAAGGGAAAGTAGTTAGTCATACCTGACCGAAGCTGTGTCAGGAGGATCTGGCGGGGCGCTTGGAGATCACCCAGGTTATATAGCTTTTTGTAGCATGATCAAATTAGAGGGTTGTATAGGGTTTAGTTGTCTTTCTTTTGTGGATGTATTTATTTCAATTTGAAAGACTGTACCTATACCTCATATTGTCAGCTTGGCTTTTATTTCGATGGGTCCATGTACCACTTTTTGATGTGACGTGGGGGGAGTTAAAATTCTTGGGGCAGTGCTTTCGTATAGGTCTGCCGAGAATACTCCAGGGGTATGAGCTATGTTTGATAGGCCTTATAGCCCCGGTGTATTTTGATGTTTGAATATTTTGGATTTTTATTTAAAAAAAACTATTCCACTGCTTGTAAATATTTGTTGACTTTGTCGTTATGTTACGACTTAAATATTTATCCAAAAGTATTTTCTTTGTTTGTTTCTTTGTTTTATTTGTTTGTTAAAAAAAATACACTCGCGCTGTTAAAAATTGGGGTGTTATAGTTTAGGTGTCTGCCGAGAATACCCCAGTGTTATGGGCTATTTCTGATAGGTCTCATAGCCCCGGTGTGTTTTGCTGTTTATATACTTTGGATTTGTATTTCAAAAACTACTTATGCTGCTTGTAAAAATTTGTTGACTTTGGTCGTTATGTTACGACTTAAATGTTTTATCCAAAAGTAATTCTTCCTTTCTTAACTTTCGAGATTCGATTTCCATCTTCTGTTTTATAAACAATGGGTTGTTACTATATAGGCTTTAGACTTTTTGGAGTAACCCAAAAAGATGCACTTTTGAGATCGTGAGTAAAACATGCCAAAATTGTCTTTGGGGTTTAAGATATAGCAAATACATGTAAATTGATGAAAAATAGAAATATTGGGTTTTATTGCTTTCCATAATTCATAAGGAGACTTATTGAGAATAGGTCTAATATAGATTCTATTCTTAATGTAGCATGCAATGTTCATTGATTCTGACTAGAAGTGTTTCGCAACATTCATTTCGTGAAACTTGGTGCGTGCCATTTCCTGAAGAGATCCATTTTTCCTTACTACAACACCGTTATTTTTTGGTGATATTCTAGCAAAAGAAAAAACATGTAAAATACCATTCTCTTCACAAAATTTTCAAAAAGCTTGTTTTCAAATTCACCTCCATTATCACTACGAATCATTATAGAAAAACTTTGGTCATTTTGCACTTATTTGCATAAGGTAGTGACTACTTTATGTGACTCATCTTTGTGCTTTTGAAATTTTACACAAGTCCATATGGAATAGTTATCAACAATAATGAGTCCATACTTTTTACCACTGACAAAGGCAGTACTTACAAGACCAAAAAGATCAATATGCAAAAGTTCAAGTGGTCTAGATGTGGAAACAACATTTTTTGAAGAAAAATAAGATTTTGTTTGTTTTCCTGTATGACATGCCTCACAAAGAACATATGAGTTGTACTTATGATTAGGCAAGCCTCTAACTAATTCAAGTGTATTTATATTTGGGATTAACCTTAAGATGACATGCCATAATCTTTTGTGCCTTATCAGTTGTTCATCGCTTGTAGACACAAGATACTTGAGTTCTTGTTTGTTCAAATCAAATAAGTTTATTTTGTAAATGTTATTTTTCCTTTGGCCAGAAAATAGTATGAATCCATTTATTTGACTAATTGTCTTACAAAACTTTTGATTAAAGATTACATCATAGCCTTTATCACTTAATTGACTTATGATCAATATATTATGCATTAGTCCTTTTACAAATAAAACATTCTTAATGGAGGGAAGAGAGACATTACCTATGATCACCTCCAAATCCTACGAATCTTCCATTCTTAAGGTCTAGGTCTTGGAACATAGACTTTTCTCTAGTCATATGTTTTTAGCATCCATTGTCCAAGTACCACGGCTAGTGTTTCAAGTTTGCTGCTAAGGATATTTGCAAGATAAATTATTTTATCTTTAGGTATGTAACTTTGGTTGGGTCCTGATTAATTAGTCTTTAAAGGTATCTTGTATTTCTATGTTTTCAACATAGCACAAGTTATTCAATTGTGACATTTCTTTTGGAAATAAACATAAGCAATATAAGGTTGAATAAATCTAGGATTTTTGGTTGCTTCTTCAAAACTTACGCCGCTTTTTTTTTTATGCTAACACCATAGATCATATAAGCTTTTTAATTTATGTCTATGCCTTTAGCTAGAAATTCTTAAATGGCCATTTAATACTTAACATAATTGCAAACTTTGTTCTCTGAGGTTTAAAAAAAGTTTTTCATTCAAAGTTAGGATTTCTCTTTTTAGGTTTTCAGAATCTTTTTCAACTACATTTAATTGTTAAGATGTCATGAGCATTTTTGAGAGACTTAAGTTTTTAAGAAACCTTATGATTTTTGACTAGAAACTCATTAAGCATATTTATGAATTCCTACGAGTTAAGTTAGAGAATACCTCAATTTCTTCATCAGTAGCCTTAGAGTCAGAGTTAGGTTCGCATGCGTTTCATCTTCACCAGATGATTCATCATAGTAATCCTATGTAGCAATAAGACCTTTCTTATTAGTCTTGAAGCCTTTTCGATGGGATTTTACTTTCTCAAGTTTTGGTCATTATGATTTGAAATGTCTTGGTTCCTTACATTCATAGTTTATAAGCTTTCTTTTGTTTATCTTTTCACTTTCTCCTCTTCTACTTTGGGATCTTCTGAAATCTCTTTTGGGAAAAGATTTCTTTTTGTTGTTCCACATGTGCTGAATTTTTCTTGAGATAAAGGATACCTCATCATTATCTAAGTCCGCACTTTGATCTTCACATTCGCTTCCATCTATATCTTCAGTTTCTTGCACAATCTTAGAACTTGTCTTCTTTCCTTGGGATTTGAGAGCCAATTATTTAGAACTTTTATTGGGCTCATCTTCAATTATTTCAATCTTAACTAATTCATCTTCAACTATTTCTTTAATTTGATGACATGGACTAGAAAATCATTGTCTACAAAGCTAGGAGGTTGTTTGACATATACTTCCTCATCTATGTAACCATTTAGAAATGCACTTTTCACGTCCATTTGATATAGGGTGACTGACTATATTAAATACTACAAAAGAAAGTAAGAGTCTTATAACTTATAACATTGCCATCGAGATGAAAGTTTTAGTGTTATCCATACGTTCATTTTGCCAAAAACCTTGGGCTAAACCCTAAACCCTAAACCCTATAATTCTTAAAAAATTTCTCACTCACAAACTTGTTGACTGTAGGGAGTTTGGCATGAAACTCTTGTGTTGCCATGGTCTTGAATAAGAATGTATTGTGTGGTTGGGAGGAAGACGTAGTTGCAATCTTAGTTCGTTTTTCTTTTTGATGGGTTTCTGTAACACCCTAAATTTGATAATAAACTATTTTATTAATTAAATAGGATTTTAAATAATTAATTTGATGTTAAAATTATTTTAGAATATATGTTGATAAATTTCGTGAGTAATTTTTGTTATAAGGATCCTTTCTATGATGTGTTGGTTTGATAGATGTTATATTTAATGAGCAATATAAATAATAAATATTTATTTTATTATTCTATATATTTTTCTAAAAATAATAGTATTTTAGTGTAACATTTAAATATAAAAATAAAATATTTATGCAATTTTACGTGTATATACGTGTACCCAATTAATGTAAAATTTTTCTCTGCATTATATTGATGTTAAGTATG
The DNA here is from genome assembly GCA_037974775.1 of Cicer pinnatifidum. NCBI lineage: Eukaryota > Viridiplantae > Streptophyta > Magnoliopsida > Fabales > Fabaceae > Cicer > Cicer pinnatifidum. Next base: position 39,277,181 of record JBBPBR010000004.1, on the reverse strand, counting down.
TACATAGTTATATTTTAATTATTTATAACTACTTTCTATTTTAAATTATTTAATTTATAAATAACTATCTTGAGATGTTAGAAATATTGTGATTGATTTCCTTTACTTTTATGTATAACATATGACATGATGATATTATACATCTTTATTGTGATTTAGTAATTAATATAAATTGTTGATGTTATATTTATTTAATCGTTTTGGCTATTTTATAAAGATGGTATTATTTTTATGGGTTGATTTTGAGAAATATTATAGTAATAATTATAGTTATTATAAAAATGTGTTTTATGGGTTAGATCCATATAGAAGAATAAAACCTAATTAAACATATTATTAAAAAAATAAATAAATATCCATATAATTGTTTCTTTAAAATAAATAGATAAATAAATAGAAATGATACATTAAAATATATAGGACAAGCTAAATTGTAGAATCCGATTGATATATGTAAGATTAATTTGTCAGGTTTTGCAGCTTGTTTTCTATCCGCCGCTTTCCAAAACAAAAACATAAATAAAGAGACCTTGTGAACCCTGATTTGTACTAAAATAAAACCAAACAAAGAAAAGAGAAGGGAGTTGAATGGGAAGTCGTAGAACCAAAGAGTAAACACAACAACAACATATCGTTTTTGACACCAGTAATCGATAACTGTTCCGTAAAAGCTTCTCCGTTCTCATCCAAATTTGAAATTCGTTATTTTGCACCGTTCTCCTTCACCGTAAGTCCGATTTGAGTGAAACCAACGCCAAAACGACCGTGTGAAACGTGGCTATATTATTCATTGATTGGTTTTCTGAGTTATGATCGATTGAAGGACAAAGAGTCAAAGAACAAAGATTGTTTGGGCGTTGAATCGTATTGATAGGTGAAAGCGTCAAAATAAGGTAAGGGGTGAGAGAGCGTTTGAATTCATGAGTATTATATATTGTGAGATGAACGGGAAAACTGTATTTCCCAACGATTCATCCGGGGCTTGCTACGTACGGCAGTAGCCCTATGAGAGATAAATTGATTAATTTGAAATATGAGAATTGTGAGATTAAAATGTGAAATAGAAATTTTTATAAGGTGATGATTGATTTAATTTTCGATACTTGTGTGGTGGTTGATATTTGTTATTATTGTGATGTTGGATGTTGAATGAAATTATGCGTACATGTTTGCTTATATGAAATTATGTGATGTGATAATAAAATATGGACGCATGGTTTGATATATGCTAACGTGATGATAATGATGATTTTTGATTGATGATTGTGATGTTATAAAATTGTGAGGAGTTTATACGATGATCATGATTATTTATGATTAATGATATTATAAAATTGTGATGAAAATATTGAAGTACCCCATACTTGATGAGATAGTGATGATTCTTAAATATGGTGTTCTTAATGGAGTAGTCTAAGCTAACGAGGGGACAAAATAAATACTGTGAATTTGTGAAGTGAAGATTATTTTGTCATCATATAGGTAGGGCCTGACAAGCCTAGTGATTCTGGGAAAGTACAACTGAATGAGCCTGATCGTGGCGGTCTGCTATCGAGCCTTAAGGCAAGATTGTTAGATCTTGGAGGTATTCCGGTGGGGAATTCCTAGGTGACTTGGAGGTAGCACTCCAAATGTCGGGAGCTACCATGCAACACACGTTTACCTCGACTGTCGCGTATATGTGTCTCGGGTTGAGTTGAGGGGATCTATGAGGACAGGGCCAATTTGAATTGCCGTACACCGGGATGGTGGCATAGTATCATGGCCTCCTAACCAAGTACTTCAAAGTTAGAATGGTACCACATTGTGAAGTAGAGTCTAAGCTCATGCATAGCATTGCATTTCCTTGTGATTGTTTTGTTGTGATTGATGTGTTTTAGAGGTAATATTAATTAGATGATTTGATGCATATTATAATGAGATGATTATTTTACTTGAGTGACTTTGATGTTATAGTATATACTATTTAATTAAATATTTTGATATATCGTAAAGTGATTATAATACGGTTCTATTATGATTGTTTGCGTGTTCTTCTTACTCATATTATACTATTAACATGATTTCAAAACTCACCTCCTTCGTTGTTTGTTTTTGACTAGCTGGGCCCTGCGTTTGTGAAATCGCAGTTATTACAGGTTAATGAGTCTTGAAGTTCAAGTTTGGGAAGAACCCCGCTCTGATAGGTGATACCGGGAATAAGGGTTTTAATTTGTATTTTACCTATTTAATTTGAATCAAATTTTTGTATGAAAACCTTAGAAGTACTAGTAAGTTTTTAGAAATAAATCAAGGAATTATACCTAAATCAAGTTCATTGAGATTAAATTGTTTTATTTGAGTAATAAAATTTGAATTGTTGCATGTGTACTTTGAGAAACGTGATATCCTAAATTAGTTACAAAAGTTTTTATTTTCTTGAAAATATAATTTTATTAATCCACTGCAAATTTTATAGGAATATGATATAAATTATTATATATATTATTTTGGGATTTAGGGTGTCACATTAGTGGTATCAGAGCAGGTCTGTCCAATCAGGCTGAGTGGGTCGAATGTCAATTCTGTGTTACGAATATCAGTCGTGTCAATTGTGTTTTCTTGTGTAATAATTATTTTTACTATGATGTTTTCTCGTTATATAATTGTGTTAAGGGTTATATGCTTTTGTATTATTATACATATTTTTGAGATTACTAATTAACTGTTTATTATTTGCTTACTCTACCTAAATGAGTAAATAAACCATGAAATTAGTTGTTAAGATTTGAGTTAGCTTTAATTGTTGACAACATTAGGTTAGTTACTTGTTGCTTATTGCTTGTCTATTGAACTATTGTTTTCGCACTCATGTTTTATGTGAATAGTTGGAAGTAATAATTTTGATTGCTGTATGTTTCAAGTTATTAATTTCATTCATGTAATCTTAGTTATCAAATGTCATACCTCACTAGTTAGTTGTTTTAAAGTTCGAATTTCACCCTTAATCAATTTAAAATATTTAGTTTTGATGTGTATTTATTTAAAGTGTTTGATCTAATAACTAATTGGTTGAAACATTGATTTTCTTATGGATTATATGTCTAAAACATCCAGTATTGACTTTTACTATGTACAAATTATTATTATTCTGTTGAAACTCAATTTAGAGAAGAAAAAGATGTTTCGTTCTAAACTTTGAGTTAGATAGGAAATATGTTTCTTACGTTTAAAGTTTTAATTTTGACTAAAAAATTTCTTATTTTTATTTTATGTTGGCTTGTGTTAAAAAAAATTGATTTTAAATCGTGAATGTTTACTTTAAATCACTTGAAAGTGTTGATGGTTGTATCTAGATGAGTAGAGTTTTGATATTGATCTTGAAAACAATTTAGAATGTTCGTCGTGATTTAGATAGTATGAAATTCATATTATTAGCAATATTAATTCTTGAATATTAGAGGTTAGTAGAATTTATAATTTAAAAAAAAATGAAATTTTGAAGGAGTTAAAGTTTATTTATTTTGTATGATAAAACTAACTTTTGTTTGAATTACTCTTGATTATTTTAAAGAAAAAGAAATTAAATTGAGTTGAGTTTTTTT
>JBBPBR010000004.1:39215972-39273341 GCA_037974775.1 Cicer pinnatifidum | reverse complement strand
CAGTGATTTACAATAGTACTAATGATAAAATTTCTACTAATTGAGAAAGAGAAGGGAAAAAAAAAAGAAAAAAAAAACAAAGATTTTAAAAATCTTGTCAATAGTGAATTTTTTTTTGAAAAATTATCTAAATTTGGGATTCTATAATTGATGTATTTTACAAGTAGATTTTTTTTTGTTATATGAATTAGCATAACAAAATGGTATGCATTAGATTGGTATGTGTAGAGTGCATCATGTAGATTGATATGTGTAGAGTGCATCATGTAAATTGGTATGGGTATAGAAACTAAAAATTTATTGTATTAATTATAAAATTGCAATTTTTATTTAAGACTCAATTGTTAAGATTAGGACAAAACTCCAAAATCCTTAAAATTGATGATGTGTTATGTTTTTGACTAATTTTGTGGCTTGATAGAAACTGAGGGACGTATCTATAAGCATGTTGAGTAGTTAGTGTGAGAGGAGGCTACTATTTTGTAGATTTATGAATTAGTGTAATTCATAATCATTATCATATGTCTTATGTTTTGTGTCATGTGCACTACTTTAATGTATATAAACATACAATTTTTTTTTTGTTTGATAAAATAAGAAAATAAATTGGAACTATTTTAGAAGTGTTAATTAATTGTAAAATTTCTTATCTATCCATCTATATAGTTTAAATTTTATTTCAAAATATCTGTTGAAAATAATAATTTTTACAGTCATTAACTATTTAGAAATGTGTTTCTGATGATTAAAGTACGAATGAATTTTTAGAAATCTAATAGATTTTAAAAATATATGTGATTTATTTTAGTTGTTTTATTTAGACTTGAATTATTGAAAAATAATTTAAAGGAAAAGGAATTCTCAATGATATTTTTTTTTTGGGTGCTAAATGGTTAGTGATATTTTTTTAATAATAATTTAAGTCAAGAAATCAATTTTTAGAATGATGTGTAACCTTGAAAGTGGTTTGGTAATGTGTTGTATCTTCTAGTAAATAATTATTTATCTTATCTTCTACTTGGAAAATCCACATATGCTTCCATTTTTTGTAACTTTTAAGTGATGGTTAATTCAAAAGAAAATTTAATCGTGATCAATTTGGAGCAATTAGACCTCTATGAAAATATGTTTCATTTTTAGAATCATCGTTTAAGTTATGAGATGAACGTAAAATTTTGGTGCTAATTTTTGGATTAATTATTTGAATGTGTATATGATTATGTAAATATTAAATTGTTCATGTTTCAAGTGTTCTAATTGTTGGGAATTGGTGTGTAGAGTTAGAGTAGTCGAGAGCATCTAAATGTGAAATAGTTTTATATTTCTTCAATCAAATTATTGATTATATATTGATGTTAGTAGCCTTTCTTTTGTTGTTGTAACTAGTAGTAAATTACAAATAAATTATTGTGAATGTGTAATTAATTGAATTTTTAACTTGAAGTAAGGAGTAGGAGTTGTGGCGCCGCCTTCACACTTCTGAATCACGTTAAAAATACTTTTAATTATCCATATTTGAATTTGAATGACTACAATTATAGTTCCTCAAGTAGTTGACTAAATGAGTAGAAGGGACTAGCTACCCCGATGACTCATGTCAATAAAAGAGACAACGATAACTCATTATTTTGTTAGAAGTACCTTTTAATTTTAATTCTTAAATAGTTAAAAAAAATGTTCATTGCTTATATCAATTGAATGAATTGAATTATTAAATATATGTTATTAGAAAATAGTATCTATATCATTGGTTTTTTTTTTCTCCTTCATTATATACGGAGTATGTTTTTATAGAGTAACGAATTATAAATTATTATAATATTATTAAGTTGTTAGATGTGTTTAATATTTTTAAAAATTGCTTTCTTTGTCATGCCTAAATTAAATTTGTTGAATGTTTGGTGATATTAGATTTTATTGTAAGGAGTAAAACTATTAATATTTGGTTTGAAAGAACTAGTTGAAATTGACAACGTACTTGGAATGTGTTTCATTTAACAAAACTAAATTAACTACGTTATTATTGACAAAATCTATATGTTATGTTTTATATGTAAATTACAGTGAGTAACTCTATGGTATTTTATTTCATAATTGCATGATAAATGTTGTGTGTTTAATTGGTTTATAGTGTCATGTTGTTAGTCTATCATGCTATGTTAGTTGATTTTCTACATGTTGTGCTTAATTGGAAATTGAATGTCTTGAATATATTTATAGACTAAGTTTGAATCTTGAGGGTGGTAAGTTAGATATTAGTTCACTCACCGCAAATTTCGAGGATGAAATTCTTTAACAAGGGGAGAATTGCAACACCCTAAATTTGATAATAAACTATTTTATTAATTAAATAGGATTTTAAATAATTAATTTGATGTTAAAATTATTTTAGAATATATGTTGATAAATTTCGTGAGTAATTTTTGTTATAAGGATGCTTTCTATGATGTGTTGGTTTGATAGATGTTATATTTAATGAGCAATATAAATAATAAATATTTATTTTATTATTCTATATATTTTTCTAAAAATAATAGTATTTTAGTGTAATATTTAAATATAAAAATAAAATATTTTATGCGATTTTACGTGTATATACGTGTACCCAATTAATGTAATATTTTTCTGTGCATTAGATTGATGTTAAGTATGTACCTAGTTATATTTCAATTATTTATAACTACTTTCTATTTTAATTATTTAATTTATAAATAACTATCTTGAGATGTTAGAAATATTGTGATTGATTTCCTTTACTTTTATGTATAACATATGACATGATGATTTTATACATCTTTATTGTGATTTAGTAATTAATATAAATTGTTGATGTTATATTTATTTAATTGTTTTGACTATTTTATAAAGATGGTATTATTTTTATGGGTTGATTTTGAGAAATATTATAGTAATAATTATAGTTATTATAAAAATGTGTTTTATGGGTTAGATCCATATAGAAGAATAAAACCTAATTAAACATATTATTAAAAAAATAAATAAATATCCATATAATTGTTTCTTTAAAATAAATAGATAAATAAATATTAATGATACATTAAAATATCTAAGACAAGCTAAATTGTAGAATCCGATTGATATATGTAAGATTAATTTGTTAGGTTTTGCTGCTTGTTTTCTATCCGCCGCTTTCGAAAACAAAAACATAAATAAAGAGACCTTGTGAACCCTGATTTGTACTAAAATAAAACAAAACAAAGAAAAGGGAAGGGAGTTGAATGGGAAGTCGTAGAACCAAAGAGTAAACACAACAACAACTTATCGTTTTTGACACCGGTGATCGATAATTGTTCCGTAAAAGCTTCTCCATTCTCATCCAAATTTGAAATTCGTTATTTTGCACCGTTCTCCTTCACCGTAAGTCCGTTTTGAGTGAAACCAACGCCAAAACGACTGTGTGAAACATGGCTATATTATTCACTGATTGGTTTTCTGATTTATGATCGATTGAAGGACAAAGAGTACTCAAAGAACAAAGACTGTTTGGGCGTTGAATCGTATTGATAGGTGAAAGCGTCAAAATAAGGTATGGGGTGAGAGAGCGTTTGAATTCATGAGTATAATATTGTAACACCCCGATTTTCAAAGCGAGATTGTATTTTTTTTCAAAACAAAATCATTTAACGAAGAAATAAATAAGGTAATACCTTTGGATAAATATTTAAGTCATTATAATTTACAAACGGCGGATAAGATTTTCGAATTATGAATCCAAAATATTTACACATCAAACAGTGATACATGGAATCCATCGAAAATAACATGTCATGCTGACAATATTAGTACAGGTACAGTCTTCCAATTTAAAATAAACGCAATCCAAAAGAAAGACATCTGTTCCCTCCATGTCAACCTAATCTGATCATTCTATAACCAAAAAACTATACGCCTTGAGTGATCTCCACGTGCCCCGTAAGATCCTCCTAACATAGCTCCAGTCAGGCGTTCCCATCTACAATCCCATCCACAGGGTACGAACCGGTAGGATTGTCCTGGCTCTCATCTGAGGGCAATGCCCAGATTTCCACAATAGTTGTAAAGAGTCACCAACCGAAATTAACAGTTTACACAAAACTTTTATGTTTTTAAATGCACAAAAAAAATCTTTCCACTTAACATGTACCTTAAAAGGGTTTTCCATATGCTAAAAGTTCATATAATGTTTGCCAAATAAAAATGAAATCAAAATAAGTCTTAAATCAATCAAGTAATAAACAACTGGCGAATCCGTTGATGAACCAATTGAGCAATCGATTATCTAACTCAGGATAAGAATTTCTACTAAGCCAATCGATTGGGAAATCGATTTGGATGATGGTTTTTAGTGAAACCTGTACTCTGGGCTTAAATCAATCGATTGGGCAATCGATGGAATGAATAGCTGAGCCCCTGTAATAAATCCAATCGATTGCCAAATCGATTTTGTCCAAATAGTTGAGCTACTGTAGTGGCCAAATTGATTGTCAAATTGATTTTGTCAAAATGGTTGAGCTCCTGTAATAAATCCAATGGATTTCCAAATCGATTTTGTCCAAATAGCTGAGCTACTGTAATGGCCAAATCGATTGGCAAATCGATTTTGTCTAAATGGCTGAGCTCCTGTAACCCATCAAATCAATTTACAAATCGATTTTATGGAATAACTTTTAACAGAATCGATTAGGGAATCGATTTCCCTGAATGTTTTTCTAAAACTACATAAACTAACTCAATCACATTCACACACAACTCCAAAACATAACACTTAGTAAAATCATCACACTCACAATGACATCTCAAGTTCAAACACTCAATCATAAACTTGAATCAAACACGACTCGTGTGCCAAGCACCCTAATGCAATGCGTATATGCCAAAATGCATGGACTCAGAATTCCAAACCAAAACCCTCCTCGAAGGGCCGTAAATCATAATTGTACCGCCTATCGTAGGCCGAAGTACCAATTACCAAGGTGCAACGTATCACGGGTCTGCACGATTTACTAAAAAGCATAAACCATAAACGTACTGCCTTTCAAGGGCCCGTACCGTTTACTGAGGTGCCACATATCACGGGTCTGCACGGTTTACTAAAAAGAACGTAAATCGTAATGTACCGCCTATCACGGGCCAAAGTACTATTTACCAAGGTACCACCTATCACGGGTCTGCACAATTTACAAAAAACCGTAAATCGTAAATGTACCGCCTATCACGGGCCAAAGTACTATTCTTAATAATCATTTAACTTAAACGATTTTCACAACAAACATTAAGTAAACAGAGATATTAAAAGATTCCCTATTTTTAATACTCGTTTAACTCTAATGGTTTTCACGACAACATTAAGTAAACATAGACATTAAGAGTTTTCCCATTCTTAATACTCGTTTAACTCTAATGGTTTTCAAATTCCACACAAAACAAACTCAAACTTATTATCAAATCCAATCATCAATTCACACCAAATCACGTCTCAAATTTCATAAGCATTAATTATGAACACGTCAAATACGATGAACACAAATCATCACAACATACCACTCAAACACATCAAATTTCATTTACTCAAAATCATACACAAATGAGTTAAATTCATTTTCCACGAAACATTAATCAATATCACCAAAACCTAACTCTAAGATTTTACCCACAAAGCCTTAGATTCATTTTCCCCAAATCAACACTTTAACCCTAACAAAATTCTTTTCCACACAACCACAGATAAGTCCCTAAATGCAAACTAAAAGTTTGGAAGGAGCCCTTACCTTCACGTTAGCTTTAACGTGCGATTACGGTACTGCGAGTAAATCCGGTAAAATCTCCGCTTGCAACGTCGCTTCCAAAGTTGGTTCCCTAACACCGTAGAGTGGTAGTGAGCAACTTTTCCTTCTATCTATTCGCTAAGCGAAGCTTAGATCTAGATGAAACGGGGAGGTTTGTGTTTGATGGTTTTGAAATCCCTAACTCCGTTTTCGAATCCGGGAAGAAGGAAGAAGCTGGGAATTCGATCTTTCTCACCCACTAAGCCTTGGGTTTCTTTTCTGGAACTAAAAGGGAAGCAAAGAAAGCAAAAATGATTAAAATGGAGGAAGGAGGAAGATGAGCGCGAGGCAGGGAGAGAGGAAAATGCTTTTCTGTTTTCTTTTGGTTTCCCTTTCTTCCTTTTTCCTTTTTATTTCCTTTCCTTTTCTTTCTATATACATATATATATATACATACATATTAATTATAATTAACAAATATCTCAAAATCTTTAGATATTTATTAAAATTACCATTTCACCCATCACTTCCCAAACCACTTTTTGTTAAAAATATCTACTCTCTTCGCAACTCAATTGACAGATGCAATTTTTAACAGCCCAAGATATTTTTAACGAAACTCTCAAGAATTAAATTCTTCGTAAAAGATCCACCGCAGTTAATTTAATTTATTTATCGACGAATAATTTTTAATCGAGCATCAATATAAATTTTTGGTCTTTAAACTCCCAAAATATTAATAACTTTGGCTAAAAAGCCTCCGAGTTCAATACCAAAATACACTAAAATACATAAAGTATGCTTAAAATTTATGGGTCTTACAAATATATTGTGAGATGAACGGGAAAACCGTATTTCCCAACGATTCATCTGGGGTTTGCTATGTACGGCAGTAGCCCTTTGAGAGATAAATTGATTAATTTGAAATATGAGAATTGTGAGATTAAAATGTGAAATAGAAATTTTTATAAGGTGTTGATTGATTTAATTTTCGATACTTGTGTGGTAGTTGATATTTGTTATTATTGTGATGTAGGATGTTGAATGAAATTATGTGTACATGTTTGCTTAGATGAAATTATGTGATGTGATAATAAAATATGGATGCATGGTTTGATATATGCTTACATGATGATAATGATGATTTTTGTTTGATGATTGTTATGTCATAAAATTGTGATGAATTTATACGATGATCATGATTATTTATGATTAATGATATTATAAAATTGTGATGAAAATATTGAAGTACCCCATACTTGATGAGATAGTGATGATTCTTAAATATGGTGCTCTTAATGGAGTAGTCTAAGCTAACGAGGGGAGAAAATAAATATTGTGAATTTGTGAAGTGAAGATTATTTAGTCATCATATAGGTAGGGCCTGACAAGCCTAGTGATTCTGGGGAAGTACAACTAAATGAGCCTGATCGTGGCAGTCTGCTATCGAGCCTTAAGGCAAGATTGTTAGATCTTGGAGGTATTCCGGTGGGGAATTCCTAGGTGACTTGGAGGTAGCACTCCAAATGTCGGGAGCTACCATGCAACACACGTTTACCTCGACTGTCGCGTATATGTGTCTCGGGTTGAGTTGAGGGGATCTATGAGGAAATGGCCAATTAGAATTGTCTGTCCACCGGGATGGTGGCATAGTATCATGGCCTCCTAACCAAGTACTTCAAAGTTAGAATGGTACCTCATTGTGAAGTAGAGTCTAAGCTCATGCATAGCATTGCATTTCCTTGTGATTGTTTTGTTGTGATTGATGTGTTTTAAAGGTAATATTAATTAGATGATTTGATGCATATTATAATGAGATGATTATTTTACTTGAGTGACTTTGATGTTATAGTATGATACTATTTAATTAAATATTTTGATATATCGTAAAGTGATTATGATACGGTTCTATTATGATTGTTTGCGTGTTCTTCTTACTCTTATTATACTATTAACATGATTTCAAAACTCACCTCCTTCGTTGTTTGTGTTTGACTGGCTGGGCCCTGTGTTTGAGAAATCGCAGTTATTACAGGTTAATAAGTCTTGAAGTTCATGTTTGGGAAGAACCCCGCTCTAATAGGTGATACCGGAAATAAGGGTTTTAATTTGTATTTTACTTATTTAATTTGAATCAAATTTTTGTATGAAAACCTTAGAAGTACTAGTAAGTTTTTAGAAATAAATCAAGTAGTTATACTTAAATCAAGTTCATTAGGATTAAACTGTTTTATTTGAGTAATAAAATTTGAATTGTTGCATGTGTACTTTGAGAAACGTGATATCCTAAATTAGTTACAAAAGTGTTTATTTTCTTGAAAATATAATTTTATTTATCCGCTTCAAATTTTATAGGAATATGGTATAAATTATTATATATATTATTTTGGGACTTAGGGTGTCACGGTTTCCATTAGGTCCAGAAAAACAATTATTCATATCCAAGGTTCACAATATTTTGGGTTAGAGATAAAGAGAATAATTAGTTTAAGCATGTTTCCTCTTGGAAAAATAACTACATCAATTTCCCTGAGTTTATCCAACAAAATTCTGAATGATAATAGGGCATATACATTAATTGTGTCATTTTCTCAAACAGTTGGAGTGGCGTACATATTTTGTGGTAACTAGGGTTCAAAAGTGGTTGTGTTATTTTAACATACAGTTGGAGTGCAAGCACAAAATACATGAACAATCCACAGTCATGCAAAACATTAACCCACATTTGATCTCAAACAACCAACATGCATGTATGAACAATTTTTTATACTAGCACAAATTCGAATTAAAAGAACCCACATGCATCAATAAAAAAAGAGGAGTTGATAGTAACAATTGGAGAAAACATACTTGAGCATGGAAGAATGTTTGATAGGAGAGGAAAATTGACCTTTGATGATAATGGAGGAAGGCTTGGAGAGGTAATAAAGATGTGTTGGAGATGTAAATAAGTGGGAGGGGAGTGTTGTGTGAGAAAACAAGGGTTTTAAACCTAGTCGTGCGCCCACGCTTCAGCCGCGAATGATGCCAATCTCAACAGTAAAATCAATCCCTAACACATCTTTTTGATTCCTTGCTTATACCAAACATCAAGAACTAATAAAACTAGCAATTAAAAACCAAAATTGAAACTAAATGGAGTAAATGAAACTGAAATGCAAAGTATACGAATTTGGGTTGCCTCCCAATAAGCGCTCGTTTAGTGTCTTGAGCTTGACATTCCACTCTTCAAGTGGTGGTCAGATGGATGGACTCCATCAAAAGTTTTGACTCTACCCCTAAATAAGATTTGAGCCTTTGTACATTCACCTTGAAGCTCTGATTTGAGTGTGTCTCTTTCAACTCCACAACACCGTATAGAAATACCTTTATTATCTTGAAAGGGCCCGACCATCTTGACTTTAGTTTTCCTAGAAACAACTTCAATCTTGAGTTGAATAGAAGAACTAGTTCTCCTTCATGGAATTCCATGAATTTAATTTTTTTGTCATGACATTTCTTGGTTTTTTCTTTATATATCTTGGTGTTCTCATATGCAAAATTCTAGAACTCCCCTAACTCGTGAAGCTGAAGAATTCTTGATTCGCCTGCCTTGACCAAGTCAAAATTCAAGTACTTCGTCGCCCAAAATGTTCGATGCTCTACTTCGAGAGGCAAATGACAAGCTTTACTATACACGATTTGATACGACGACATACCAAGAGAGGTCTTAAAAGCTGTTCGGTAGGCCCAAAGTGCATCATCAAGTATCGTTGACCAATCTTTTCATGAGGCATTCACTGTCTTTTCAAGGGTTCGTTTAAGCTACCAGTTGGATACTTCAACTTCCCACTAGTTTATGGGTGATATGGGGTTGTCACCCTATGACACACATTATATTTCCTTAGAAGGTATTCCATTTTCCAATTTAGAAACTGAGTGCCCTCGTCACTAATCAAAGCTCGAGGCACGCCAAAACGGACGAATATGTTCTTCTTGAGAAATGTGATAACCTGTTTCGAATCATTGATCGGAGTAGAAATTGCTTCAACCTATTTTGAGACATAATCCACCGCCACCAAATATAAACATTTTTATATGACGATGGAAATGGACCCATGAAGTCAATACCCCACATATCAAACACTTCTAGTTCTAATATAGGATTTTGCGGCATCTCATTCTGTTTTAAAATGTTACCGGTGCGCTGGCATCGATCGCATTTCTTCACATAGTTGAATGCATCTTTGAAAAATGAAGGCCAGAATAATCTCGATTGGAGAACTTTTGCTACATTTCAATCACCACTGAAATGACCCCCATAATCAGAGTCGTGGCAGTTCCACAATACCTTTTCCCGCTCCTCCTCGGGCACACACCTTCGCAACAACCCATCCACTCCTCTTTTGTACAGAAAGGGTTCATCCCATACATAGAATTTGGTATCATGGATAACTTCTTTCGTTGTTGGTAAGTGAAATTAGAAGGAATTCTCTCACCTACCTTAAAATTAACAAAGTCAGCGAACCAAGGTGCCTTGGCAATAGCAAAGATATGCTCAGCAACAAATTGGTCTTGAATTGGTCTAATGTCCTCATTCTCCTCAACTTTCTCCAATCGAGATGGGTGGTCAGCTACAGTCTTTGACCCCTTCTTATCCCGGATCTCAATTTCAAATTCTTGTAGTAATAGAATCCATCTAAGTAACCTTGGTTTCAATTCCAGCTTAGTAAACAAATACCTCAAGGAAAAAGCATAAATCTATAGCTAATAATTCTTTTTCAGTTGTGGCTTAATTGTGTTGTGCCTGATTGAAAAGATGACTTGCGTAGTAGATTACATGCAATATCTTGTCTTTTCTTTGTCCCAGGACTGCCTCAATAGCATTGTCACTTGCATCACACATGATGTCAAAAGGTAGTGACTAGTCAGGTGTTGTGATAATGAGAGCAGTTATCAACTTATTTTTCAAATTGTTAAAAGCATGTAAACAATCCTCATTGAATTTGAAAGGTGTGTCTTTCATAAGTAGGTTTGTAAGCGGTTTTTCAATTTTAGAAAAATATTTTATAAATCTCCTATAAAATCCACATGGCCTAAAAAGTTTCTAATGCCTTTTTCGTTGGTAAGGAGGGGGAAGTTTTTCAATAACTTCAATTTTGGCCTTGTCTACCTCGATCCCCTTGTGGGAGATTCGGTGGCCTAACACAATTCCCTCTCTTACCATAAAATTACGTTTTTCCCAATTTAGGACCAAGTTGAATTTTTCACACCTTTCTAATACAAGAGATAGATTAATCAAACAATTATCGAAAGATGAACCAAAGACAGAAAATTTCGTCCATAAATACTTCGATATGTTTCTCAATCATATCAGAGAATATTTTTGGTTTTATGAACACATTATATCTTGTCCTATTTAATTATGGTGTGTTTAATTTTTGGTTTGAAAGACATGATTTATTAATTTTGGAATGTTTTATTTGGTTTAGTAGTAATTACTTTAATTAATTTTAATATTATATTTTTATATATAATAATTATTTAAATTTTTAAATTTAATTTAAATTTAAATTAATCTTTAATTTAAATTTAAATTTAAATATTATATTTTAAATTTAATTTAAATTTGACTTAATTGAAGTTTCGATCCCCCTATTATAGCTTAATCGCGAAAGTAGTCCTCCCATTTTGTTTCTTCCTATTTTTGGTTCTCCAAAAAAAATTTTGGTCCAAAAATTAATGAAATTTCATTTTTTAAAGCCGTACTACACCATTTATGATCCTAGATTTTAAGTACAATTGTTGCAAATAAGTTGTTGAGGCATAATGTGACTTAAATAAATGAAAAAAAATTGAAATGTCATCACGTTTTGGACCAAAATTATGTTTGAGGGACCAAAACTGGAGAGAAATAAAATGGAGGGACTACTTTTGCGATTCAACTAAAGTAGGGGACCAAAACTGCAATTAAACTTTTAAATTTTAATTAAATTGTAAAATTATATTTTAAATGTAAAATTTAAATTTATATTAATATTAGTTTATTATATATAATATATTTAATTTAAATTTAAATATTATATTTTAAATTTAGTTTAAATTTTAATTGAATTATAATATTATATTTTAAATTTAAATTTTAAATTTAAATTTTAAATTTTGTGGTTGTTTCCCCTTCTTTGTGAGGGCTTTTGGCACTCACAAAATTAATGAATTCTTGTTGTGTATCTGAAATGGGGTAAATGAGACCGGCTTCTAGGAGCTTTACCACTTCTTTCCTAATCACTTATTTCATTGTCGGATTCAATCTCCTTTGGGGTTGTACAACCAGTCTGTGATTGTCCCCCATTAGGATTTTGTGCATACAAAAAGTCGGACTTATTCTCTTCAAGTCCTCTGTAAGACCCTTAGATTTTAAATTCTAAATTATGCAAATTTAATGTGTTTTGTGTTGAATTGTTGAGGAATTTAGCCAATTTAATTTAATTTTGTGAATTAAATATCAAAAATATATTTTATTAGAATTAATAATATGTTTAATATTTATATATATTTTAATATATATTTTGAGACCCGATTAAAGTTATTTTTCGAAGAATAATTTAATTATGTTACGAATAATTTAATATTTGGCATATTTTTTTAAATGTAACTTATATATATATATATATATATATATATATTTGTGTGTGTGTGTGTATGGAATGAACAGAGGAAAAACACATTCCGTGAAGCCACGCCTTCTCCAACTTTCTTTTCTTTCTTTGTTTCATGAAAAACACAGAGACCACAATAGAAAACCAAAACTACAAAATACAAACCCTCATTTATTTATTAGACCTAAGATTCCATTCGAAAAGTGACAGAAGAGAAAGTTGCTCATTGCCACGCTGCGGTGCTAGTGAGCTAGTTTTCGAAGCGACGTCACGAACTTAAATTTTACCGGAATTAATTGCGGCGCCGTAATCGGTTGTTAAAACCATAAACTTCTAAACTTTTAGTTTGCATTTATGACATTGTTTGTGATTTTGTGGAAAATAAATTTAATGTATTTGATGTGTGAATTTGTAGAAAATATATTTAATGCGATTATGTGCGATTTAGTGAAATTTAAATTTGAGGTGTGGTTTATGGTGATCCATATTTGATGTGGTTTATATGTTCATATTTATTATTATGAATTTTTGAGATGTGATATATTTGCGGATTTTGTGGAAAATGAATTGATGAAATTTGGTGGTTTATGTGTAAAAATGTGGAGTTTTGAAATTAGGTGAGTTAGGTTTGAATTGTTGAAATTTAATTGAGGTGCTAAATGTGTTGTGGAATTGAATTGATTGTTGTTGATGTGAATTGGCGGTAATTAAATTTGATGAGTTTGAGTTACGTAATGAGTTATTTTCAAATAAATGAACTTGAACTGGAATTGAAATTTTACAAAAAAAATTAGAACTGTTAAAGTTGTGAAAAAGTTAAAATTTTAACTAAGTTAAAGTGTTTGAGCAAAATGATAGATTGAATTTAAAAATGGTTAGAGTTTAAAATGTTACTCTTTTAATTACTCTTGGACCAAGTTTAAAAAGAAAAAAAAAATTAGAGTATCTTATTAACTCAAAATTTTTGGTGCTTTAATAATAGTCGAGTGTGTGTATGTGAAATTTGGATAATATTTGTTTTAACTAAATAATATAGATTGTTTGATTTTAAAAGTTTGGAGTGTGAGAAAGATTTAATTTTATGAATTTTGTTGTGTGTGGATTAATTTTATTGTGAACAAATTGTTATAAATAATTATGTTTATGTAGTTAGCTCCTTGAGTCTCGAAAAGGAATCGAGACCGTTGGCACCGAGTTAGCGGTGGGGAGAACTCTGATATATTAATGTTGTTGTGGTGATTTATGGTTGAAAATTTTGGAGATTGAATATGGGTGATTAATGTTTGGAAATTTTGGTGATTCATGTTTGGTGAAATTGATGTGTTCATAATAAATATTATGAATTTTTGAGAAAAAATTTATGTGTGACTTGGTGGAAAATGAATTTAATTCAATTTAGGTGTGGATGAAATTTGGAGATGTGATTTATGTGTGGTTGTGGAAATTTAAATTGATGTGAATAAATATGTTTGAGTATGCTCTGTGTTGTGTTTGAAAAACCATTAGTGTTAAATGAGTATTAAAAATTGGGAATCATTTAATGGCTGCATTTACTTAATGATTGTGGTGAAAAGAGTCAGAGTATGCTCATGCATTTCATAGTACATGGTAACCGTGATGGGGCCATGGTGATAGTGGTCACCGTGATGGAACACGAGATGATGTCATGTGATATGTTGGTTCATCTTATCCTTGTGGGGATTTTCACGTCGTGTAGGTCTATGATAGACTACACATTTTTAGTAAATCGTGCTGATCCGTGATAGGTGGCACCTCGGTGAACAGTACTAGTCTGTGATAGGCGGTACCTTTACGATTTACATTTTTTAGTAAATCGTGATGACCCGTGATAGGTGGCACCTCGGTAAACAGTACTAGACTGTGATAGGCGGTAAGTTTACGATTTACGCTTTTTTGTAAATCGTGATAACCCGTGATAGGTGGCACCTCGAGAAACAGTATTGGTCTGCGATAGGTGGTACGTTTACGATTTACGCTTTTTAGTAAATCGTGAAGACCCGTGATAGGTGGCACCTCATTAATTAGTACTGGTATGTGATAGGCGGTACAATTATGATTTACGCCCCTTCGAGGAGGGTTTTGGTTCGAATTCCGGAATTCATGCATTTTGGCATATACACATTGCATTACGGTGTTTGACATGCGAGTCATGTTTGTTATACTATGATTATTGTATATACATATTCGGTTGTTGTTTTGATTTGACGTAATTTCTTAGAGGTGTGAAGTTGGATTGATTAAGTTTTGATGTACGTATGTGTTCATAATTGATGTTATGAATATTCGATGTGTCATTGAGGTGTGAATTTGTGGAGATTAACTTGGTATTAATTATGTGTTCATAATTGATAATATTAATGTTTGAAGTGTTGATTGATTCATAGCCATTTCAGAACTGAAAATCTGCATTTTCTCAGTTGTATTCGGCTACGACAGTGCAATTTGCTAAAACTTCATTTTTTGAACATATGAAAACCCTTTCAAAGAGTATGCTAATTTGAAAGGTTATTTTGTGCATTTGAAATTTAAATGTTATGTGATATTTTTTAATTTCGGTTGGTGACCCTTTACAATTATTATGGAAATTTGGGCTTTGCCCTCATATGAGAACCAAGATTTTCCCACCGGTTAGTATCCTGTAGATAGGGAAGTAGTTGGACACACCTGACTGGAGCTGTGTTAGAAGGATCTTGCGGGGCGTGTAGAGATCACTCATGTCGTTTAGTTTTTGTAGTATGATCAGATTAGATGGTTGTATAGGGGCTAGAGGTCTTTCTTTTGTGGATGTATTTGATGTATTTTGGAAGACTGTACCTATACTAATATTGTTAGCATGACTTTAATTTTGATGGGTCCATGTACCACTTTTTGATGCGACGTGGGGGGGGAGTTAAAATTCTTGCGGTAGTGCTTTTGTACAGGTCTGCCGAGAATATCCCAGAGGTATGAGCTATGTCTTATAGGACTCACATCCCCAGTGTATTTTGATGTTTAAATACTTTGGATTTTTATTTCAAAAACTATTCCGCTGCTTGTAAATATTTGTTGACTTTGTCGTTATGTTACGACTTAAATATTTATCCAAAAGTATTTATTTATTTTATTTCTGAAATTGTTTATTGTGTTAAAAAGAAACGGGCTGTTACATCCTCAATGGACCAACTGATGGCATCCTTATGCTTCTACAGAATTCTCAACAATTTTTCTTCTTGTTACTCACTCAAGCTTGCATTAATTATGGCTGGATTATTATCTTCTTCACCCAGGAATACATATTTCAAATGAGGAGGCAATTGCTTGAGTTCAATCAGTGGTGTCTTTTTCTCTGAGGGCTTGTCTTCATTCCCTTTCAACTCCTCCCATCTAGTAGGAAAATGGGGGGAGTAGGATGGTGATGCTTCTAACATGGCCAAAACCTCTTTCACCTTTGGATCTTCACTTTCTTTAACAACTTCTTGGGCTAGGCATAACACTATTTCTAATGGAAAACTTGGTGCTTGATGCCCCATTTCTTTGTTGACTATCGCATCTAAGATCTCGATTCGATTGCACCCTTCTCTATCTTTTGAATGTTCCGTGGCTTTTAAAATGTTAAAAGTGACGGTTTCTTCATTTACATTTAAGGTTAAGGTGTCATCTGCCACATCAATCATAGCACGCCTTGTTGCTATGAACGGTCTCCCAAGAATCAAAGGAATTTCTTTGTCCTCATCCAAGTCTAGTACCACGAAATCCACTGAAAAAATGAACTTATCCACTTTAACCAACACATCTTCCACCACTCCATAGGGGTGTTTCGTTGAGCGATCCATAAACTATAACATCAGTTGTGTGTCTTTGACTTTTCCAATGCCCAGCTTTTTGCATATTGAAAGGGGCATAAAACTTACATTAGCCCCGAGATCACACAGAGCCTTCCCAAAAGTTCTATTTCCAATAGCACATGGGATTGAGAAGCTTCCAGGATCCTTGAGCTTCGGTGGCAGCTTCCACTGTAGTATAGCACTACACTCTTTAGTAAGCATCATTGTTTCACCGCTGATTTTTCATTTCTTCGACAAAATCTCCTTCATGAACTTGGCATATGTTGGCATCTGCTCTAGTGCTTCTACAAAAGGAATGTTAATTTGTAATTTTTTAAAAACATTAAGAAACTTACCAAATTGTTTTTTAGTTTCCTCCGTCCTTAATCTTTGAGGGAATGGAAGTCGAATTTATGGTTTTGGCAGTGGTTCTCTTTTTTGTACCACAGGTTCTTCCTCCTTTTATAGAGCGATGTGCTCCTCAACTGATGTCGGTGTGACCATTTTCTCTGGGTGGGATGAAGTCGGAGTACTTCCAATCTGTTTGGCTTTAGGTGGTACTTGTTCACTTACCTTGCCACTCCTCGTGGTCACTACATTAACGTTATTCTGTGGATTCGGAACTGTGTCACTAGGCAGATATCCAGGCGTTTTTTGTGCCATTTGTTAAGCAAGTTGACCCATTTGAGTCTCCAGATTCTTTATTGATGCAGAGTGATTTTTTTTTGGATGGCTCTTGACTCTTCAATGAAAGAACTTGTGCTTGTTACTAATTTCTACATAGCACTCTCCCAAGTAGCCTTTCGAGGTAGGAATTGGTTTGGTTGAGCTCCTTGGTGACCCTGAGATCCACCTTGTTGATCTCTCCAAGAAAAATTTGGATGATTTCTCCATCCAAGTTTGTACGTACCAGAGTAGGGGTTATTCTGCTTCCCGTCATTACTTAAAAAATTCACCTTTTCTAGTTCTTCTATCTCATTGTCATCCAGTGCTTCATAAGCTCCATTTTTATGTGCTCCCCCAAGAAAGTTACAACTAGTATACTTTAATAATTTGACAGGGGCAACTTGGGGTTGTATATTTAGAGTTGCCATCTCCTTCTTTATCTCAGTGGCAATAACCTCTTGTATCTGTTTTGAGAGCGACCTACCTGAAGCCAACCCATCCATAACATTCAAATCCAATATACCACTTGTTGACCCACCACCTCTATCATACAGCATCAATTGTTCTTTTGATGCCGTGATCTTAATAATTTTCGGTGGTTCTGTTGCGGTCTTGTAATTCAAAGAACCACCTGTTGTGGCATCCAACATAATTCTAGTGCTAGGCCTCATACCATTATATAATATTTTCATCTAGGTAGTGTCGTCATAAGCATGATTGGGACATCCTGCTAGTAAACTCTTGAATCTCCTATAAGTGTCACGACGAGATTCTCCCTCTTTCTGTTTGTAACTAGAAATCTCTTGCATTTTTCTAACGAATATAGTTGGGGGAAAATACTGTTTCAAGAACTTATCTTCAAGGTCATCCCATGTGGTGATGCTACCGACAGGAAAGGAATTAAGCCACTCCTTAGCATCATCTTTCAATGAAAATAGAAATAGTTTCAACATCTTGCCTTCTTCAGAACAACCATCCACCTTCATTGTTTCACATAATTCATAGAAATTTGTGAGATCTCTATTGGTTTCTTTGTTATGTTTACCGGCAAAATGAATCTCCTTCAACTCTCGGTATAGGGCGGGACATATTTCAAACTTGTTGACTGTAACTAGTTGGTTTAGGATGGAAAATCAAGCACGATTTCTATTTGGATTCCTATACTCGCCGAGAGTACGTTCTGGTGGTGGTGGATCAGCCATCTTAGTATATATGATGAAATCATCCAAAACCTCTTCTTCCACTACTAAATGTCTTTCCTTTTGTCTCCTTTCTGGATCAAAGATAAGTTCAACTTAAGATTGGCCTCGCATACAAGGTTAGACAAATTGTGAGTAATGAAGAGTTTTAAAATAAAGAAAAATAAATAATTAAAATAAAAACTAAAATTTTATTGCATAAAAAAAAATTTCAATTAAGTAAATAAATTAAATTCAATAGTGATATGGCAATCCCCAACAATGGCACCAAAAACTCAATAGTGAATCGTTGCAAGTAATAATAATACGGTAGGACCGAGTGTCGAACTCAAGAATTGTGTTTTACTGTTGAATTATATTTAATTACTACAATTGAACAAAAGGTTCCCAAATTAATTAAAATAATATTTAAAATTAAGAATGGTAATAAAATTGATCCTTTATAATGAGAAAAATGTCAGGGATGAGTTTCACTTCGAATCCAACATTAGTGCTTAATTTGGTCCTAGTTACTGAATTCTTTTATTAAATTATTACCGAATTCTCTTTATTATTCTTGCCCTAATGTCTTAGTGACAAAACCATTAATTCCAAAATAACCCCTAAATTCTTAGTAGATTTATGATTAGAATTAAGCATTACCGTACAAGAATTCTCTTGTTAAACTATTGCCTTTGCAACTAATTTAATTGGTTTCGTGACTTGTGTTTATCCCAAGACTACAAATTCATGAATTTCTCATCTCAAGCATTCGTAAAGTCCACTTCTGTTTCAAAATACAAATCGTAGAACATTTTAATGTTGATCAAGCAATAAAAAGCATTAAGCATAGAGATGAGAAAAATAATTCAATAAACTCATTCATATAACTAGAAATCAAATCAGAAAAATAAGGGTTTCATTTGGTTACACTCATCCCTAACAAATAAGGTTTAGTTACTCATGACAGAGATAGAAAAGATAGAGATTAGAGAATGATTACAAGAAAGATTCATGAATGATTCTTGATAAAACTACACCAATGGTATTAGAAACGGTCTTCTTTGAGTTTCTATGCTAGGGCACAAGTCTCTCCACTTCTCAATAGTAAAAAAGATCCCTAAAAAGTGAAAAATTGTGTTTTTAATGATTGTTGTCGTGTCCACGCTCCCCAGGCTCAGAAAACGCGCTTCAGGCGCGCGCTGGTAGTGCTGAAAGACAAGAAATGCACCTCAGACGCGACTGTTGCGCTTCAGACGCACAACATCTTCTGTCTAACCTATACTTCATTTGTCTCCTCTCTCGAGTCCACATTTGGTTCCGGCGTCTTCATGAAATTTGTATCTATGGATCTTAGCTTTAGATTGCACTTTGTTTGACTCCAATTGGACGTCTAAAACTCCAGCTATGGCTGAAATACTCCACATAGGTCATGTTGATTTCTCACCAAAATTTAGCATTGGATTAAAGCAAAACGCAATGTATAATTACGAAAAAAATCCCTACTTAATCAATGAAATAAAAACACAAACATTTTATTAACTCAAAGAACAAAAATCAACAAAATATATCAATTAACTCCTTATTTTAACTAATGATTGAAGATAAATAAGACTAAAACAATGAACAAATATGCATACGATGAAGAGTCATCATTGGTCCTTTTATAAATAAAACATTCTTAATGGAGGGAAGAGAGCCATTACTAATGATCGCCTCCAAATCCTACGAATCTTCTGTTCTTAAGGTTCAGGTCTTGGAACATAGACTTTTCTCTTGTCATATGTTTTTAGCATCCATTGTCCAAGTACCATGGCTGGTGTTTCAAATTTGTTGCTAAGGATATTTGCCAGATAGATTATTTTATCTTTAGGTATGTAAATTTGGTTGGGTCCTGGTTTATTAGTCTTTATAGGTATCTTCTATTTCCGTGATTTCAACATAGGAGAAGTTATTCGATTGTGACATTTCTTTTGGAAATAAACATAAGCAATATAAGGTTGAATAAATCTAGGATTTTCGGGGTCTTCTTCAAAGCCTATGTCGCGTTTCTTGTTTCTGCCTTTAGCTAGAAATTCTTAAAAGGCCATTTAATAGTTAACATAATTGCAGACTTTGTACAATGAGAGTTAGGATTTCTCTTCTTAGGTATAATCCCTTCAACTTGAAGGATTTAATCCACTAAATTGTCAATGAATCATACTTACACTTGAACACCGACTAGTCGCACTTACCATGTTCAATCTTCTCCACCTTCTAACTTAGTACAATCATGTTGTTGAGTAGACAAAATAGTTATGTTGATCATAGAAGAATACCCCTCGAATTTGATCAAGGTGACCATGTATTCCTTAGAGTTACCCCCAATATTGGCATTGGAATAATTACTTATTTGTAATTCTCAATTTTAGTAATAGTTGACTTAAGTTTAATGTAAAATTTATCCAATTGTCAAAATAAGGGCATGCCACATTTCTTTCTCTCTCTCTCTCTCTCTCTCTTAGAAACTCACGGGTGTTAACTCATTCTTGAGTTTTTTTCCTTCGGTTTTTTTCTAGCCACAATCTTCTCTCAAAACACTCCAACACACAACCACTCTTTAGAAATTAGCAACATTGTACCAAGACTAATTCGATGACAACCAGAAAAAACTTAAAAGAAATTGACCAAGGAGCAAAGACTAAACAAATTATAAGCTAAAGTAGAAGATAACTTCCCTGATTTTGCATTTAGACACGTATCATATGATTCTTCCTCTTGACACTTATCTTCTGATTATGCCTCAAACATCTATCCTCTGACTCTATCTTTTGTTACATATCCTCTAACTCTTATTTTGATGCCTCTCACCTATATGTTTTTGATCATGTTGCCTCTTGTTAGAGTTTGCCTCTAGTCATGATTCCTCTGTTACTCCAAAATGCACCGCTTCTGGTCCAAGTCTTCCACTAACTAAGTTGTCTATGATCTGAGTATGACTCTGATTCATATTGCCTCTAATTAGAATGCCCCTGATCATTCTAGTTCTGATCCAAGATTCTTTAGATAATGTTGCCTCCGGTCCAAGCTTCCTAATCTTAATGTGAAATTGAAAGATAAAATCTAATTTAAACGAATAACTAACTAGGATTTTCATGATGAATGATAGAAGTTAAGATACCATCTAGTTTTATCACCTAGCTGAGTGGATTAAATGGTTGATCAAATGTGAATTTCATAAACAACATTACATATGCATTGCATTCATTAAGTCAAGGAATTCATGGTTCAAGTAGACGATGGGACATTTTAGCTTTGTTTCAGGCATAAATTAATGGGTAAAGGTGACACAATTGGGACACCAATTAGGGTCATGTCCAAACCACCTTTGGGACAAACTCCAACCATTTGAATTACCCACATCTTGGTGATTGGATGAACATTTCCTCATAAAGGATATGGATATCATTAAGCTATTCCTTAATTAAAAAGGAAATGAAGACCAGAAAAACTTTTCCTTTTAAAGGAAATGGATATCAGTAAGCTTTTCCTTAATTAAAAAGGAAACGAAAACCATAAAGCTTTTCTAAATCAAGAAAAGTAATATGTGATCGAATATTGGTACAACCAAGGAGGATTGTAAACTATAAATTTGTTGTTAAAATTTATTGTCTTGATTGTACCTTGTAGGATTTTAAAATGACAAGCTATGTTTTGTCAAAATGTATGAATTTATTACCATATTCTAAACACATGGTGATCGTTTTTGCAAGGAGTTCAAATTTCTTTTCTTAAATGCAACATAATTTAGAAAACATGTTACACATTCTTATTAGGGAATTTGGATTAGAGGCAGCATGTTCAAAGGAACTTGGATTAGGGGTAGCATGACCAAAGGCAAACATGAGTAAGAGGCAACATGAATAAAGGCAGACTCTTGCTAGAGGAACGTGGATCAGAGAAAGACTTGGGTCAGAAGCAGCATGATCTGACGAACATAGATCAGAGTCAGCATAACCATAAACATGTTCTAACAAGTGGCAATATGACCAGAAGCATGATCTGACTAGAGGCAACACGATTAGAGGCAAAATCAAATCAAGAATGATCAGAGGAACTTGGATCATAAGCCACATGACTAGAAGCATATTTTGATAGAGGCAACATGATAAGAGGAAACAAAATCAGAGGCAGACAGAGAAAACAGAATCAGAGTCAACTAGAAGTAACAGAATTGGAGGAATCTAGAGGAAACATAATTTGAGGCTAACAAACAAATTACTTTCATTCATTCAATCATCAACACACCATAGTCATTCACACAATGTATGCAAAATGAATGGATTTAGAACAACTAAATGCATATTTAAAACATTTTCTACATGCCAAACCTCACGATTTTTCCATCTCTCTCAGTTTCTTAGAATCCCATTATTTCAAGCACAAAATCAATTCCACTCAATAAAGTAAAATCAGAAACAAACACAAAAAACCCACATGCAAGATGTGGAACCATTCTAGGAAAAGAACTTGTTTTCTTTTTTCCAATAAGGGATTCCTTTAATTTTAGTTAGTTATGGGATTTTCTTTATTTGTCAGCTCTTCTGCCATTTATACCCTTGTTCGGATTTAGAGATCCCCCAATTCTACTATGTATCTTCTTTTAGTGTTACTTTGGTCGATTAATGGATCTTGAGAGGAAGAAAGGGATATGCAAGGGGTTAGGCAGGTGTAGAAGACTTCAGAGAACTTTTGTGTTTGAAAGATTTTTGAAAGAAGAAGGAAATTGATGTGGAGGGAGACGATAAATAGTAACGATGTTCATGTTTTTTGGAGTTATTTTATGGAAGTGTGTATCTGGAATGAAGGGGATGAAAAAGTGAAGGATCAATTAATATTGGTAAGTAAAAAGAAAGAGAGAGAAAAAAAAAAAGTGGCATGGTCTCCTTTTGACACTTGAACTTTATTAATACTACCACTTGCCTACTTCTACTTTAAGAAAAGTCGACTATTACTAAAATAGAGTATTACAAATAAAATAAATTAATTTAAGCTTAGAAATATTTTTTAAAGTATTAAGAGGACTGTTAAAATATACATTTTCCTGTATGGCTAGATAATGAATAAAAATTTCAAACAGTTTAAGTTGTTTTTTTAATAAAAACAAAAACATTAGCTATTAAAAAGTTGAGGTGTTACACACTTGTGTTTTGGGTTTACCCTAGTCACTTCATGTTCATTTCTTTGTATTATATTAATGTTATTAATTAATGAAATTGATAGTTGATGACATTAGAGTGCCAATATAGATGAATTGTTTATGTTATCATGTGATACCTTGGCATTCTAAATTTTATTTTATAAAAATCTCAGTTTCATATGATGTGAATACAAAATATGAAGCAATAAACAATTTTATTTAAAATTATATATATATATATAATTTCATCCAAACACGATTATTGTTTCACAATATTGTATTACCCAGTTTATAACTTATGGCGTTGGACGAACTTAATTTAGTGTATACATGTACAACGATTTCCAACACATATGGCAATAAGACCAGGTGGACAAGGTCTTATATGTTGACAGTCGCCATCTGTGCTACAGAATCCTTTTATGTCATCTCTCACTTGCTTGGTTTGTTGAGAGTGTACACATGTACACTCATTTGCAACACATACGGCAACTAGACCAGGTGAACAATGATAGTTATGTTGACAATCGTCGTTTGTGCCACAAAACCCATATTGCTCCTCACTCACTCCTCTAGCATGTGATTCCATATGAATATCTACATACACAAACATTAAATGGACATTAGAATATTGTTATATAAAAATATGATTCTTTTTTTATAAATTGGTTAAAGTGAAAAATCAACAACATTATCTACGATAAATTACTCAATGTTATTATACCTGATGAAATGATAAAAAATGCCAACAAAAATGCCACAGCCATAGAAGAATTTCTTAGAATTTCCATTTTTTTTTATTTGAATATGTTGTCTACAAGTACATTTATATAGGCAATGTTCCACCTTGAACATCCAATAATTTTTATATGAATATAAATATGGTAGTATTATAAAATATTTTTATTAGATAACTATTAAAAAGTAATATATTTAATTATTAAAATATTTATATTGAAGACTTATACATTTATGATACTTATGATAAATATATATATGTTAGGAAAATAAAAATGACTACAATTATAAAATATTGTATTTGAGACTTTTATATTTATGACATTTATTATAAGTAGTACAAAATATATCATAAATTAGTGTAAAACTAGTGCCATGTATCAGACAATTTGGGTCATAAAATATAGATACAACAAATTATATTATGTTAGGTTAGTTAGTTCTTTGTATATTAATTGTAAGTTATTTTTAATTTACTAGCTATTAATTGTAAGTTATTTTTTTAATATTAATTGTAAGTTATTTTTATGATAAGAAGATATAAATAGTTAGGATGATGTGGCTCTAAACATAAATATGTATACTATATATTTCTAACATATGAAAAGATGTTTGCAAAAAAGTAAAGTATGTGTTCACATGATATTTAAAAAAATAAAATTAGGATATTTGAATCATATTCATAGTACAAGAAACTATACCTGTAGGTAAGCGTATAAAAATTGAATTATAGCTAAAATTATCAATATCAATGGAACTTTGTACTGTTGTTTATAAAT
This sequence comes from Cicer pinnatifidum, assembly GCA_037974775.1. NCBI lineage: Eukaryota > Viridiplantae > Streptophyta > Magnoliopsida > Fabales > Fabaceae > Cicer > Cicer pinnatifidum. The sequence goes on along the minus strand of JBBPBR010000004.1, from coordinate 39,248,574 downwards.
TATCTAATACTAACGGATTGTAGCCATCATTATAGGATTGTGACGGTCTTTTTTCCTTTACTATAAACATTTGGTTTTACCTATTAACATATAACTGTTGGTGTATAGTTTATCCATAGTTTACAAAAGTTATATCTACGGTTTTAATTTTGTTGCTATATATTTCAGTGATAAGGTCTTCTAATAGGATGTAAAAAGGTCACACTATCTATTTACATAGAGTCGATTTCATTGCCATTTCTGCTAGGTTTATTGAACCTAGTTTCCACCTAGATAGATATTGCAAGCTAAAATTCAAACAATATTCATTAGCCAAAAAACCTTATACAATTGATCCTTCTAAATGAGCTCTGTTACCTACAAAGGACTTAAGAATAAGAAAACCTGGAAGATAATTTACTTTATATATCTATGCTCTCAATATCCTAAAAAGCTCGTTTACATACTAAAAAGCTCGTTTATATATCTATATTCTCAATCGAATACATCCATTGATATGGTTTTGGCCCGTCAAGTTGGGCTTCATGTGTAACATCCCAAATTTCATAGTATACTATTTAATTAACTAAAATATTATGTTAAAATGAGTATTTTGGAGAAAAATTTATAATGTAGATGAGTAAAATAAATTATTTGTTCATTAAAGACTTTTATAGTTACTAGGAAATGGATTTTGGATCAAACAACTATTTATGTAACACCCCGTTTTTCAAAGCGAGGGTGTATTTTTTTTTTTCAAAAGAACTTAAATAAAACAGAGTAATTACATAAGGAAAAGCCTTTGGATACATATTTCAGTCATTATAATTTACGAGCAGCGGAAAAAGTTCACAAAATATGAATTCAAAATGTTTACATATCAAAAGTGGTACAGTCTTCCAGTTTACAAATAAAAACAACCCAAAAGAAAGACATCCGTTTCCACTGTGTCAACCTAGTCTGATCATTTTACAAAACCACTAAACACCCTGAGTGATCTCCACGCGCCCCGTGAGATCCTCCTAACGTAGCTCCAGTCAAGCATTCCCATCTACATCCCCATCCACAGGGTATGAACCGGTAGGATAGTCCTGGCTATCATCTGAGGGCAAAGCCCAGATTTCCACAATAGTTGTAAAGGGTCACCAACCGAAATTAACAGTTAACACATAACATTTACTTTTTAATGCACAAATAACCTTCTCAACCTATCATACACCTTAAAAGGATTTTCCCTATGCTAAAAGTTCATGTCATACTTGCCAAATAATAATGAAATCAAAATAAAGTTCTCAATCCATCAAGTAATATATAATTGACCAAAACATTGATAAATCACTTGAGCAATCAATTATCAAACTCAAAATAAGAATTTCCACTAAGCCAATCGATTGGGAAATCGATTAAATGGATACTTGAGCCCTTGTATTAAAGCCAATCGATTTCCAAATCGATTTCCTGAAGGTTTTTAGTGAAATTTGAATTTTGGGCTTAATTCAATCGATTGGGCAATCGATTGAGCAATCGATTGGGCAATCAATTGACAGGATAGCTGAGTCCCTGACTTAATGCCAATCGATTGGGCAATTGACTGGGCAATTGATTGGGCAATCGATTGACAGCATAGCTGAGCCACTGACTTAATGCCAATCGATTGGGAAATTGATTGGGCAATTGATTGGGCAATCGATTGACAGCATAGCTGAGCCACTGACTTAATGCCAATCGATTGGGAAATCGATTTCCCTGCATATTCTTCCAAAAATACATAAACTAACTCAATCACATTCATACACAAATCCACATCTTAACACTTAGCATTTTCAACACAATCACCACGTCAACTTGAGTTTCGAAATCGTTTTACAATCTAACATACTATCACACAATTCCAAAACATAACTCTTAGTACAATCAACACAATTACTACAACATCATGGTTTTCAAAATAGTATTGCAATCAAACATGCTATCCCCAAATTCCAAAACATAACACTTAACACTTATAACACGATCACTACACAGACAAAATGAACCAACAATTCACAATTTAACAGGGTGTAGTCTCTCACGGACAAACACCTGTGCAGTCTCTCACGGACAAACACAATTCACCAGGGCGTAGTCTCTCACGGACAAACCCCTGTGCAGTCTCTCACGGACAAACACAATTCACCAGGGCGTAGTCTCTCACGGACAAACCTCTGTGCAGTCTCTCACGGACAAACACAATTCACCAAGAAACGTAAGTCGTAAACGTACTGCCTATCACGGGCCCGTACCGTATATCAAGGTGCTACCTATCCCGGGCCTGCACAACTTACCCAAAAATCGTAAACCATAAATGTACTGCCTATCACGGGCCCGTACCATTTACCAAGGTGCCACCTATCACGGGTCTGCACGGTTTACTAAAATGAACATTAAGTAAACAAGACATTAAGAGATTCCCCATTCTTAATTCGTATTCAATCTTAAACAAATTTCAAAACTAACATTAAGTAAAATGAGTCATTAAGAGATTCCCCATTCTTAATACTCATTTAACTGAAGTGATTTTCAAAACAAACAATAAGTAAACAAGACATTAAGAGATTCCCCATTCTTAATTCTTATTTAACTTAAACGATTTTCAAGCCAAATATTAAGTAAACGAGCCATTAAGAGATTCCTTATTCTCAATTCTCATTTAACTTAAACGATTTTCTAAAACAAACATTAAGTAACCAAGACATTAAGAGATTCCCCATTCTTAATGCCCAGTTAACTTAACCGGTTTTCAAAATAACATTAAGTAAATAAGTCATTAAGAGATTCCCCATTCATAATACTTATTTAACTTAAACGATTTTCAAAACAAATATTAAGTAACCAAGACATTAAGAGATTCCCCATTCTTAACGCCCAGTTAACTTAAACGATTTTCAAAACAAATATTAAGTAAACGAGACATTAAGAGATTCCCCATTCTTAATTCTCATTTAACTTAAACGATTTTCCAAAACAAACATTAAGTAACAAAGACATTAAGAGATTCCCCATTCTTAACGCCCAGTTAACTTAACGATTTTTCAAAACAAACATTGAGTGAACACACTTTACCAGGGTGTAGTCTCTCACGGACAAACACCATTTTCCAAAACCGTAAGTCGTAAACGTACCACCTATCACGGGTCTGTACTGTTTACCGAGGTGCCACCTATCACGGGTCTGCACAACTTACCAAAAACGTAAACCATAAACGTACTGCCTATCACGGGCCCGTACTGTTTATCGAGGTGCCACCTATCACGGGTCTGCACGGTTTACTAAAACAAAAATTAAGTAAACAAGACATTAAGAGATTCCCCATTCTTAATACTCGTTTAACTTAATGGTTTTCAAATTCCACACAAAACAAACTCAAACGTACTTTCACATTCAATCCATAACTCACACAAAATCATTTTTCCACACCAACCACACAGAACACATCTCAAACATGTTATCAAATTCAATCCAAATCCATCAACGATTCATACCAAATCACATCAATCAACAACAAGTTTCATATACTCGAAATCACACATAATGAGTTTAAATTCATTCTCCACAAAACGTTACTTAAACCCTAACTAAATTCTTTTCCACACAACCACAAGTAAGTCCCTAAATGCAAACTAAAAGTTTGGAAGGAGCCCTTACCTTAACGTTAGCTTTTTCGTTCGATTACGGTACCGTGAGTAAATCCGGTAAATTTTCCGCTCGCAACGCCGCTTCCAAAATTGGTCCACTAGCACCGTAGCACGGAGGTGAGCAACCTTCCCTTCTATCACTTCTTGAAACGAAGCTTGGATCTAGAAGAAACTGAGGGGTTTGTGTTTGAATCTCAAATACCGTTTTCTTCGTTTTCGAATCAAAGAGGAAGAGTGGGGTTGCGAAATCCTTGTTCTAACACTCACCCAACCTTGGGTTACTAGTCTTGAAGAAACGAAAGCAACGAAAATGAAAATGAGAGAAGGAGGGAAAAATGGTCGCGGGTAGCAGAGGAAGAAGATGGAAAATTCGGATTTTCCTTCCTTTCTTTTTCTTTCCTTTGTTTTTTCCTTTCTTCCTTTTTCCTTCTTTCCTTTATATACTCTTTTCTTTTCCTTTTCCTTCCTTCTAATTTTCCTTTCTTTTTCCCCCCAAACAAACACATATATATATAAATCATAATTAACAAATATCTAAAAATATCTAGATATTTGTTAAATTACCATTTCACCCATAACACATTAAATTCTTCGCAAAAGATTCACCGCAGTTAATTTAATTTATTTATCGACGAGTAATTCTAATCAGGCATCAAAATATCTTCTTGGTCATATATACTCCAAAATATTAATAACTTTGGCTAAAAAGCCTCTGAGTTCAATACCGAAAATACACCAAAATATATAAAATACACTTAAAAATTATGGGTCTTACAATTTACACCTCTATTTTGCACTTCTGCATAATAATGTAGGCTATTATTGTTACTGAATTGGTCTTTTCTTTCATACACATTTAACTTGCTCATTACACTCTCATTTCTACCTTGGACTCCCCTATGTTGGGCCTTACAGTTTATTTTACTCCTGCACCTATACAACTTCTATCTGCACCCCACCATATGCAATTAAAAAAATAAAGAAAAATAGATGATAGTAGCAACAACCAAAAAAGCGCTAAAATCCTTTTTCTCTCAAATTCACTCCCATCAATTCCTTTCCATTTAAATCAATCTCAACCTCTACTCCTCACAAAATCGGACACTTAATGCATTTTTGACATCAATTTTATCGATCTATACTTTGTTTCGTAAAAAACTGTTGCATTTATTTCCCTGGAAGAGCAATCTTCGACCGATTCGGATTACCACATTTGTCATCTAAAAACACTATCATTATTTTTGGATTCCTGTCATCAAAACCTTATAGAAGCATTGCACACTTGCATTTTTCATTGAAATTGACATCGGACCCTTCCTATGGGTTGGTGAGACTTTTTCTGCAGTTTTTTCTGTTTATTTGACTCCATTTTTGCTCCTAAAATTATTATTTAACAATTGATTTTATGCTTTGAATAATTTGGAAGTCGCATCTCGACGTGTTTGTCAATGTGTCGTTTATTCAGATTCATTTATTGTACATTATCAATCTGCAGTTGCTGTTGAAAATTTTCATTGATTTTTATGTTAGAGAAAGCGTCAAAATAAGACAAGGGGTAAGAGAGCGTTTGAATTCATGAGTATAAAATATTGTGAGATGAACGAGAAAACTATATTACCCAAATATTCACCAAGATTCGCTAACTCTTTGAGGGATAAATTAATTAATGTGCAAATATGGATATTGTGAGATTAAAATTTGGAATGAAAACATTTATAAGGTGTTGATTGATTTAATTTCGTTAAATGTGTGGTATTTTATATTATTGTGATATTGGGTATCCAATGAATTTTTTGTATATGGTTGATTAGACGAGGTTATGTGAATTAATAATAAAAGATTGATGCATTGTATGATATAAGTTTATGTGATGTGATGATAAAAGATTGATGCATTGTGTTAACTTTATGTGATGATGATGATGTATAATTGATGATAGTGATGTTATAAATTTGTGATAAATTTATGTGGTGATGATGTGTATGATTGATGATAGTGATGTTATAAATTTGTGATGAGTTCATGTGATGATGGTGATCATGTATAATGAATGATAGTGATATTATAGTGATGATGGTGATCATGTATAATGAATGATAGTGATATTATAATTTTGTGATGAGAATATTCAAGTAACCCAATAGTAGATGAAGTAGTGATGATTCCTTTGAGATGATGGTCTTAACGGCGTATCATAGGCCAACGAAGAGAGAAATTAGATGTTATTTCTTTGAAGTGGATATTATCTTTTCATCATATAGATAGGGCCTTACAAGCCTAGTGATGTTGGGGAAGTACAACTGATTGAGCCTGATGGCGGCAGTCTATTGTGGAACCTAAAGGAAATATTGTGAGACCTTGGAGGTATTCTGGTGGGGAATTCATAGGTGACTTGGAGGTAGCCCTCCAAATGTCTGGAGCTACCATGCAACACAAGCTTACTTCATCTTTCACGTATTTGTATCTTAGGTTGAGTTAAGGGGATCTTTGAGGACATGACCAATTTGAACTGTTTTTCAACTCGCATGTGAGGTGGCATAGTATCAAGCCTTCTAACCAAGTACTTCAGAGTTAGAATGGTACCAAGTTTTGAAGAAGTAGAGTCTAAGTTCATGCTTAGAATTGCATTTTCTTGTGATTGTCTTGTTGTGACTAATGTGTTTCAAAATTGATAATAATTCCTCTTTGATGATTTGATGCATATGAGTGACTTTGTTGTTATAGTATGATATTATTTCCTTAAATATTTTGATATATCATAATGTTTTATGATACGGTCTTATTATGATTATTTGTGAGTTATTCTTGTTTATATTATACTATCAACTAGATTTTGAGACTTACCTCCTTTGTGTTTGTGTTTGAATGTGTAACAACCCTCCACTACCTTAGAAATATTAATAATATTTAAGTATTAATTAGAATTAGTATAATTTTATTAATTGTTAATGATGTGTTTTTTGTAATATTAATTTAGGACCAAAGATAGAATAGGAAAGTGGTAGTGTTGGCAAGTCCATGTGGAAAAGAGGGAACATGTCACCTTTGTTTCTCTCTTTTTCTCCTTCGATCACGTGTACTAACCCATCTTCCACCTTCATTCCTCTCATATTCCAAATACACACTTCCAAAAAATAGCATTTAACAAAGAATCACCAACATATATTACCTATTCATCATCTTCCCCATTCTTCCTTTTTCCCATTCTCTCCAAAAACTTCCAAACACAATAGCTCACTAAAGTTTTCCAAACTTGTCTTGACCCCTTGCATGTATGTTTCCAACCCTCAATCTTCAATAATCAGCCAAATTGTACGAATGTGAATTCAAGAGCAACTAGAAAAAACTCCAAAGAAATTGGAGCAAGGAGCGAAGACTGAAGAAATTAAGAGTTGAAATACTAGATAACTTCCCCAAATCAAATCGAAGAGTAATTTCCTTAGAAAAAGGTAAGTTCTTTTCTAGAACAAATTTCACATTTTGCATGTGGGTTATAGATTCGATTTTAGTTTATTTTACTAATTTGAAATGATTTTCTGGGTTTGAAATAACGGGTTCCTTAAAATATGAGAGTGATGAAAACTGTGAGGTTTAACATATAAGAAATGTTAAAAACTATTTCACTATTTTAAAATCATCCATTTTGCATATGTTTGTATGATGATTATGATGTGTTAATGATTTATGAAATGAGGGTTAACTGTGAAATATGAATTGATGAACTAATGTGTTTTCCCTTAACCCTCTCTGATGCGTTTTACTGCTTTTGATAAGTTTTGCCTATAATGCTTTTTTCTAATTATGCTCAACCTTAGCCTCTAATTAGGTGTTCCACAAGCTACCTCAAATTTTATTTCCTTTGGATGCTTGTGATTATTTTTCCTCTAGCTGCCTTTGATTCTGGTGTCTCTTGCTATCTCTGATACTATTTTCCTTTGGATGCCTCTAATTCTGTTTCCACTAGCTGCCTCAGATTTTGTTTTCTCTGGCTTTCTCTGAATATGTTTCTTCTAAAAGCCCCTAATTATGTTTACTCTAGCTGCCTCGAATTCTATTTTCTCTAGCTACCTCTGATTCTATTTCCTCTGGCTTCCTCTGATTATGTTTTCCTCTAGTTGTCTTTGATTATGTTTCCTCAGGCAGCCTTTGATTATGTTTTCCTCTAGCTAACTCTGATTTTGTTTCCTATGACCGAGCTGCCTCTAATTCTATTTTTGTTTTTGCTACCTCATATTCTATTTGCTCTAACTGCCTTTGATTTTGCATGCATAGGCTACCTCTGATTATTATTCCTTTGGATGCCTCTCATTTTGTTATCTATAGGTGCCTCTAATTCTATTTTCTCCAGCTACCTTTGATTTTGTTTGCATCTGCTACCTCTGATTCTATTTTCGTTGGATGCCTCTCATTTTATTATCTCTAGCTTTCTCTAATTTTGTTTTCTCTAGCTGCCTCTAATTTTGTGTTCCTTTTGCTGCCTTTTATTCTATTTCCTCTAGTTGCCTCTAATTTTGTATCCTCTAGCTGCCTCTAGTTCTATTTTCTCTAGCTTCATCTTATTTTGTTTCCTTTGGAAGTCTCTTATTATATTTTCTCTAGTTGCCTCTGATTCTATGTATGAGCTACATTTGGTACAAGTCTTCCTTTAACGAGCTACCTCTAGTCCAAGTATTCCTTTGATCGAGCTTCTTCTTGTCCAAGATTTCCTCTTACTAAGCTACTTGTAGTTCAAGTCTTCTTATGATTGAGCTGCCTCTGGTCCAAACTCTCATTTGACTACGAATTCCTATGATCCAAGTATGACTCTGGTCATGTTGCTTTTGATCCAAGAATGACTCAAATCACACTGCCTCTAATAAAAAATCTGCCTCAAATTATGCTGCCTCTTATGTTGGTTTCCTCTGATCACGTTGCCTCTGGTCAGAGTCAGCCTCTGATTCAAGCTTCTTGATCATAATGACAAATTTAAAAGACAAAATCCCCTTTAAACTAACAACCAACTAGGATTTTATTGATGAATGATTGAAGTTAAGTTACCTTCTAATTCTATTACCTTATTGAGTTGATTTAATGGTTGCATTAATCATATTGACAAAATGTGCATTGCATACACATAATTACATAAGAATTGCATTCATGGTCCAAGTACACGATGGGACATTTTAGCTTTGTTTCTGGCATAAAACATTGGGTAAAGTTGAGACAATTGGGATGCCTATTGGGGTCATGGTCATAACACCTTTGCGAAAGACTCTAACCATCTAGGTTACCCACATTTAGGTGATTTGAGGAGCTTTTCCTTATAAAAGAAATGGATATCAATAATATTTTGCTTAATTAAAAATGAAATGGAGACCAAGAAGCTTTTCCTAATAAAGGAAATGAATATCAATAAGTTTTTCCTTAATTAAAAAGAAAATGAAAACTAGAAAGTTTTTCTAAATCAATAAAAGAAAGATAATACATTTTTCTACTTAAAGAAAATAACATATTTTAAATATTTGGATATAACATATTTCTACTTAAACTAGAAAATACATTTTGAAGATAATACATTTCATATTAATGTTAAGTTTTCATTGTTTCTGAGATAACTTTTTCAAATTGCCCCTCCACGTTTTAAAAGCCCACAGAGATTATTATCTCGAACTTTATTTTCCTTAATTAAAATAGAGGGAAATGGATATCAATAAGATTTTCCTTAATTAAAAATGAAATTAAGACTAGGAAGCTTTTCCTTATAAAGGAAATGGATATTAGTAAGTTTTCCTTAATTAAAAAGAAAATGAAAACTAGAAAGCTTTTCTAAATCAATAAAAGAAAGAGAATACATTCCCCCTCCACTTTTTAAAAGCCCACTGAGATGATTATCTCACCCTCTATTTTCTTAATTATTATAGCAGATAAGAGGAGCTAATGGCTGGATTCTAGTATTGGAGGATGACATTATATTTAGAATGTATTTTGAATTCAGATGATGTATAGATTTGATGTATAAGAGTACAATTCTGTAGACTTTAATATTTTTCAATGTTGTAATTTTAATCTACTTGGTGAAAAGTACTTGTAAAATATGTGTTTTGAATATTTATAAGTCATTTAAGAGATGATACTTATGATGTTTTAAATTGATTGCCTTAGTTTCGTTAAAATGTATGAATTTATTATCAAATTCTAGACACATGGTGATGGATTTTACAAACAAGCTTGGCCCCTCAGTTTTCTTGTATGAATATAAGTTTTTGGAATTAAATTAAGAAATTATAGTTACATCGAGTTCATCGAGATTGCACTGTTTTATAAGAGGAAAAAATTTTAAAGTGTTCTATTTGTATTTTGAGCATGTGATATCCTAAATAACTAATAAAAATTTTTTTTTTCTCTTAAATAGTTTTTATTTATCCGTTGTAAATATTTAGAAAAATATGGAAAAAAATATTATATATATTATTTTGAAGTTTAGGGGGTCAAATTAAGTACCAAGTCTTGCATTTCTAAAAAACAACCAAGTTTTGCGTTCCTAAAAAACAACCAAGTCTTCTATGCATTTTACTAGCTTCATTTATCTTAGTAATGATCTTTGGGTCCCACCTAAAAAAATATATATATCATATTAATAGAAATAAAGAGAAAATATACCATTATAGTTATGAATATTAAAAGAATGAATTACAATTGTTCATCACAACAACAAAATTAGTGTTTTAACACAAAGAAATTAAGATTTTGTTATTTAGATTTCAGAATCTAATTTCAACATGAAACTTGTTTTAAAAAACTTCAAAATTAAAGCTATTCAAATTTTAGAATCATAACCCAAACTGTCATTTAAATTGTAGAAAAATAAATTAACATTAATTTTCTAAATTAATTTAAATAAGAACTATCAAAATAGCAACTAGTATCTGAAAGAAAACTACCAACTAACAAGCAAAGTTATTTGGTTTATTTGATAAAAACAAGGTCTCTACATCTAAGACATGTAGTTTTATGTTAATTACTAATGACGCTTTATGTAACCAAATTAATAATTAAAATACTAATAACTAATTAATATTTTCTAATGTTGCTTTATGTAACCAAATTTATACACACATATATATCATTTCCTAATGAATGTGGTCCAATAATCAATAACGACAACATTGTATATTCATAATTTATGCACAACAAAGGCTAATAATTGTATACCACCATCATGATAGGTCATGTAATGTGTCATATGCTCTTAGTTCTAACTAGATTCAATCCATCATTTGATAAGCCAAGCCTTACATTACAATGGTCACAAGAAAAATTGAAATGAAGAATGTCAATGCCCTTCCATGCTTTGCCATCGGCAGGAAGCCTTCATTTACCATCCTTTAAGTAGCCTTCTTCGTGCCATCTTATTGACTCGGTTGTTTGGGAAGACAAAAATAGTCTTTGAAGTTTTGGAATAACTAGAAAGTGCATCAAAATGTTTTTAGGAACTTTATGATCATACTTTGGATCCTCAAACTCTAAACCTACTTGAGTAATTCACTCCATCGTAAAGCCTTACAAGTTTTGCATGTATCATTAATTTCATGCTACTTCCAATATAACATATAATCATTTGGATATGCATGAATCTATTTATAATCAAGGCCTAGATTTTTTATCATGGGTTTTGTCTTATTCAATTTAGGCATGACTTCCTTCACTAATTCCAAAAGAGCATTGAACTATTCATTACTCTATCCATGAAGAACATTAACAAGTAATGTTGAATTATAAATGAATAGTGAAATTTTCGCATCATGGATACAACTCTTGCTTTTACTAGTTATTCAAATTATAAAACTTCTTATCATCCTCGTTAGGACATTTGTTGCCTCTATGTACTGCTTCCACATGCATAAATATGTTGTAAAGTAAGCCAATGTTGTCATGTGAGGCCTCTTTATCTTTCACATGATCTTCTATTTCCATAGACAATGCTATTTGCTCTCGATGGTTTACCAAACATTGTAACCGTGTATAAATTTGGAACCTATCAGATGATCACAAACTTCTTTTCCCATAATGCTTTCTACATTTAGCACAACGACACAAAATTGTGCGTTCTTGATGGTCTGCTTTGGTGATGGAAAAATCCAATAAAGTTTTTTCAACTTCCCGATACTTTGAATTAAGTCTATGATGTGTTTTCCACTTTTTGTCCATTTCTTTAAATATAATAAAAAAAAAATATCCTATACATTGAAGCTTAACACAAATGGAATTATAATATCAATACAACTTCAAGATTTGTAAAAAAAATAACAATGCAAAATAAATAATACTTGTATGTTATTGATAAATAGTGGATTATGTCCTTGACTCTACGGAGGAAGAATCTCTATGATAGGGGAGAGCTACATGTAGCAACAATATGTTGCGAACTAATATAAAAATTCATGTGTTCCTTTTCACTCTCTGATATTTTAATGTGTTCTTTATAATTCAACTTTTTTTTACTTAAATTGTTTTATAATCATAAGTTGAATAATTTGATAAATATCGTTTTTTTCAACTTAAGCAATTGAGATAATTTTTAAAATTGGCAACACAATTAAAATAATTTTTTTTTCCAACACTTTCTGGAATTCCCAACTATTCGTTAAAATTTACGTCTATGTATATATCAATCATTCCACAATATTCATCACAACAATATATATATATATATATATATATATATATATATATATATATATAATCATCAAATCACAATCAAGTCTCAACATATCGGGCACATATAACACTAAAAGAAAAACTGTTATTACTTACGGCAAATTTTATCTTTACCCACGGACACGAGTTTCGAGCTAAATCGCTCGTAGGAAAATATTTACCAACGGACAAGTCGCGGGATACACTTACTTAAGGATTGTCCGTGGGTAATATGACCCATTGAGTCTCTATGGGTAACGTTACTCATAGATTTGCCGTAGATAAAATAGTAGATACTTATCGACGGAAAAGTCGTAAGTTACATTACCCACGGACCATCCGTGAGAAAGTCTACTATTTTATATTTGATATTGATAATTTTATCCATGAATTGTCCATGGTTAATGAAAAATTGATTTTAATTCTATTTTTGTTTTTTTACAGTTTCATGTATTTTTTAATATATATTTAAAATTAGTTGTAAGCATATTAAACATCATTGTCAAAACAAAGTGAAATATTATGTAAATAGTGTTTTCAAAATTCACATTCTCACTTCCATAAGTCTCAAAATAAGGACAATTTACACTACCATGATTCTCAAAAAAAGCACATTGTTACTGCCATAAGTTTCAAAATACATATAACGACACTATCGTAGAAATATATATAGATAATGCCTACAAGTCTAAACAAAATAAGTACTCATAACTACTATACGAAACTGAAACTGAAACCAGTATTACTCCTCGCAGTCATCATCGTTAGACTCATCCACGTCATAATTTGGATGACGACGACGACGGGATGACTCAGCCTGTATAGAAGCAACACTTTTTGCCAATGTTGCTAGCTGCATCTGTAGTTCTATAGTGCGTTGCTCCTTAGCTCCTCTCGCGCCTCTCGTGCCTCGTGTTCTGCTGCTTTTACTCGCTCCTCAAATGCTGCTATCTCGTTAAATTGTTGAGACAAGAAATTGGCGCAACCTCTAGATGGACGAGAATCTGGAACTAGACTTGTGACACCTGGTCTATAAAGCGAGGATCTATCTCCAACACTATAGATCCTCCCTTTATTCTTCCCCCCCAACAGATTGGACCCACATGTCTAAGCGAGCTTCCGCATTAACCACTTGGCTACAACTACTAGATGCTTCCCCACCTTTAGAGGCTTGTTGCAACTTACCTTGAAATGTTTCCTACTCAAATAGAAAATCATGCAAAAAATAAACAACAACAGAACCGTGAACAAAATGGGAGTCAAATTTCGCCAGAAAAGAAAAACAACAAAATATTTTAGCAAAATAACTCTGCATTTTGAAACAACAACACAACAAAACAATAAAAATAGCAAATAGTAGACATGTCCTGGAGTCAAACATTAAATGGTTATATAGTGAAGACTTTGACATAGAAAGCGTAAGGTGAGGTGAGGGCTCTCGAGGCCACCCTACACGGTAACCACCTGTACACAATTTTTTTAAAAACATCAAATTTCTAAACATAACTTGAAACATACCCTAATCCTCATGTAGTAATGAAAATTTAATCAAAATTTGTTACATACCCTCGACCATCCGGCCATATCATTGTTCTCCCATCAGGCGCAGCCCCATAACTAGATTTGGAGCATCGTGACCCTTGAGTCTTATTACCAATAGCAACATGTGTTGAAGGTGGTGGGTTAGCTGAAATTGAAGTATGTCGTGAGGCAACAGATGTTAATGGTTGTGACGGTGAATGATTAGCAATCGGGAAAATATTGTCTTCTGGGACAAAACTCGGTGTGGACATCATCACTATAATTGGTTAAGTACCATGCACCTTTTTAGGTTGGATTGGAAGCACTGCAGCTTGTTGGGTAGGAGGTTGAACAAGTTGTTGGGTGGTATGCCGCACATAGTGTGAGGCTGGTGTAGTGGCATTGACATCTAGTGGCAATTGATCAATTGTTGCTTGTACCTGCTGAGCTGGTTGAGTTACCTTATGCGGTAAAATGATGCGATTTTTCTTGAATGGAAGCTTGAGTCTAATCTTTTATTTTGAGTCTAATCTTGTTGGGTAGGAGGTTGAACAAGTTGTTGGGTGGTATGCCGCACATAGTGTGAGGTTGGTGTAGTGGCATTGACATCTAGTGGCAATTGATCAATTGTTGCTTGTACCTGCTGAGCTGGTTGAGTTACCTTATGCGGTAAAATGATGCGATTTTTCTTGAATGGAAGCTTGAGTCTAATCTTTTATTTTGAAGTCATCTATAAATAATAAGATGAATAAAAACAATTAGCACACACACAATTCAAACAAATAATCTTCAATTCAATATGTAAAACTAATATATAAAAAGGTAAATATGAAGATTTAAACAAATAATCAACTACTATTTATACTTACGAAAAATTCAAACGTCAATTGAAGAATCATCCCCATCTTCATCATCCATATCACTATCATTATCAATTGGAATATTTGGAACAAACGTTACATTGACTTCTTTTTCGCTATGTGTTTCATCGTGCAAGCCAACCATTTCTTCAATTTCAGTTAATTGTTCTACATGTGCCATATCTTCATCTTGATATGGCATGTCCTCATCGACTCCGTCCACCTCTACATAACCCATAGGCTTTGTTTTGATAACGGAAGACCAGTGACGCTTATCAGTTCGCATTTCACGATAAGGTACATAATACACTTGTCTAGCTTTTTGTGCAATTATGAAGGGATCATAGAGATCATATTTCCGATTCATCTTGATATCTACAATATCATACTACGGATGAACTTTGGTTCCTCTATTTGGTCTAGGATCAAACCATTGGCAATAAAACAAGGCTACCTTGTGAGGCAATTTGTAATACTCCAACTCGAAGATATGTTGGATGACTCCATAGAAATCATCTTCCCCTCCTCTAGTAACCCCTTTCACATAAACTCCACTATTTATGGTTTTCTTACCCTGAGACCAAGCTTTCGTGTGAAATTTGTACCCATTAATGTAATACTTGTGCCATGTTTTCACCATTGAGTCAGGACCCCAAGCTAATGATAACAAGTTAGGGTCAGTCACACCATTTTCCTTGTCACTGGCCTATACAAACATGATATTTACAATAGTTAGGTGAGAAGTTCTAATTTATTTGCATCAAACTTCAATAAATCACTTACATACGCACGAAACCATTCTGGGAATTCTCCATGTATACGAGTTTGAGATATAGGATCGTCTTCAATAATGGAATTAGAGTGCAAAAAGACGTTGTCAATAATGAGAGAAGTGTTATTACAAGTATTTGGTAGTTATGTGGGGTGTGTGCTTACAGACTTCTTACTCAATATATGGCTTCACCTCGTTGCAATTGATGATGATGTGTACATGAGCACAGCTTCTTTCAGCATCACTTAACCAATGAGTTTGAGCCTTCCCACTAGGACGTCCTAATTGATTGCTAATTGATAGTGTTGTCGTGACATCATCATTTAATTTTGCAACTTGATTACGCTGGCTTCTATCAAACAAAGAGATTATTTTGAAATAGTGGGAACAAAAATATGTTGTCTCTCGATGTAAGTATGACATACATATTGAGCCTTCCACTCTAGCCTTGTTTTTCACTGTGCGCTTAAAATCACCCATCATTCTGGAAAAGTGAGAGCAATAACTTAATAAATGTGAATATATCTTGAAGAAAAAAAAATCCTTAATGGTGAATATAAAATACCTTTCAAATGGATACATCCATCGATATTGAACTGGACCACCAAGCTTTGCCTCATACGGTAGGTGAATTGGAAGATGTTCCATTGAATCAAAGAATCCTGGTGGAAAGATTCTTTCATGTTTGCATATGATGAATGGAATATTTTCACCCAATTTGACCAATTCATCGTGACTTAAGGTGTTGCTGCACAAGCCTTTAAAGATTTGACTTAATTCTGTTAATGGTTTCCACACATGGTCAGACAGTGAACTAAATGCAAATGGAAGCAAACACTCCATAAATACGTGACAATCGTGGCTTTTCATCCCATTCATTTGTCCTCTATTAACATCTGCACATCTTGCCAAGTTAGAAGGATACCCATCTGGCATTTTAAGCTCCTTTATCCATTTACAAACATTCTTTGCCTCTTTAGACGTAAGACAATAATTTGCCTTAGGTTTTGTCATTTTTCCATTGTTATGTGGAACCAACTCCAAGTCGCTACGTTGGCAAATGATGGCCAAGTCCATTCGTGCTTTTTCATTGTCCTTAGTCTTGTTCTTAACATTCATGACAGTGTTAAACACATTATCAAAGAAGTTTTTTTCTATATGCATGACATCTAAATTATGCCTTAATAAATTATCTTTCCAGTATGGAAGATCCCAAAATATGCTTTGTTTTGTCCAATTATGGCTAACTCTATATCCAGACAATTTAGAATGTGCATTATCTATCACTCGTGGAATATTGTGAACCCAACCCCAAACTTCTTCACCAGTCAATATTGGAGGAGGTTCATCTTTCACAACCCTATTTTTAGTGAACCCTTTTGTACTTCTTCTAAATGCATGATTATGAGGTAAGAAACGACGGTGACAATCAAACCATGAATTTTTTGCCACCGTATTTTAAGGTAAAAGCCTTATATCCAGCCATTCACACCGGACATGCCAACTTACCTTGGGTACTCCATCCAGATAACATGCCATAAGCAGGGAAATCGTTAATTGTCCACATTAAGGTTGCCCTCATTACAAAATTTTGTTTCATGGAAATATCATAAGTCAAAGCCCCTTCACTCCACAACTGTTTAAGCTCATCTATTAACAGTTGTAGATATACATCAATGTTTGCTTTTGGGTTAGATGGTCCAGGTATGAGAAAAGTTAAAAACATGAATGGTTTAGTCATGCACATTTCGGGCGGGAGATTATACGGGGTCACAACAACAGGCCAACAAGAATATGGGGTTGATGAGGCCTGAATGTATGGCGTGAAGCCATCAGAACATAAACCAAGCCTTACATTTCTTGGTTAATTTGTGAAGTTTGGATACTTTGCACCAAAATGGTTCCAAGCTTCCCCATCTGATGGATGACGTAAACTGCCTGAACTCGATCTATTATGTTGATGTCATCTCATTTGGACAACAATTTCTGTTGATGCATACAATCTTTTTAACCTTGGAGTGATCGACATATAGAACATCCTCTTAACTGGAATGTCTTTATGGTTACCTATCCCAGGCTTTCGAGGAACATATTGAGGTTCATGGCAAAACCTACACTCTATATCTACACTATTGTCTCTGTAGTACAACATGCACCCTTTAACACAACAATCAATTTTCTCAGACTTCAATCATAGCATTGTCACCAATTTTTTCACTTGGTAAACTTTTTTTGGAAGTGAATCCTTAAAAGGACACACATCTACAAGCATGCTTGCAAAGAAATCAAGACATTTCTATGGAACATTCCAATTTGATTTGCAAGCTAAAAGTTTCACGCATATTGAAAGTTTTGAATCAGAAGCCCCCTCATATAAGGGTTTGTTTGCAGCAGTTAACAAATCATAAAAGTCTTGAGCATCATCATTTGGAGGCTCTTCATTATTCTCTTCCTCGTTGCCTTCATCACCCATATTTTGGAAGTCATACGTAGGACCAAATGCATCATCGACCATATGTTGCATTAACGTAAACGGATCATTGTTATCAATATTTCCACTACTACTTTGAATATTTTCTGGATCAATATGTGGGGCTTCTTCACCATGCTCAGTCCAATACCAATAATTTGGTTGGAACCCAAACCTATACAAGTGAAGTTTGACTTCACTTGCAGACAATATATTGCTACACATGCAATTGTGACAAGGACATCTAATGCCACCATCTTTTACAAATTGATTTCGACTTATTGCCTTCGTTATAAACTCTTCAACACCTTTTGCGAAGGCTGGTTTCAACCCCCCTCGTTGAACATAAAGTCTATCATATACCCAACTACGATCTGGATGGTAGCCATCCATATTTTGAAGGACAAACAAATAATTGAGGAGCGATGGAACTGTGAATAGAATGTAATTTTAGGAGCGATGAAACTGTGAACAAATAATTGAGGAGCGATGAAACTGTGAACAAAATTTGAAGGTCCTCAAAAATAATGACAGTAATACAACATCTACAAATAAAGTCGGAGTTCGTAATCATAAATGTGAGATAAAAGCTAATAGGAAGATGATGAAAGTAAGTTTCTTTATGACATTCATTCTTCTCGCAAAACAATAGCATATGATCCATCATAGACATTAACTTTAATTTAACCAGCTAATGTGACTTCAATCTGATCTTAAAGAATTTTAGTTGATATTCTTTTATATTTTGCATTGTTCATTGTTTATCCATGTAGTTGATGTTTAAGTTTAATCATTTTATGTACAAGCGATCTTATAAACCTGATTATCTTAATACAATTTTGGTACTTTGGTCTCAGGTAGACTGGACGTCCGAGCTGCACAAAAAATTTGTAAAGGCAGTGGAACGACTAGGCATGGATCACGCTATTCCTTCTCGAATATTGGATCTAATGAAAGTGGAAGGCTTGACAAGGCATAATGTAGCAAGCCATCTTCAGGTTATTATTTTCTTGTCAGTCTATTAGAGCATCCACTTGGCAAGGTCATTGGACTTATATTTTATCTATTTTTCCCTTTGTTCTTGTTTCATGTTTTCATCATGAACTATTGTGAAAGGTGTAGTTTCATAGACTGTTGGTTATAATAATAGTTTTGCATAATATAAAATTGGTCTACATTCTCTCTATCAGGGCTTATTGTTGAGGTTGGGCACTCTTCAAACGCTAACGAAGGTACTGGACAGATGTTTTGTCATTGTTGACGTTGATACAAAGTTTATCTGGTATACATTCTCTAATTTTCCCACCTTTACTACCACTACCCACTTGGCACATTAACATTGGAGCACCAAGTAGTTGCACAAGGCTAGAAGAACGACACACTACACACCAAATTTGAATACTTGTCTATCGTCCCTTACATGACCACTTTATGCCTATGTTTTGAAAACAGAACCGGCTGATTTGGGAGCTTGTCAGAACCGGCTGATTTGGGATTAGCCTCTAATTTTTACCCTCTAATTGCAATTAGCCTCTAATTCACATCATCATCATCACATATTTTGTAACTAAAGTTCAATCACAAATGCCACATGTATTAACAAATAAGAACACCTCATTGTTAGTATCCAAGCAAACAATATCCAAGCAAAAAAAAAATCATATTCCAAGCAAAATAAAAACGGTACCGATAGACTCAATATCAGTATCAGTATCCAAGCACAAAACGTGAGAACGAGTTAGGGTTTGCAAATAAGTTAATATACGTTCAAATACACAACAAATAATCATGAAAATGGAACAAATTAGAGAGAGCAAATGAGATAACAACAACGAATGGGAGTAAAACAGAGAAAAATAAAGAACAAGAGAGATTGAATGAGAGAGAGAACACGAACGATAGAAGAACCAGAGAGAATGACAGAACCTGCGATTTGAAGTGGCGGTCAAGGGCGAACGGCGTTAATTGATTGCGAACGACGTTGATTGCGATGAAGGGTTTACGGCGAAGGGGCGAAGGGTTTTTGTTTCTATCCCCTTTTGTTTTGTTTTTTTTGCTTACTGAACTAACAAATGCCTTCTAAGAATTAACTTTTTTTAAAAAAAAAAAAAAAAAAAGTAATATACAAAACTATACTTTCAGTTTACCCACAGATATTACCTACGGATAATTAGTGGTAACAAAAATTACGATTAAATTTTGGCAACTTCAAGTTGAGTTTCTTTTTTTTAATTTTACCCACGGCTTTTTTTTTATTTTACCTACAGACAAACCGTGGAAACCAATTAAAAAAATTAAATTACTTAATAACAAATTTACTCACGGTTTTTCTATATATATTATGTAATTTATCCACTAACTGATATCCGTGGGTAATTTTCCGTAGGTATATGAATCTTTTCTTGTAGTGTAATCACAATGAAAAGTCAAGTTCTATCAATTATAAAGTAGGAAGTATAAAAGATTTATAATCATGGATATTTTATAGATTTTGTTGTGGATCAAGAGTATGTGAAGTATCCTTAGGAAAATGGGTATACAAAAGTGGCAAGAATTGTAGAGAAGCTATCTTTGTGTGTGTGTGTGTGTAATAAGTTAAAGGATAGAATCACACACAAGAAGTATCTTGATTCACCAAAATTGGACAACGTCCAGTCGACACACTTTGTGTGTGTGTAATAAGTTATCTCAATTATTTCACTTTACACTTCTGCGTCTTAGAATTTTTTCAAGTTGTTCTCTATTTACCTCAACATGATTTCTCTATGTCTAATTCACAATAGACTATAAAATAATTTCAATCATTCAAACTCTACTATTACACTTGTAGGTTGAGATAGAAAAATTTCAATTATTCAAACCTTTGGATGGATAAGATTTGTTTGAATAAAAACACACTCACAAGGATTTAGCCTTAAATCTTAAAATGAGGATGAAAGTGTTTTTTTTAAGAGTTCTTAAATTAATGATCACTTCATTAATTGGAATATGATTCAATGCAAAACTCTTGATCATTTAGGTTATGATGTTTCCTTTATATATAAGAGCAAGAAGGCTGTTAGAGTTGTTGATATCAGAGGCAATATATGTTCGTTGGAACCTATCCTCTATGTACGACATTTGTTGTTCTACTTTAACAAAGAGTTTTAATTAAAACTCACGACATCAGAACCTTTTAAATTGATTGCTCATAGTTCTATACAACTAAGTGAAAGTACTATGCACATTTCTTGAGAGTGATTTGATAGCTGAAAGTATCTTTTTAACTGTAGCAGTCACTTCACTTGATACTTTGTAAAAGTGTTTGTAAGTTTTATCCTTTAATGCAAACATTCTGATCTTCTCAGGTCATTCAAAACTTAATGAATGATATTTTTTGATTTTTTATGGTTGACCTTAATCTCTTAAATAGTACAAAATGATTGAGATATATTTTTCTTAATAACTTGGTCTGATACTTTGATGAAACTTTATTCCTTTTGAATTTATACCATTGTTCTTGATCATTTCATTGAAAAAATGTTTGTTGACACTTTAAATCCAAGACATCTTTTTTTGTGAATGTATTGATGCAATTTTGAGCTTCGAGAGAGAGAAAGATGAATAATGTTTTTTCTTCTTGATTATAACTTGCTTTACTCATTTTTAATTGATATTTGAGTTGATTGTATTGAATCAAAATCATATAAAGTGGTCTTTTGTGACTCCTTGAGGCTTCATGGTAGAACACAAAACACGGAATTCCTTCAATTGTTTGTGGGGATCCTCACCTCGCAGACCATTAAGCTTTCGAAGCAAGTATATTAAACAAGATTTAAGTTCAAATGGTACAATAACATCAGGATATGTGATACATAATGCATTATAATTGACATCAGGTGCAACAAGTTGTCTTAAGGTTCTATTAATCACATCAGCCATATTTTGCAGCAAGTTGTCACTTTTACTATCTGACTTTGACTCGTTAACACTAGCAGCTCTATTAAGTCTACGACGTAAATGAAATGTCCTATCTATTTCAGGTTCAAAGGAATGAGGATTCATAGAACTAGCCTTAGTCACGCATCATCATAACAATGCAATGCAAAATAACAATTCTGAAAATTTCAACAATGTCCCTATTGCTAAAATTGAAGTGAAAAATCGAAAACCCTATCAAATAAAATTAAAAAATTATAAAAATACCACCAAATATTTCTAAAAATCAAATAAAGGAAACGCAATTTTTTTTTGGAAATTTTTGGAGAATATGAAAAATTCAAAGTAATTGAGAAAAGGGTTTAAAGAAGGAATTTAGGATTCCTATTCCTTGATTTTTTTCCTGATTTTTAGAAATATGAAGAGGATAGGTCCCTCAACCTATAAATTAGCCTTACAGCTTTGTTTGTCAAGTTTACTTGATGTTTTTCATGTCTCTCAACCCAAGAAATATATTCCAAAACCTTCTCAAATCTTGTGTCATGAACCTCTACAAGTAAGGCCCAACCTTACCTACAATCCACAACCAACCCAGATTATTGATAGAAATATGAAGACATTAAGCAATAAGACCATTCCCTTAGTAAATTTGGATGGGGATGATCATCAATAGATGAAGCAACATGGGAAATAGAAGATGATATGATAAAGGAATATCCTTATCTCTTCCAATAGGTAAGCTCTCAAATTTTGAGGACAACATTTTCTAAAAGGAGGGGGGGGGGGGGGGGGGAGAGTATAACAACCTTCTTGCTATTTTAGAAAACAAATCTAAATTTAAATTAATAAAACGATTTATAGAAAACTTACTTATTTGTAATGCTCAATTTTAGAAATAGTTGACTTAAGTATCTTAAGTATAAAGTAAAATTTGTCCAATTGTCAAAAGAAGGGCATGCCACATTTCTCTCTCTCTCTCTCTCTCTCTCTCTCTCTTAAAAACTCACGGGTGTTAACTCATTCTTGAGTTTTTTTCCTTCGGTTTTTTTCCAGCCACAATCTTCTCTCACAATGTAACACCCCGATTTTTAACAGCGAGAGTGTATTTTTTTTTTCTTCTTAAAACAAAGAAATAAATAAGGAAATACCTTTGGATAAATATTTAAGTCACAACACAACGACAATTAAGTCAACATAATTTACAAGCAGCATAATAGTTTTTGAAATACAAATCCAAAGTATTTACACATCAAAAAGCGGTACATGGAACCCATCGAAAATAAAATGTCATGCTGACAATATTGGTATACGTACAGTCTTCCAATTTAAAATAAACACAATCCAAAAGAAAGACATCTAGTCCCTATACGTCAACCTAATCTGATCATTCTACAAAAACTATACATCCTGAGTGATCTTCACGCGCCCCGCAAGATCCTCCTAATATAGCTCCAGTCAGGTGTTTCCAACTACATTTCCATCCACAGGGTACGGACCGGTAGGTTGGTCCTGGTTCTAATCTGAAGGCAAAGCCCAGATTTCCACAATAGTTGTAAAGGGTCACCAACCGAAATTAACACTTAACACATAACATTTAAGTTTTTAAATGCACAAAATAACCTTTCAACTTAGCATGCACCTTAAAAGAATTTCCATATGCTAAACATTCATATAATACTCGCCAAGTAAAAATGAAATCAAAAATAAGCTTTTAATCAATCAAGTAATAAATCATTTTACCAGTCAATTGATTAATCAATTGGGCAATCGATTGTCGGACTCACAATAAAAGTTTTTACTAAGTAAATTGATTGGGAAATCGATTTCTTAAAGGTTTATAGTGAAACCTATATTCTGGGTTTAAATCAATTGATTGGACAATCGATTTGCACATCCATTGAGAAATCGATTTTGTGATTCACAGAAAAAAGATTTTACTGATTTAATCGATTGGAAAATCGATTTTGTGATTCACAGAACAAAGATTTTGCTAATTTAATCGATGGGAAATCAATTTTGTGATTCACAGAACAAAGGTTTTGCTGATCTAATCGATTGGGAAATCAATTTCTTAAATGGTTTTATCAGACTTGTGTCCTGGGATTAAGTAAATCGATTGAACAATCGATTGAAATAAATAGCTAAGCCACTGTAACAAGCCAAATTGATTGGCAAATCGATTTTGATAAATAGCTGAGCTACTGTAACAAGCCAAATCGATTGGCAAATCGATTTTGATAAATAGCTGAGCTACTGTAATAAGCCAAATCGATTGGCAAATCGATTTTGATAAATAGCTGAGCTACTGTAACAAGCCAAATCGATTGGCAAATCGATTTGTTCAATATATTTTCAAGATTCAAGAAAACAAGAAACGTACTAATCGATTAGGCAGTCGATTAAGCTGGTATTACATTTTAACAGAATCGATTGGGAAATCGATTTTTCTGAAGTTTTTCTAAAACTACATAAACTGAAACAATCACAATTACACACAATTCCAAAACAAAACACTTAGCAATTATAACACAATCACCACGAAATCTTGAGTTTCGAAATAGTTTTGCAATCAAACACACTATCACACAATTCCAAAACATTCACACTTGGCAATTATAACCCAATTACCACGACAACTTAAGTTCGAAATGGTTTTGCAATCAATCACACTCACACACAACTCAATTGACAGATACAATTTTTAGCAACTCGAGATATTTTTAACAAAACTCCCCAGAATTAAATTCTTCGTAAAAGATTCACCGCAGTTAATTTAATTTATATATCGACGAGTAATTTTAATCGAGCATCAAAATATCTTGTTGGTCATTTAAACTCCCAAAATATTAATAACTTTGTCTAAAAAGCCTCCGAGTTCCATACCAAAATACACTAAAATACATAAAGTATAATTTAAAATTATGGGTCTTACACACAACACTCTTACTCACAACCACTCTTTAGTAATCAGCAACACTGTACCAAGGAGAAGTCAATGACAATCCGAAAAAACTTAAAAGAAATTGGAGCAAGGAGCAAAGATTGAAGAAATTATAAGCTAAAGTAAAAGATAACTTCCCCATATTAGCTCAAATCGAAAAGAAATTTCGTTAGAAAATGGTGAGTTATTTTCTAGAACTAATTTCACCATTTGCATTTCTGTTCTAGGTTCGATTTTTGTTTATTTTACTGATTGGAAATGATTTAATGGGTTTGATATAGAGTTTTATTAAAATCCGAGACTGAAGGAAAACTTAGAGTTTTAGCATGTAGGAAATGTTTGAGAATATCCATTTAATTTCTCTTTAAATCATGCATTCTGCAATTGCGGTGTGATGATTCTAATGTGTTAGGAATTCAAGAAAATACACTTAAATTTGATGGGTGAAATACAAAATTAATGCATTCCCATAATTCCAACACATGTCATTTTGCCTCTAATTCGTTTTATTATTTTTTTTAATCATTTTGCGTATGATTTTCTTCACTTTTTCCTTTAATTTCCCTCTTCTTTATGTGTTTATTTTTTTTCCTCTGACTGCCTTTGATTATGTTTCCTCTGATTCTACCTCTAGACATGTATTCTCTTATTCTTCCTCTAGACACGTATCCTCTGATTCGTCCTCTCAACATGTGTACACTGATTTTTCCTTTGGACACGTATCCTCTGATTTTATATTTGGACACGTATCCTATGATTCTTCCTCTGGACACTTATCTTCTGATTATGCCTCTGACTCTATCTTTTGTCACATCTCCTCTTACTCTAATTATGATGCCTCTAATTTATATGTTTATGCTCATGTTTCCTCTTGTTAGAGTTTGCCTCTAGTCGTGATGTCTCTATGTTACTCCAAAATGCACCGCCACTAGTCAAAGTCTTCCTCTAACTAAGCTGCCTATGATCCAAGTATGACTTTGATTCATGTTGCCTCTAATTAGAATGCCTCTGATCATTATGGTTCAAATCCAAGCCTCTTTTGATAATGTTCCCTCTGGTCCAAGCTTCCTAATCAAAATGTGAAATTTAAAAGACAAAACCCAATTTAAACGAATAACTAACTAGGATTTTCTTGATGAATGTTAGAAATTAAGTTACCATCTAGTTTTATCACCTTGCTGAGTTGATAAAATGGTTGATGAAATGTGAATTTCATACATCACATTACATATGTATTGCATTTATTAAGTCGTGGAATTATTGGTTCAAGTAGACGGTGGGACATTTTAGCTTTGTTTCAGGCATGAATCAATGGGTAAAGGTGACACAATTGGGATGCCAATTGGGGTCATGGCCATACCACCTTTGCGATAAACTCCTACCATTTGAATAACCCACATAAGGGTGATTAGATGAGCTTTTCCTTATAAAGGAAATGGATATCAGTATGTTTTTCCTTAATTAAAAAGGAAATGAAGACCAGAAAAATTTTCCTTATTAAGGAAATGGATATCAGTAAGCTTTTCCTTAATTAAAGAAAAGTAATATGTGATCGAATTTTGGTACATTGAAGGAAGTTTGTAAACTATAAATTTGTTGTTAAAATTTATTGTGTTGATTGTACCTTGTAGGATTTTAACATGACATGTTATATTTTGTCAAAATGTATGAATTTATTACCATATTCTAGACATGTGGTGATGGGTTTTGCAAGTAGTTCAAATTTCTTTTCTTTAATGCAACATAATTTGGGAAGCATTTTACACATTCTTATTAGGGAATTTGGATTAGAGGGAGCTGTTTAGAGGAACTTGGATCAGAGGTAGTATCACCAGTGGCAAACATGAGTCAGAGCCAACATGAACAAAGGCAGACTATTGCTAGAGGAACCTCGATCAGAGGCAGACTAGGGTCAGAGGCATCATGATCAGACGAACTTAGATAAGAGTCAGCATAACTAGAAACATGTTCTAACAAGTGCAAACATGACCAGAAGCATGATATGACCGTAGGCAACACGATTAGAGGCAAAATAAAATCAAGCATGATCAAAGGAACTTCGATTAGAAGCCACATGACTAGAAGCATATTCTGATACATGATAAGAGGAAATAGAATCACAGGCAGACAAAGGAAACATAATCAGAGTCAGCTAGAGGAAACATAATTTGAATCTAACAAAAAACTTACTTTCATTCCTTTAATCATTAACACACCATAATCATTCACACAATGTATGCAGAATGAATGGATTTAGAACAACTAAATTCATTATTTCAAACACAAAATCAATTGGAGTCAATAATTTTAAATCAGAAACGAACACAGAAAATCCACATGAAAGATGTGAAACCATTCGAGGAAAAGAACTCGTTGTTTTCCAAGAAGAGATTCCTTTAATTTTAGTTGGTTATGGTATTTTGTTTCTTTGTCAGCTCTTCTTCCATTTATACCCTGGTTCGAATTTGAAGATCCCCCAATTCTGCTATATATCTTCTTTTAGTGTTACTTTGGTCGATTAATGGATCTTGAGAGGAAGAAAGGGATATGCAAGGGGGTTAGGCAGGTGTAGAAGACTTCAGAGAACTTTTGTGTTTGATGGATTTTGGAAAGAATAAGGATATTGATGGGGAGGGAAACGATAAATAGTAACGGTGTTGGTGTTTTTTGGAGTTGTTTTATGGAAATGTGTATTTGGAATGAAAGGGATGAAAAAGTGAAGGATCAACTCATATTGGTAAGTGAAAAGAAGGAGAGAGGAAAAAAAGAGGCATGGTCTCCTTTTGACACTTGAACCTTATTAATACTCTAAGACCCTTAATTATAAATCCTAAATTATACAATTTTAGGGTATTTTGTGTTGAAGATCTTAGGCTTTTAGCCTAGTTTTTGATATTTAGTGAGTTAAATGCCAAAAATATACTTTTGGAAATTGGATTAAAATTATTTGTCGGAGAATAATTTATTTACGTTACCAAGAATTTAATACCAGACAATTTTGTTAAAAATATCTCTAGTTGCAGAAAATTTTATCTGTCTATTGAGTTGCAACGAGAGTATATATTTTATCAAAATAGATGGTGATGTGTGTAAGCCTTGTTAGATAATGTTTGAGTTTGATTTTAAGTATAATATATATATATATATATATATATATATATGTGTGTGTATATATAATATATTATTATAAGTAGTATGTATATATATATATATATATTATTATAGGTAATGTATATATATGGTTTGATTTTAAGTATAACATATATATATATATATATATGTTATTATAGGTAATGTATATATATGTTTATAAGTTATATATGTAAACAAGAGGAAAGGAAACAGAGAAACAAAAGCGTTTCCCCCCCCGCCTCGCGAGTTCGCCCTTTTCTTCCTTCTTGCTTCTCCTTGCTTTTTCCTCCTTTTTCTTCAAGAAAAGAAACCCAAGGCTTGGTGGGTGATAAGACAAGGATTTCTCAACTTCATTCTTCTCCTTTGATTCAAAAACGGAGAAAAACGGTGTTGGTGTTTTCAAAACCGTAAAACATAAACCTCCACGTTTCTTCTAGATCTATGCTTCATTTCACAATGAGATAGAAGGGAAAGTTGCTCACTTCCACGCTACAGTGCTAGTGAACTAACTTTGGAAGCGATGTCGCGAGCGGAGATTTTATCGGAATTACTCGCGGTACCGTAATTGCTCGTTAAAGCTAGCGTTAAGGTAAGGGCTCCTTCCAAACTTTTAGTTTGCATTTAGGGACTTATCTGTGGTTGTGTGGAAAATAATTTTGATAGGGTTGAAGTGTTGATTTAGGGAAAATGAATTTAATGCTTTTATGGGTGCAATTTTAAAGTTGGCTTTTGGTGATATTGATGAGTGTTTCATGGAAAATGAATTTAACCCATTTATGTGTGGTTTTGAGGAAATGAAATTTGATGTGTTTGAGTGGTGGGTTGTGATGATTTGTGGTTGTCGTGTTTGACGTGTTCATAATTAATACTTATAAATTTGGAGATGTGTTTGTGTGGATTTTGTGGAAAAATGAATTGATGTGATTTAGTGTGAATTGTGGAATGAATTTGAGAATATGTCTGAGCATGTTTTGTGTAGAATTTGAAAATCATTAGAGTTAAACGAGTATGAAAAATGGGGAATCTTTTAATATCTCTATTTACTTAATGTTTGTCGTGAAAATCATTAGAGTTAAACGAGTAATAAAAATGGGGAATCTTTTAATATCTATGTTTACTATATGTTTGTAGTGAAAATTGTTAGAGTTAAATGAGTATTAAGAATGGAGAATCTTTTAATATCGACATTTACTTAATGATTGTCGTCAAAATTGTTAAAGTTAAAAATGGGGAATCTTTTAATATCTCTGTTTACTTAATAATTGTAGTGAAAATCATTAGAGTTAAATGAGTAATAAGAATGGGGAATCTCTTAATATCTGCATTTACTTAATGATTGTCGTCAAAAATTGTTAGAGTTAAATGGGTATTAAAAATGAGGAATCTTTTAATATCTGCATTTACTTAATGATTGTCGTCAAAATTATTAGAGTTAAACGAGCATTAAAATTGGGGAATCTTTTAATATCTCTTTTTACTTTATAAATATAGTGAAAATCGTTAGAGTTAAATGAGTATTAAGAATGGGAAATCTCTTAATATCTGCATTTACTTAATGATTGTCGTCAAAATTGTTAGAGTTAAATGGGTACTAAAAATGGGGAGTCTTTTAATATCTGCATTTACTCAACGATTGTCGTGGATAGAGTTAGAGTATGCTCATGCATTTCATAGTACATGGCGACCGGATGGGCCATGGTGATAGTGGTGACCGGATGGGCCACAAGATGATTCCATG
The DNA here is from genome assembly GCA_037974775.1 of Cicer pinnatifidum. Taxonomy (NCBI): domain Eukaryota; kingdom Viridiplantae; phylum Streptophyta; class Magnoliopsida; order Fabales; family Fabaceae; genus Cicer; species Cicer pinnatifidum. The sequence continues at coordinate 39,218,893 of JBBPBR010000004.1, read as the reverse complement.
TGATTTATTGGTTCATCTTATCCTTGTAGGGATTGTCGCGTCGTGTAAGGTCTGCGATAGACTGCACATTTTTGGTAAATCATGCTAACTAGTGATAGGTGGCACCTCGGTAAAAAGTATTTCGGCCTCTGATAGGCGGTACATTTACGATTTACGTTTTTAGTAAATCGTGCTGACCCGTGATAGGTAGCACCTCTGTAATTTAGTACTTTGGCATGTGATAGGCGGTACAATTATGATTTACGGTCCTTCGAGGAGGGTTTTGATTGGAATTCCGAGTCCATGTATTTTGCCATATACGCATTGCATTAGGGTGCTTGGCACGCTAGTCGTGTTTGATTCAAGATTATGATTGAGTGTTTGAACTCAAGTTGTCGTGGTGATTGTGCTATAATTGCTAAGTGTGAATGTTTTGGAATTGTGTGTAAGTGTGATTGATTGCAAAACCATTTCAAAACTCAAGTTGTCGTGGTGATTGTGCTATAATTGCTAAGTGTGAATGTTTTGGAATTGTGTGTAAGTGTGATTGATTGCAAAACCATTTCGAAACTCAATATGTCGTGGTGATTGCACTATCATTGTTAAGTGTGATTGTTAGGATTTGTGTGTAAGTGTTGATTGGTTTCGAAACCCTTTAAAAAGCTAAATTTTGCTGTTTTTCTACTGCTGTCTGATGTGTATTCGAATACAGAAGGCTGTTTTCCAATACAGACATGTTGTTTTTACCACTTACTTACTGTGTAGTCGAATACAGAAGGTTGTATTCGAATACATACATGTTGTTTTGCTACTGACTTACTGTGTAGTCGAATATAGAAGGCTGTATTCGAATACAGACATGCTATTTTTGCTGCTGACTGTTGAAACAACCTTGTATTCAAATACAGAGATGCTGTATTCGAATACAACAGTGCAGTTTTGTTAAAAACTTCATTTTTCAACTTTTTTTATGCATGTTTGGCATATGGAAACCCTTTTAAGGTGCAAGCTAAGTTGAAAGGTTATTTTGTGCATTTAAAAACTTAAATGTTATGTGTTAATTGTTAATTTCCGTTGGTGACCCTTTACAACTATTGTGGAAATATGTGTTTTGTCCTCAGATGAGAACCAGGACCATCCTACCATGTGGTACCCTGTGGATGGGAATGTATTTGGACACACCTGACTAGAGCCGTGTCAGGAGGATCTTACAGGGCGCGTGAAGATCATCTGAGATGTATAGTTTTATGTAGAATGATCAGATTAGGTTGATGTATAGGGATTGAACGTCTTTCTTTTTGGGTTGTGTTTATTTTAATTTGGAAGACTGTACTTATACTAATATTGTATGCTTGACATTTTATTATGATCGGATCCATGTACCATTTTTTGATGTGTAAATACTTTGGATTTGTATTTCAAAACTATTCCGCTGCTTGTAAATTCTGTTGACTTATTTGTGGTTGTGTTACGACTTAAATATTTATCCAAAAGTATTTCCTTATTTATTGCTTCGTTTTTATGAATTGGTTTTGAAAAAAAAAAATACACTCGCACTGTTAAAAATCGGGGTATTACAAATACTACTACTTTCCTACTTCTACTTTAAGTAAAGTCGACTATTACTAAAATAGAGTATTACAAATAAAATAAATTAATTTAAGGTTAAAAATAATTTTTAAAGTAGTAATATGGCGGTTAAAATATGCATTTGCCAATATGGCTAGATCATGAATAAAAGTTTATGTTTTTTTTAATAAAAACAAACACATATGTTTTTTTTTTAATAAAAACAAACACATTAGCTATTAAAAATTAAGGTGATAAACTTACGTTTTGAGTTTGCCCTAGTCACTCCGTGATCATTTCTTTGTATTATATTAATGTTATAAATTAATGAAAATGATAGTTGACGGCATTAGAGTGCCAACATAGATGAATTGTCCATGTTTATCATGTGGTGCATTTGCATTCTAAATTTTATTTTATAAAAAACTCAGTTTCATATGACGTGAATACAAAATATAACGCAATAAATAATTTTACTTAATATTATATATATATATATTATATATATACAAAATTATGGTTTTACAGTATTGTATTATCCAATTTGTAACTGATGGTGTTGGACTAGGAATTTAATTTAGTGTATACATGTACAACGGTTTCCAACACATATGGCAATAAGACCAGGTGGACAATGTTGACAATCGTTGTGTGCTACAGAATTCTTTGATGTCATCTCTCACTTGTTTGGTTTGTTGAGAGTGTACACATGTACACTCATTTGCAACACATACGACAACAAGACCATAGGTGAATAATAATAGTTATGTTGACAATCATCGTTTGTGCCAAAAAATCCATATCGCTCCTCACACACTCCTCTAGCATGTGATTTCATATGAATATCTACATACACAAATATTAGATGGACATTGGAATATTGTTATATAAACAATATGATTTTGGAATATTGTTATATAAAAAATATGATTTTTTTTATAAGTTGGTTAAAGTGAGGAATCAACAAGATAATCCATAATAAATTACTCAAAGTTATTATACCCGATGAAATGATAAAAAAATGTCATAGCATTAGAAGAATTTCTTACAATTTACATTGTTTTTTTATTTGAATATGTCATCTACAAATACATTTATATAGGCAATGTTCCACCTTGAACATTCTAATAATTTTTATATGAATATAAATATGATAGTATTATAAAATATTTTTATTATATAACTATTAAAATGTAATATATTTTACTAGATTTTCAATATTTTTATAATATATACATGAATATATTTTAATTTTTAATAGTTTAACTACAAGCAAATGGCAACCCACATTGAACTTGAAGGAGTTTTTAATATTGCATAAAATTTAAACATGATGGTTTTCAAATTAATGTATTAAATAAAAATATAAAATA
>JBBPBR010000004.1:39178100-39215570 GCA_037974775.1 Cicer pinnatifidum | reverse complement strand
ATACAACAAATTATATTATGCTTAATTAGTTCTTTGTAATTATAAATTGTTAGTATTTTAATATTATTTGTTAATTAATTTTATGGTAAGAAGATATAAATAGTTAGGATGAAGTGGTTCTAAAGATAAATATGTATATTATATATTTCTAACCTAAGAAAAGATGTTTGCAAAAAAGTAAAGTGTGTTATAGATACAACAAATTATATTATGCTAAGTTAGTTAGTTCTTTGTAATTATAAATTGTTAGTTTTTTAATATTAATATTTAGTTGTTTTTATGATAAAAAGATATAAATAGTTAGGATGATGTGGCTCTAAAGATAAATAAGTATATTATATATTTCTAACATAAGAAACGATGTTTGCAACAAAGTAAAGTGTGTGTTCACATGATATTTTAAAAAAACAATAGGATTTTTGAATCATATTCACATTACAAGAAACTTTACCTGTAGGTAAGAGTGTAAAAATTGAATTATAACTAAAATTATCAATATCAATGAAACTTTGTACTGCTGCTTATAATTACCTAATACCTACGGATTGTAGCCATCACTATAGGATTGTGACGGTCTTTTGTCATTTGCTTTAAACATTTGGTTTTACCTATTGAGATATAACTGTTGGTGTATAGTTTATCCATAATTTACAAAAGTTATACTTACGGTTTTGATTTTGTTGCTATACATTTTAGTGATAAGGTCTTCTAATAGGATGTAAAAAGGTCATACTACCTATTTAAGTAGAATCGATTTCATCGTCATTTCTGCTAAGTCTATTGAACCTAGTTTCCATTTAGGTAGATATTCTGAACAAAAGGTCAAACATTCATTGGCCAAAGAACCTTTTGCATTTGATCCTTTTAAATTAGCTCTATTACGTACAAAGAACTTAAGAATAAAAAAAAAAAAAACCCAAAGGGATTTTACTTTATATATCTATGTTCTCAACATCCAAAAAAACTTGTTTAACATTTTGAGTTAAACAAATTTTCATAAACTGTCCATACCTCTAAATAAAATACATACATTGATATTGTATTGATCCAACAAGTTGGGATTCATGTGCAACATCACAAATTTTATAGTAGACTATTTAATTAATTGAAATATTAGGATTAATTTTCTTCATATATGTGTTGGCTATGATGTGATAATTTTTTTTTTTTATACTTTCTAATGTAGATGAGTAAAATAAATTTTGTGTTCATTAAAGACTTTTATAATTACTAGAAAACGGATTTTGGACAAGAAAACTATTTACACTCCTATTTTACACTTTCGCATAATAATTTTGGCTATTATCGTTATTGAATTGGTCTTTTCTTTCATACACTTGTAAGTTGCTCATTACACTTTCATTTCTACCTTGGACTCCCCAATGTTGGGTCTTACAGTTTATTTTACTCCTGCGCCTGTACATCATCTATATGCACCCCTCCATCTGCAATTAAAAAATAAAGAAAAACAGATGACAGTAGCAACAACCAATTATATCAATCATGACATGGAATTGGTTGGACTGGATTTGAGAGAAAGAGGTTTTAGAGTTGTGTTTCATTAATGTTTTGCATCAATTATATCGATCGTCATATGGTTTCATCAAAAACAACATCGTTTATTTCCTTTGGAGAGTTGTGTTTGACCGATTCTGATTACCACATTTGTCATCTCAATAAACTGTCATCATTTTTGGATTTCTTTTGTTGAATCCTTCAAGAAGAACTACCTATTTTCATTTTCAGTGAAGTTGACGCCAAACCCTTCTAGCGCTCCAATGAATCTGTGAGACTTTTTCTGCAGTTTTTTCTTCTCATTTTGACTCCAATTTTGCTCCTAAAATTATTATAAATTATTTAATATTCATTTTTAAGCTCCATATAATTTATCAATTGCGTTTGGAAATTTTTGTGAACTCGCCATTTATTCGGATTTGTTCATTGAACGTTGTTAATCTACAGTTGTTATTCAAAACTCCCATTGATTTTAATGTTTGAGAAATGGTCGAAATAAGGTAAGGGGTGAGAGAGCGTTAGAATTCATGAGTATAATATATTGTGAGATGAAGGTGAAAACTGTATTTCCCGATGATTCATCTAGGAATCGCTATGTATGGCAATAGCCTTTTGAGAGATAAATTAATTAATATGCAAATATGAAAATTATAAAATTTGGAATATAAACATTTATAAGGTGTTGATTGTTTTAATTTTGTTAAATGAGGGGTATTTTATTTTATTGTGATATTGGGTTTCGAATGAATCTTTTGCATATGTTTGATTAGAAGAGGTTAAGTGATGTAATAATAAAAGATGGATGCATTGTATTAACTTTATGTGATGATGATGATGTATGATGTATGATTGATGATAGTGATGCTATAAATTTGTGATGAGTTCATGTGATGATTGTGATCATGTATAATTTATATACTTGAGATGATGGTTGTAATGAAGTATCATAGGTCAACAAAAGGAGAAACTAGATGTTATTTATTTCAAGTGGAGATTATCTTTTCATCATATAGATAGGGCCTTAAAAGTCTAGTGATTTTGGGGAATTACAACTGAATGAGTATGGTAGTGGCGGTTTACTCTAGAGCCTTAAGGAAAGATTGTGAGATCTTGGAGGTAATCTGGTGGGGAATTCCTTGGTAACTTGAAGTTAGCCCTCCAAATATCGAGAGCTACCATACAACACAAGTTTACCTCGATTGTCGAGTATTTTTGTATCGGGTTGAGTTTAGGGGATCTATGAGGACATAACCAATTTGAATTGTTTGTCCACTTACGTGTGTGATGACATAGTATCCAGCTTCGTAACCAAGTACTTTAAAGTTAAAATGGTACAAAGTTATGAAGAAGTAGAGTCTAAGCTCATGCGTAATATTGCATTTTCTTGTGATTGTCTTGTTATGATTAATGTGTTTCAAAAGTGATAATAATATCTCTTTGATGATTTGATGTATATTATAATGAGATAATAATTTTACTTAGGTGACTTTAATGTAATAATATGATATTATTTACTTAAATATTATGATATGATCTATTATGATTATTTGCGTGTTGTTCTTGTTTATGTTATACTATCAACATCATTTGGAAATATACCTCCTTTGTGTTTGTGTTTGACTGTGTAACAGCCCTCTCACTACCTTAGAAATATTTATAAGATTTAAGTACTAATTAAAACTACTATTGTTTTATTAATTGTTAATGTTTTGTTTTTTGTAATATTAATTTAGTATCAAAGATAGAATAGGAAAATGGTAGTATTGACAAGTCCAAGTGGCGAAGAAAGAAGATACCACCTTTATTTCTTTCTCTCTTTCTCCTTCACTCACGGGTACTAACCCATCTTCTGCCAGCATTCCTCTCATATTCCAAATACACACTTCCAAAAAATAACATTCAACAAAGAAACACCAACATATATTATTGTTCATCATCTTCCCCATAATTCCTTTTTCCCCTTATCTCCAAAAACTTCCAAACACAATAGCTCACTGAAGTTCTCCAAAATTGTCTTGACCTTGTGCATGTATGTTTCCAGCCGTCAATCTTCTGTAATCAGTCACATCGTACTAAGGTGAAGTTAAGAATAACTGGAAAAAAGTTAAAAGAAATTGGAGCAAGGAACGAAGACTGAATAAATTGAGAGTTGAAATAGTAGATAACTTCCCAAAATCAACTCAAATTGAAGAGGAATTTCCTTAGAAAACGGTAAGTTCTTTTCTAGTACAGATTTCAAATTTTGCATGTGGGTTATGGGTTCGATTTTAGTTTATTTTACCGGTTTCAAATGATTTTCTAATTTTGAAATAACGATTCCTTAAAATATGAGTGAGGAAAATTGAGATTTAGCATATAGGAAATGTTAAAAATTATTTCACTCTTTTAAAATCATCCATTCTGCACATGTTTATGTGATGATTATTATGTGTTAATAATTTATGAAATGGGGGTTAACTGTGAAGTGTGAATTGTTGAATTAATGTATTTTCCCTCAACCCTCTCTAATGTGTTTTACTACTTTTGATCAGTTTTGCATCAGTTTTGCCTCTAATATGTGTTTCTGATTATGCTCAGTCTTAGCTTCTAATTATGTTTTCCTCTAACTATCTCAAATTCTATTTCTTTTGGCTACCTCTAATTATGTTTTCCTCTGACTATCTCAAATTCTATTTATTTTGGTTGCCTCTGATTATGTTTCCTCTTGTTAACTCCGATTTAGTTTTCTCTAGCTGCCTCTGATTATGTTTCCTTTGGCTACCTCTAATTTTGTTTTATTTGGTTGCCTATAATTATGTTATCCTTTGGCTGCCTCTGATTATGTTTCCATTGGTGGCTTATGATTTTGTTTTCTCCAACTACCTCTGAATCTGTTTCCTCTAGCAACCTCTGATTCTGTTTACTGTAGCTGCCTCTGATTCTATTTTCTTTGGTTGCCTCTAATTTTGTTTCCTCTTATTTTGTTTTCCTCTGGCTTCCCCTAATTTTGTTTCCTCTGGCTGTCTCTGAATATATTTTCCTCTATCAGCCTATAATTTTGTTTCATCTTATCGAGTTGCCTCTGGTCGAAACTTTCCTCTAAACGAGCTACCTATGGTCCAAGTATCCCTCTGTCTAGGGGTGCCTCTTATCCATGCTTTCCTCTAACCTAGCTACTTCTGGTCCAAATCTTCCTCTAACTAAGTTGTCTCATATTTTGTTTTCTCTAGCTACCTCAGATTTTTTTCCTCTTGCTGCCTTTGATTTTGTTTACATCGGCTGCCTCTAATTATGTTTCCTCTGGATACCTCTCATTTTGTTTTCTCTGGCTGCCTCTAATTCTTTTTCTCGAACTACCTCTTATTTGTTTTCTCTTGTTGCCTTGGATTCTATTTCCCATTGGTGACCCTGATTTTGTTTCCTCTGGTTGCCTCTCATTTTGTTTTCTCTGGTTGCCTCTTATTATGTTTCATCTAGCAGCCACTGATTCAGTTTTCTCTGGCTTCCTCTGATTCTATGAACAAGCTAATCGAGCTACTTATGGTTCAATTCTTCCTCAACCAAGCTACAACTAGTCCAAGTCTTTCTCTGATTGAGTTGCCTCTTGTCCAAGAATGACTCGAATCAAGTATGCCTCTGATCATGTTGCCTCTTATTAGATTACCTAATTTTTTAAGGTTGACCTTCATCTCTTAAAAAATACAAAATGATTGAAACATATTTTTCTTAATAACTTGGTTGATCATTTCATGAGACTTTATTCCTTTTGCATTTATACCATTGTTCTTGATCATTTCATTGAAAAAATATTTGTTGATACTTTAAATGCAAAACATCCTTTGTTGTGAATGAATTGATAACGATTTTGAGCTTAGAGAGAGAGAGAGAGAGAGGGAGAAAGGAATTACAAAAGTTTGTTATCTTTAAAACAATATTCAGAGATTTTGTCTAAACATTTCGCTTATTTTAATTTGGTTTGTAGTAGTTCCTAGTTTGCTTTAATTTGAATTTGTAATAGTTTTAGTTTAGATTTAGTTAATGTAATGCGTAAGTGAAGATAGTTTGCTTCCTTACATTAATTTATTTTAGAAAAATATGATGTTAGCTCAATATGTACCTAAAGAATGGTGTCATTTATGGCTCATTTAAGTTTGGAGATAGTCTTACTATAAATAGGAAATTGTAATCTCATTTAAATTTTTTGAAATGAATTAGAATTTTTCTTATGAGAATGGTGAGTGAGCTAAGTCTCCTCTTTAAGTTCTTGGATTAAAATTTTGTTGAATCTTATCAATGGCTATTAACACATGCTCATAAAAGGTAACATTCCGAGAAACCACCATAGCCTTAGAAGAAAGATCATAAGTGACAGAACCCTAACAACTTGTTTTATAATCAAAGAAAACACACTTCATAGCCCGAAAGTCCATCTTTCATCTGTATTTAGAGATGGTAGATACATAACATAAAGAACCAACGACTAGTCGGGAATGAAAATCTGGAGGTCGATTGTGCAGAACATGATAAGGAATTTTTCCCTATAAGGTTGAATACGGTACTATGTTCATAAAATAAACGGCATGCAAGAAAAGAGGACTGAAGCATAAGAGCACGAGCTACGTTGAGAATAAATTGATGCCTCCTCTCCACTGTAGCATTTTTTTCAAGAGTTTCCACATAATTCATTTGGTGAACAATACCTTTAGAGCAATCAAAGTTAGATATGGAAACTGCAAACTTGTGTCAGTATGGATGGTCTTAACGACGACATTAAATTGTCTCTTAGAATAAGAAACAAAACCTTGAACTAGAGGCTGCACCTGAAATTAACCTTTTAGGAAACAAACCTAAGTAAACCTACTATGAACATCAACAATAGTAAAAATATCACAACGTTGATGGATGGAAGGGAAAGAATAAGGCTCACAAATAACCATGTGCAGTAATTTGAAAGGCATGGTAGAAACACTAGTACTAACAGGATAAGGAAACTTTCATTGTTTGGCAAGATGACGCACATCACAAATCCAATGTTAACTCACATTGATCAATGGAAAATCTTTACAAATCAATGACAACTTAACAGCAGATACATGACCGAAACAAAAATGTCAAATTGCAGAGTTGAGAATACAAACCAAAATTTAATCCAGTGGAAGTGAAATCAAGAGTTCAAGTATGTAAAGCTAAGGTTCTTATTGAAACGCTCCTCTTATCAATGCAATTCAGCCAAAGCAATCTTCTTTAGGGCCGAATCCTGAATTAAACATAAATTATTAGCAAATATAAAGTGCTAATAAACCAACTTTGTTAGTTTTAAAATAGATATAAGGTTGATGTTGAAATCAGGTAAGAATAAAACATATCTGAAGAAAAAACACGTTAGGAATTGCAATGTCCCTTACTATCTCGAATCTGGTAAGGTTACAAAAAGAGTTGAAATCTATGGTGAGTGATCAACCAGTACATAGAGGTGCAAATATCATCAGTGGGATAGAATCTGCTTGATTGCATCTTGCACCCTATTGAAGATGTAAAAGCTGAAGCACATAAATTCTAGAATTTCTTGAATTATATCAAATCTGTCAGTGGACATGTCTGATCCACTCTCTGTATGAGTGTTTTGAGATGTTGGATCAGGAATTTAACCCAATACTAAGAATTAGTTAGGGAGGAATTAGGAAAATTACAATTTCTTTTGTTTAGATTTACTCTAATCTAGTTTTCCCTTTGATTCAGGTTTATTTTGATTTAGTTCTTCACTAAATTTGATCTTCTCTTATTTGACTTTCCTAGTGCCTCTTATTCTCTTAATAATATAGAACTAGTAAATGTTAAAGAGACTATGAAGAAAGGACTTTAAAGAGAAATAATGACCGAAGAACTTAGGGCAATTGAACTAAAACAGATGGCTCAATTGTCAAATATAAGCTAATTGGTGGCCAATAGATTTCTACAAAGGGCAATGAGTGATTATTCTAAAGGATTTTCCCCAATAGTCAAGATTGAAACCATTAGTATGGCAATCACATTAACGAGTACAAGAGGTTGGGAGATGTACGAGCTTGATGTTAACCCAATAGTATTTAATGATTTTCTTGAAGAAGTTATGTCTTTCCACTACCATGATTTGGGATCAAAGGAAATGAATATAAGTGTTCAGATTTAGAAAATCTCTTATGACTTGAAGCAAGATTCTAGAGCTTCGAATAGAAGGAGCAACTATCTTCTTATCATAATTGGTTTCACCAAATATACAGTAGAGTATGGTGTTATGTAAAGCATTTCCCTCAAAAGGAAATACCAGCAATGTACTTGAATTGTATATAAGTGGATGACTTATAGGTGACTGTCAGTAACAAGGAAATGATTGAAAAATTTAAAGTAATCAGGAAGATTGAGTTGAGATGTCATAATAAGAAAGCTAACCTACTTCCTAAATCTGACATAACTTAAGCAAAGAAAAAGATGAAGAAAGTTTGAGAAGACACAACATGACTGGTTGTAATTTTACTGTTGCGCCAATTAGAGTGAATACCAAGTCAGAAAAGAAGTTGATACATGACATTAGATATCATCCTTTTCAAACAAAATGTTGAGTCATCAAATAATTGTCCAATAGTTTACTTGTTACAACCATTACTTGGATAGAAATAGGGATTCATAATTATAGGATTTGGGAGTAAGCATGCCCCATAATTAGTTTGGATAAAATTCCATCTTAATAATTATAAATAGGACACTACTAGAAATCTGTGTTTTTCCTGTGGATTTTCCTGCGGATTTAAGCAAAAATTCCGTAGGATAGCATATTACCTGCGGATTTTCTGGCGGAACCTTATCCCCACGTAAAACCTTCGTGGATAATTGTTACTTGAGGATTTTACTATCCGCAGGTAGCAACGTTGAAGAAAACTTTAGGCATTTTCTTGCGACTTTTCATGCATAAATATCTGCAGTACAGTTCCTACAAATATATTTCGTACGAAAATTTGCAGGTAAATCCACACGAAATTTTGCACCACCAATGCGTTTCACATGAAAATCCGCAGGGAATTTCTTTCAACAGCTTAAATTTCCACATTAATCGAATTTGTCTGATTTTTTATTTATATAAAAATTTTAATTAAAAATATATGAAAATATTATTATAAATATATTTTTTAAATATTTAATATTAGTCTTTAATTGAAATACTATTGCAATAATCCAAAACAAAATTTATATCATGTTCTCAAATCAAAACTAAATATTTATTAAAGCCTGATTCAACTATTATGATAATTCTAAACAAAATTTATATCATGTTAACAAATCATAACTAAGTATTAATTAAAACATGATCAAAAAAAAAAAACTAAGTATAATCAAGTACATAATACAACCAATTTAACAAAATAGAAACAAATACTACTCAATATGATCACTACCAACATCCTCACTATCTTCATCAGTTTCATCGTTGGGTTGTGGTAATGAGCTTGGACGAGAAGAAGATCCAACAAATCCTAAATGTTGCATAAGAAAGGTTAAATTTTTGTTGGTCTCGACCATCTCTTTTTCTTGTCGTTGCAATTGTTGCTTCATCAACAATTTTTCTTGCTCTTGTTTTTGCAAGGATTCATTCAAAGCATGAACTTGACTTCTCAAAGCATCAACCTCTGAACCAGAACGCATTGATGGCTGATTTGGATTCAATGTTTTGGATATAGATCTGAGACCAAATATTATCCCTTTCTTTCTCCCAACTACATCCACCCATATATCAATATTAGATGGCATATCTTTGGTTGGTTGACTATCAGCTTCGTCCTTTCCCGAAACAAAAGTTGAAGCTTCAGACGATAACTCAATCTTTTTATTTTCAAATTTCTCTTGCAAGAAAATAGAAAATTTGAGGCATAAATGTTTTCGTATAGTCAGAATTAATTACTAATTGTTGGAACACTAGTACATAATCTTTAAAATAATATTTAAGATGATGAGCTTACATAAGCAGATTCGGCATAAATACCGACCCAGTTTTTATCTTTAGTACGATGAGTACGAAAATAAAAGTCACTAAATGTTGGGTCCTCTCCTTTCGTCTCTTTCTGTAAAAAAAAAAAAGTATATCTTATTTATCTCAGATTTTTTTTGGAAATTAGAGGAATTCCAAATTGCCTTCAATTGTTCCCACATTCTCTCTCCCATCCAAGTAGGCTTATTTTCCAAACCTTTACGTGCATCTTGCATTAGTTGCGACATCTTAGCTGCACTCCGTTTTTCAAAGTTGCGTCGCACCATGTTGTTCAAAGTTGGGGGCCATGTAAACCTTTTCTGTAATGAATAAAACAGAAATAGTAGGAGAAGATAAACAAAATAGATGAACAAAACATAAACAATGTCTTCCACACATCAGTCTAGGAATCAGGCTAGTTGAGAAATTAAAAACCTTACAATACATAAGCTAACTAAAGTAAACATACAAGAAGGAGAAAGATGTGATTGTGTGAGTATATAGACCCTAAAACGACCAAGTTATGAATTAAATTTGCTTTTATTGAGAGATTTGTATCCATAAGAAATTCTATAACACTCCTCTCAACCTAGGGGCCTTACCTCACTTGACAGCATTTAATAAAATATTACATTATTATTAAGTCAATGTAATTAATTATTTGAAGTTAACTCTGGATCTAGCTCATTATTATTTATTCTTTGATTCCAAGATTATAATGCAAAGCTCTCTGATTTTGGCTTGGCAAAAGATGGTCCCTGAAGGAGATGACACACATGTTTCAACTAGAGTTATGGGTTATGCTGCCCCTGAATATATCATGACAGGTAGATTATTCACGAATTCTATATTTATGTATGTTTCTTGTTATATATAGTTAATAATAGTTCACCATTGGGACTTTTTCATCCACTAAACAATTAAAACCATTTTCGTAGCAAAGTTAAAGTCAACTCTATCAAAATTTCAGCACATCCTTGCTCCCAATCAAAAATAATCTCATACTAGCAATACACTTCAAGCACAAGCCAACTACCATAATCTGACGACATGTATTATCAGCTACTGAAGTTTATCTTCTTTCAAGAAAACACTATATATAATTGCATTTATGAGACAAATAAGTCTAGATAGATTAATGCGGGATGTGTTTGTATCTAGCATAATTATGGTTGGCAGAAAATCAGTTGAATGTAGTAATATTACCTTAAACAAGTCAAACAAATCATTTCGCTTATCTTTACTTAACTTTTTCCATGACGGTTTTCCCTCTTCCAAGCTACAACGTATGATACTAGCAATTGTTGAAATTACTAGTTTGTGTTGATCAAACCTATGTAAAAAAAGAAATATATAAAATTATGTAGTGTAACTTAATAATAAAATAAAACATCAATAAAATGTGAGTTACTCACCCATCTCCTTTTGGGAGTATTGGAATTTTTGATATATTTTCTTCACCACTAATATGACTAGATGAAGATTGAGCTTGAGGTTGAGCTTGAAGTGGTGGAGGGTGAGATTGCTTGGATTTGGGTCGTGATCGAGGTTGAGATTGAGATTGCGGTGGTGGAGGGTAAGATTGAGTGGATTGAGGAAGAGATCGATATATGGGTGGGGGTTGAGATATTGGAGGATGAGATTGGGTGGATTTGGGTCTAGATTGGGGTTGATGATGAATAAGTTGGTTGGATTGTGGTTGAAATGAAGGTGTAAAGGGTTGAGGTTGAAATATGGATGACCTTTACAACTCTCTTCTTTGTTAACCTTTACAACTCTCTTCTTTGTTGACCTTTTGGTTCGCTTCATAATTGACTGCAAAAGAAGAAAAAGTAGGTTATATATTCTATACGAGACATATGGTATCCATTCACATGATAAATAGGCCATGACTTTGCTAGTCTCAAGGGTCCTCTTGCCAAGTCATACAAGTCAGGGTTTTGCATCCTAAGTTTGTGATTCTTTGTCACCTAGTCACATAAAGCAATTCATATAGCTTAGGTTAAACAATTTGTAAATCTTTGTTTTAATCCAAAAAAGATTGAATAGTATAAATAAGTGCTTACATATTCTTGAAACCATCACGTAAAGTCAACTTCTATTTGTGTATCAATGACATTGTCATTGTCATTGAGATCTCCATATATACTTTTCAAACTTTGTACATACATCCTATACAAGATATTTTAAAAAAATTAGATGTTATTGTTCGTTGAATAATGGAGATATATTTAATATATTAATACTTACTCAATGAATTGCTTAACCTCAATGCAATTTAAGAGAACATGCAATTGGACAGCTGCCAATTCCTTATCGTTAAGCCACCTATCACTGCATTTTCCACTTGTTTCGCCATGTAATTTTTCAAAGATAGACAAAGTTTGTATCACATGGTCTTGATGAGTCCTCTTATTTAGGCCAACTGTACTTGCATATTGAGCAACAGGCACAAAATAATGGGAACTGAAATAGGTTGTCTCTTGCATCAAATATGCTTCACAGATACATCCTTCCACATTTTTTTTTTGTTTTTTACGGTTTTTTTAATTTTATTTATAAACCTTTCAAATGGATACATCGAACGATATTGAACTGGCCCACCCAACTTAGCTTCAAAAGGCAAATGAATTGGTAAATGCTCCATAGAGTCAAAAAAATGCAGGTGGAAAGATACGCTCCAACTTACATATTATTATAGGAATGTTTTGTTCCATTTGTAATAAGTGACCTTCTCACAACGTTGTTGAACATAAATCTCGAAAGAATTGACTGAGTTCAGTTAAGGGTTTCCATATTGGTTCTGGAAGAGCGCAAAAAGCTATTGGAAGTAGACATTCCATGAATATATGACAATCATGGCTTTTCATCCCAAAGAGTCTTTTATATTTTGTATCCACACATCTACCTAAATTGGAAGCATAACCATCAGGCATCTTTAACCCCTTCACCCATTCACACACTTCATTTTTCTGTTCATTTGTCAAACAAAACTTGGCTTTAGGTTTGGTATAATTCCCATTAGGATTTTTTTCAGCAACAACTCCTTTCTGTGACAATACTCTGCTACGTCCAATCGTGCCTTCTCATTGTCCTTAGTTTTCTCTTTGTTGTCCATAATTGTATGAAATACATTTTCAAACATGTTCTTCTCTATATGCATAACATCAAGATTATGACTCAATAGGTTGTGTCTCCAATAAGGCAAATCCCAAAATATGCTTCTTTTGGTCCAATTTTGCAAAATTCCGTAGCTAGGAACAATGCATTGCCTCGTGTCAGTTATCTTGGGAATTCCATAAACCTTTTCCCACACTTGTTCACCACTTAACATAGGAGGATGCTAATTTTTATCAATTCTATTCTTATAAAAGGCAACCTTGTTTCTCCTAAATGCATGATTATCAGGTAAAAATTGACGGTGACAATCAAACCAAGACGTTTTCCTTCCGTGTTTCAATGTAAAAGCTTTTGAATTTTCCTTGCATATCGGACATGCTAATCTTCCAGCAGTACTCCACTCAAACAACATACTGATGGTAAAAGTAAACTCTGTTTGATGAAAAATATGCGGAAGAATGCCTATTCTAAGAGATATGCGTAGCAGTTTAACAAATTGTAAATTTATTAAACACAACATTAAACAAGGTCCCGTATATACAATTCTAATGAATGCAAAAATATATGGATCATGGTATATATGGAGAAATGCATCAGAGACAATTATTCAAGATATTGATTTTCATGCAATCATGTTAAGACAATCAATCATGTAAATTCACTTAACACAGAATCTTTATCATGCATTCAATCAATATCAAAAACGTAATAATTGACGAAATTTAAACGAGATAAGGGAAAGAAAAGTGTACGCGGATATTTATACTGGTTCAGCCGTCCCGTGACGACTTACATCCAGTCCCAAGATCCAAAAGGATCTTAGCCTTTCTTATAGAACTTCTTAGAATCAGTTTACAGATTATACACAGTGCCTCGCACCAATCTTAAACTATTCTACTTGTTCTATCTTTCCCTCCCTGAATTCCCAAGTTTAAGTCCCATAAACTTGACCAAGAATTCAGTCAAGCGTCTTCTTGTTGACTACCTACAACCTCGAAGAACACCACCAGTTACAACTGGATTTTCTCAAAGTAATTTGGTTACAGAAAATGGTTTACAGAAATTGAAACATATCAATTTTACAAAGTTCTTGATCTTTCTTCTTCTCAAAGCAATCTTTCTCAATTCAATCTTTTTCCATCCTTGTTGATCACAAAGTGTATATTGTTCATGGCTGAAATGGATATTCAAAGTAATATCAGTTGAGAAAGAATTAGTGGTGTATGATTGCAATTGATATTATCAAGTTGTTGAAGTTATTATGAGAAGAAGTGAATGAAAGCAGTTTATATAGTTTCAGGAAAAACAACATATGAATCGATTTATCCAATCAATTCATTAAAGTCATATAGCATGCTAATCGATTGCTCCAATCGATTTCGCGAATCTTGTTTTTCTTGAATCTTAAAACTGCACAAACTAATCGATTTATCCAGTCGATTATTTTAAAGAGTTCTTCAGACTTTGATGAATGTATATAATTGAATCGATTGTCATAATCGACTTGAAGTGTTTTGTTCAAACAACGAGATCAAAACAATCGATGTACTTAATCGATTCAACCATTCAGTCATCTCTGTTTCTAAAACTTTTTGTACCAATCGATTTGGTCAATCGATTGTGGACTTTAAGTCTGAAGCACCTTTCATCAGTTGGTTCATTCAATCGATTTACCAAGTCGATTGATGCCAACATTTGTATCAAAAGAAGTATATAAGTCGATTGTGCTAATCGACTGTGTATGTTCCAGACCAAAGTTATTTTGAAACTTGTTTCAGTGAATCGATTTGCCTAATCGATTTAGTAAACATTGGTTTGGCTCTGGGACATTTACAATCGATTGTGTCAATTGATGTAGACAAAACAAAATAAAGAAGTGATTGGTTTAATCGATTTTCCAAATCGATTGCTTGCAAGACATGCCACTGACTTGCACATTTTAATTTCAGAAAATGTACCAATCAATTTGTCTAATCGATGTAAACAATCAGTTCAGTCTTGGTGATTTAATCAATCGATTTGCCAAATCGATTTGTGGTAAACTGGCTCTCTGACTTGCACAATTTATTTTCTAATAAGTGTATCAATCGATTTGGCTAATCGATTGATAGCCTGTTTGATTTTTCAGAAGTTGTGCAAATCGATGTTGCCAATCGATTGGTTAATCCCAGACTTCATAAAATCATTCAACCCTGTTATAGAATCGATTTTACTAATCGATTTGCTCATGGATCTTCAAGCTTTTGTTGATTTCTTGAGTTCCAAGCAATTGTCTTAAGTATGTAGGATTGAATTGTTGTTCCTGAAATTTTCTCAGTTTACAATATTAGATTTATTTCAAGTTGTATGTTTGTCAATAACATCAAAAACGAACATATGTCTAACACATACCATAGGCTGGAAAATCATTTATTGTCCACATTAATGTAGCTTTCAATTGAAAATTTTGCCTCTTTGAAGCATCATATGTTACTACACCATCATTCCACAATTGTTGCAACTCATCTATAAGCGGCTGCAAATACACATCAATTTTACCTTTTGGACTGTGTGGACCTGGAATGATCAAGGACAAGAACATATAAGGCATCATCATATATAGCTCGGGAGGTAGGTTATATGGTGTGACAATTACTGGCCAACAAGAATATGGTGTGGCTGATTGGCTAAAAGGGGTGAAGCCATCAGCACACAGTCCAAGTCTAACATTTCGAGGTTCTGAGGCAAATCCAGGATATACTTGGTCAAAGTGTTTCCATGCTTCTCCGTCTGAAGGATGACACAACACACCTTCTTCTCTACGATTTTCAAAGTGCCACCTCATGTGCTCTGCAGATCTCGAAGAAGCATATAATCTTTGCAAGAGAGGGGTGAGATGCAAGTAATGCCATCTCTTGCGAGGAACGTCCTTAGAGTTTCTCATATGTACATTATTTGCTTTATATCGAGGCTCCTTACAAAATTTGCATTCCTTCAAATTTATGTCATCTTTATAATAAAGCATACACCCATTAATGCAACAATCTATCTTGATCTTGGATAAACCGAGTCCGGCAACAATTTTCTTTGTTTCCCTAAAGTTTGATGGAATTATATTCTCAGGGTGACTTGACTCCTTCATAAACTTCATCACGTCATCGAAACAAGCATGTGACATGTTGTGCTTAGATTTTAAACCCAACATTGTAATAGAGGCAGACAACTCTGTTGTATTTTTACATCTAGGCCATAGTGGTTGTTGAGCAGAATTCAACATTTTATAAAACTGGTCAACTTCCATATTTGGAGGTTTCTCTTGATTATGAGGACAATGTTGCTCACGATTAAGACCAGCAGCATCATACACCATGTCTTGGTGTCTATCATCATGATCATAACACTGTTGGTAACTACTAATACTACTATCAGACACATCCTTGTATGTTTCATCGTCGTCGTTATCATGAACATGACAGACTTCCTCTCCGTGGGATGTCCATTCCCAATAGTTAGGTGTAAAACCCTTTTGATGAATGTGAATGTTAACTACATCTGGAGTCAAATGATTTTCATTTTTACACAACTTACATGGACATCTTATTACACCTTCATTCAAATATTTGTCTTGCAGACAAGCACATTGAATAAATTCTTCGACACCTTTTAAAAACTCAAATGTATATGCTTTTCGACTGGGGAGAAGTCTGTTGTACATCCATGTCCTGTGTGCAGGAACTTCCATTTCCTGTACACATGCAGTCTTTGATAAGAAGTTTTTTAGAAGAGAATTAGACGAAATAGTAAATTATATTATGGGCGTAAATCCATTTAAGCCCATAATTTGTTATCTAAATACATGTTAGTTTCAAAAAGAATTTTTGCATGAAAGAAAATTAAATGGGATAGTACTTATTGTAGGCACAAATCCATTTAATATAATTGATGATGCAATTAGGTGTGTTTTTTACAATAAATAGTTAAATGTTTTAGATACAATAAATAAGAATTGTGATTCAAGTAACAGAAACAACTATACAGTGATTACAATTACAATAAAATTAAATTAGAAATATGATAAAGTATTAAAAAAATCTAATGAAATAGCGGAGAAATATTTGGAGATGATTGATTGCATCAAACCTTTATCTTAATTCTAGTTCCTATATAAAGAATGTTTGAATAAATCCTTTGTTACTCAAATTAGTGGAATAATGTTAAGCGTTTACATTCTAAGCATCAGTTAGAATTTTATAATGAAGTTGGAATTTTATAATGAATTTTGAATATCTTTTGTATATCTGGTAATTCAATTTTTCTTATAAAAAAAGTTACATAACCATTTAAATTATCTTCAACTTTTGTTGTGAAATATTAAATATGCATATAATCCACACCACTGGGTAAATAAAAATTGTTTGAAATTTTTTCTATTTCTCCACACACAAAAATCAATAGAAGATAGATAGACATAAAGACTACAATCCATCAAACATTCTTATCTTTGAAATTATTTAAATTAAACTTTTGTACTGTTTCCCTCTCCTAGTATAATAACTCTTCATTTTTTCAACCCTCAAAACACAGATGTGGGTCAGAGAAGTAACAAAGTGTCCTCCCCTATTTGGTTTTTGATATATTTTATATGCTTAATCAATATCTATCTAATTATTTTAAATTGGACAGTGCTGAAAAGCTTTTTTATACCATTTGAAATCTCTACCACTAAGATAGGGACTTGTTCAAGGACACACTTGAATTAAATTAGTACAAACTAACAATAAAAAAAGTATGCAGAAAAGAAAAGGAGTATGTGTAAGGAATATATTATTATTATGAGAACATAATGATAGCAAAAGAACATCCAATAACAAGGAATGTAAGGAAAAAGAATGACAAGCACAATGAAACTGTCATCATTATAAGTTCACGATGTGTTATACTGCCATTTGCTTCTCACGTGGTAATTAAGTAGCATAATATGTGTTATATATATGAAATTAGAAATGTATTTATTGTTTGCATGTGATGGTATTTACAGGCAGCTATTAAATGTAGATCTCTTGGAGCTAGGACTGGTCTTCCTTATCGCACTGATCCATCCTTAACTAATTAGACCCCTAATTCTTGGGTGGTCATGCATTGTTAAGAACATAATGATAGCAAAAGAACATCCAATAGCAAGGAAAGTAAGGAAAAAGAAGGACAAGCACAATGAAAATGTCACATTATAAGTTCACTATCCAATACAGCAACATCAAACCAACCAAACTTTCTCTAGCTCTTATCCTATCTTTTTATTTCCCTTTAAATTCATAACTCTTCCCCCACAAACCAACACTACTCTTCATCAATATTGCACTATACTAAAACAACGCCTATACTCTAAATACCAAATTTCTAGCTACATGAAACTACCTATAGAAACAGAGTGGTGTGTACCAAATAATGTTGTGGACATTACGTGCATGGATAACCAACAAACAGTGTTGACTGAGAAAGTGAACAAAACAGTGCGTTTAATAGGTTTCATAATACAAAACGGTGTGTCAAAGAGTAACAGAGTAGTGCAGTGTTGGACATAAGTCCCCTTGATCATGATTTTGACATAATTAACAAACATACAATATTCATACATCATTTGATAAATCTAACATTTCAAACTGAGTAAAATTTCAGGAACAAAAACTCAACCCTACATACTTGAGACAATAGCTTGGAACTCAAGGAATCAACCAAAGTTGGAAGATTTACTAAGAAAATCGATTAGGCAATCGATTCAGTAAAGGGGTTGTATGAAAATGTGTACTCTGTGATTAAACAATCGATTGAGCAATCGATTGGCACATCCATTGGCAAATCGATTTTGTAAATCACAGAACCAAGCCTTTAGTGATTAAATCGATTGACATATCGATTGTTCAAATCACAAGGACTAAGCTGATAGTAAGCTAATCGATTGGCAAATCGATTGTGCAAGTCACAGAACCAAGCCGTTTAGTAAGCTAATCGATTGGCAAATCGATTTCGAAAAGAAGGTTTCAAAAGGAACATGTTCTGTGATAAACACAATAGATTGGACAATCCATTGAAACAAATTTCTTTTGTAACAAGTTAGGTATCAATCGATTACGAAATCGATTGAATGAACCAACTGGTAAATCATTTTTCAGGAACATATTACATAATCGATTGGCACATCGATTTGCTTGAAATAAGCTAACTCTCTGTAATAATCCAAATCGATGGGCAAATCGATTTGATGAAAACAACTGAGTCCTAGTGACCAGTGAAATCGATTGGCAAAGCGATTGGAACAAAAAGTTTAAGTTACAGGGAAAACTTAGCCTATGGCCAAATCGATTATGTGAATTAATGAATCGACTGAGTAATCGATTGTTTTGATCTCGTTGTTGGAACAAAACACCTTTAATCGATTATGCAATCGATTCCAATATGAACTACATATGAATTTCTGAAAAGTGCATTAAAATAATCGATTAGGTAATCGATTAGTTCATATAGTTTCAAGATTCCAGAAAAACAAGACTCACGATAATCGATTGGGAAATCGATTGAGCCTGTTTTAATACATTAATGAATCGATTGGGAAATCGATTTATATGTTGTTTTTCAGAAACTATATAAACGATTTCAATCACTTTCTCTCATAACGAACCAACAAACTTTCATATCTTTTGCTCACAATTTGAATAACCTTTGATATTACTTTTTCAGAAACGAACCAAATATATTTCATGATCTTAGAGAGCTGAAAAAGAAAACTTGAGAGAAAAAGAATTATCTCACCAACACTCATTTGGAAAAGTACTTCTTGTGTGAGATTCTTTGTAGTGATTGAGTCAACTTCTGTATACATTTTTATCTTTTCTGTAACAACGTATTTGTAAAGAAAGAACTAAGAAAAACCCAGTATAAAAACTGGTAACTATCTTCGTTGTTGAGAGGGCTCATCAAGAAGAAGTTTCACTGTGATCTTGGGAGAGTCTGTTGATTGACTTGAGGGATATAGTGGGTGCGCAATAGAAGCAAGAGAGTTTAGTTTTTGGATAGATAGGCCGTGAGAGCTGGACAATCTGTATAAACACACTCTAGACGATTCTATTGTAAGAAAGGCCGAAATCGGTTCGATTTCGGGACTGGACGTAGGCTGTCATATTGACAGCTAAACCAGGATAAATCTCTGTGTATCATCCTCTTATCCTTTCTCTTATCTTTCTCTATTGCTTGTTTGATTAATCTTGAATGCATGTGTTAGCGAAATTCTGTCTTGATTGATATTTTGAATGAGCATTATATGTGTACATGTATATTGATTTGCATGCAATCTTTGGGCCTGGATAAATTCTACATATTGATTGTATTATACTGTTTGATAATCTTGTTAAGTTCAGAATTTATCACATTTGAATTGGAATTGTATTAATCACTTTGGTTTCGATTGTAATTTCAATACTTAGAAATTTTTGGATATCTTTGCTTGTAACCATTGCATAATAGTTCCTAAGATCAGAGGTCATAATAAAGAACATGCAGGACATGCAAGAAATGATGTTCACCAATTACCATTATCAATTTTGACATTTCTTTCATGTTTAGACATTCTTATCAAAGTTTACATGAATGATTATAAAGTTTGTTTTCTTTAAGAAAGTTCTATCATATTTTTCAATTGTTTTCTTAAATACAAATTGTTTTTTTTAAAAAATTGTTTTCAATTGTTTTCTAAATAACACTAGGAGCAGTTTTGTGCACCAAAAGTAGAACAAAATTCTACAAGTTTTTTTTCACAAATATCCTATTAAACTGATAGAACAACACAAAAAACCACAAATGTTAGTATATATATATATAAACCTATATTTTGAAGCATGTTATGAGACAATTATGAGAATTTTAAGCTAAGGTTTTTTTTTTTCTTTTCAATTGAATACATTAGAAAATATTATAAGCAAAGCCTCATGACAAACCAGCACGCAAATACATATAATCAAAGATTACATAGTAGTAAGAGTCCAAAATTTAAAATCCAAAATTCCCTTTGTTAATAAGTCACTATTGCTTTGTTGTTTTGCAGTGACTGAAGCACCTGCTTCTGGTCCTGGTATGTTTCTTCTCATTAATGAATTATTATTAGTTATTACCTTTTCCTAAGTCATTTATAAATCTTGATTTGTCAGGCCCCTGAAGAATAAAGCTTGTTTAGAACCACATTTTATTTTGTTGTTTTGTTGAACCATACTCCAGCTGTTGAGTAACTAATTTACATTTTGTATATTAAGTTTATACATATAATTATTGATTTGTATATATATTAAGTCTAATCCTGATTGTGCTATATATTTCAAATATTTATTTAATTAAAATTAAGAGAACATCATTAAAAAAATAAAATAGAAAAGCAATAAATAAAAAAGGAAGTCGAAATTCAAATACCGTTTTTGCTTATACACTTCTCAGATCTCAGTTCCCGTTTGTCGGAAACACCACTCTTCTTCTTCTCTTGTTTCCACCGATACCACTCTCACTAAATTAGAAGAAAAACCCTCAATCAGAAGAAAATCAAAACCCTAACTCACTATAGTTCACGAAAATGAATAATGAAACGAGAATAATGAAAAATGACAGAAATGAGATTGAAATAAAATAGAGTGGCACACAACACTTACGAAGGCGACGAGGTTACGACGACGAAGTTGAGATGCGGTGGCGAGATGTGACGGTGGTGATTTAAGATGCGACAATGAGGTGTGACAGTCGTGGGCTAGGTATACGCGAGTGCGACGGTGAGGTGTGAGGGTTTCTTATACATTTCTTTTTTAGCGTGCTTTGCCTCTTTGAGGTGCGAGGGTTTTTTACTTTTTCTTTTACAAAGTTGTTTTAGGGTTTCTGATACAAAAGGTGTGAGGGTTTTTTTTTTTTTTAACGGGAAGATTTTAATTGTTTGAATATGTTTTTTTTAATTCCATTTTTTTAAAATTTTATTTATTTGTTTTAATAAAATAAAAAGATAAAATGACAAAAAACAAAAATAATTTTTTTGTCAAATAAAAAAAAAACGAAATTTGATTTTCCTTATATATTATCGAAACTCATAATAATTAATTGAACTTTATAATGATTAATGATAATCAATAAATATCTACAAATCAATAATTTTAATGTTTATATATGATTTTTCTTTCCTTTTTTATAA
This sequence comes from Cicer pinnatifidum, assembly GCA_037974775.1. Taxonomy (NCBI): domain Eukaryota; kingdom Viridiplantae; phylum Streptophyta; class Magnoliopsida; order Fabales; family Fabaceae; genus Cicer; species Cicer pinnatifidum. The sequence goes on along the minus strand of JBBPBR010000004.1, from coordinate 39,193,764 downwards.
ACAAATATAATAATTATATTTTTGAGAATTTCTATAGTAAAATTAATTTATTTTGATATCATCAAAATAAATCGTGAATGGTTAAATAATATGTCAATTAGTTTGACTATATTTTAAATTTAATATCGTTAAATTTTAATAAAATTTTAATTATGAAAACAATTTATTTAATTACTAAGTTTAAAATTAAATAGTTAAATTTATCAAAACTCTTAATTCAATGAATTTAATAGATAATATACTATAAAATTTAAAAATCACAATAATATTACTAGTGGAGCGGGTTCGGGTGCAGAAATATAACACTCCAAAGCATTCGTTCTCCAAATTTTAATTTCGGGGAAAACTCAAACCCAACACTAAATGAAAACTAATTTTCCTTTCCAAATCAAGATGGATTCAGATGCATACTGCGAGTCCGAATTATATTATCATCTTTAATTGTGGAACTTGTCTTATATTTTTTATTTGTTTAAAAAGTAATTTTACCTTATTTATATGAAAATAAAATCACAAAAAGTTGACGTGAAATTTACCTGCGGAATTTCCTAACGATAAAATACTCTTAAACTTTGCAACAAAGCTTGCAGCGGAATTTGCTGCAGAATTTGTTGCGGAATTTGCTGCGGACATTTACCGTAGATAAATCATATGGAAAAAGATGAACGTTGCTGCGGAAATATAGTCGCATGTAAATCCGCCGCAACGAAAAACGATACCTGTCGTTTTACCTGCGGAATATGATTCCGCAGAAAAAGTCTTAAGATAATTGTGAACCGCAGGAAAATCCAGCGGAAATGCGTCCGCAGGAAAATCCGCAGGTAAAAAGCAAATTTCTAGTTGTGGGATCACCAAGCCAACCACTTCTTACATGTCAAGATCCTTACAATGCTCTAAAAATGACGAGACTAATTATAAAGGAAATAGTGAGCCAAGTAGAGCCCTTATGTTTTATAGGATTAGGGAAGTTGGAACAAGTAATTGCCTCTGGTAGAACTTACATATAAAATAGTTATCACACTAGTATAGGAAGGGCTTAATATGAGGCATTATAAGTTCACAAGAGTATAACTTTCCTATGTTGGTAAAAGGAATGAGATAATAGAATTTTGAGGCCTAAGGTTATCCACGAAATGACTGAGAGAATTAAGATCATTAAAGAGAAGTTGAGGATAGCTTAAACTAGACAGAAATGTTATGTTGACCATATGAGGAGTCCCTTAGAGTTTGAGGAAGGTGATCATGTGTCTTTAAGGGTTTAGAATAGTGCTGAAAGTTAAGAAGTTTAGCCCATGTTTTGTTGGACCATTCAAAATTATGCAGATGATAGGTCCCTCTACTTACACATTATCCTTGCCACCATATTTGTCCAGTCTCCATGATGTGTTTCATGTCTCCCAATGAGTCTCTCCAACTTAATCCTACACAATGAGTCTATCCAACATAAACCTAACCCCATATACAATCGAGTGCCAGTTCAGATTGTTGATATGAGCATCAAGGAATAGAGGAAAACAACTATTCCGCAAGTGAAGGTTATTCGGGGATGATCATCTTCGAAAGAAGCAACTTGAAAGACAGAGGAGAATATGCAAAGGGAGTATCCTTACCTCTTTCAATAGGTAAGTTCTCAAATTTTGAGGGCAAATTTTTTTTAAAAGGGGGTAGGAGAGAATGTAATAACCTAGTTAATTAAAATATGTTAAAAGTAAAGGGTAGTCAAAGTATATGGGGAATGTCCAATGGGTAAAAATGAGAGTTGTCTTATTTCCCTTTATGTGAACATTTTCAGGAGAAAAAAAATACCCAATCATTTACACATTTTTCCCTTCTCATTCCTGTAACGTGTATGAAGGGTAACCCCATTGTTAATGTTCACCTTCTCCTTCTCTTCCACATCTTCCTGGACTATAAGTTCATTAAAGTCCCCTAAAGTTTCCCAGCAGTCTTGCATGCGGGAATCTGTCTCTTCATCCTTGTGAATCAACTTAAATCAGTGAAACAGGGCTACTTTGGACCATAATATTCTTTTTTGTTAGTGCCATTTATGTGAGTTATGTTACATTAACTTTTTTTAGCATGAGGGTTCTTTGAATACATTCACTAAAATTATTTACTTCTTCTCAAAAACTATGTTGGGGCATCACAAGTTAGAAGAACTTAGAGTGTGAGGAAATGGAATTTTTAGCATATAGGTGATTTGAAATTGCACCCAAATTATTTTAAAATGTCATTCATGTTGTTTCTCATGATTACGAGTAAAGAATTGTAGTATAATGTGAGAGTCATGTTAGTGAACAAAAATGGCGTGCCTCGGATGGTCTTTCACCCTCGCCTCTGTAGTTTTGCCTCTAGTGAAATGCTTCTATTTTGCCTCTAATAATACTTTTCTACCCTGCCCTCTAATTTTTCTTCTTCTACCTTGCTTTCGATTTTCTCCTTGTATTTTGCCTCTACAGTTTCCATTTTATCTTTCCTTTGATTAAGCTACCTCTCATCCAAGTCCCTTTTATCAAGCTGTCTCTAAACGCGTATTCTTTGATTCTGCCTCTAGACACATATCCTCTTATTTTCCCTCTAGACAAGTATCCTCTGATTCTGCCTCTAGACAAGTATCCTCTGATTCTGCCTCTAGACAAGTATCTTCGAATCAAGCTGCCTTTGGACATGTATCCTCTAATTATGCTTCTGGACACATACCCTCTGATTTTTCCTTTAGACAAATATCCTTCGATTCTTCCTCTAGACAGATATCCTCTAATTCTACCTATGGACATATATCCTTTGTCTTTGGTCACATATCCTCTAACTCTTATTATGTTGCTTCTAACCTATACGTTACTGGGCAATCGATCTCTAGTTAGAGTTTTCCTGTTATCAGAGTTTGTCACTTGTCATGTTGCCTCTGATCTATTTACTCCACAATGCACTACCTCTAGTTAGGAGTTCAGCCTCTAACTAAGCTTGCCTTTGATTCTAGCTCTGATCAAGGACTTAAGTTTTAATTCTCACTTGATGTTTAATATATTGTTAAGTTATTTTAAGTGTTATGGAATTATGATACATTGCAAACATAATATTATCAAGGCTTTGCATATATTACATCTCAAATTATTACATTCCCATTAATTAGATCATCAATGGCCTTATTCACGGTGGGATATTCATGTTTATTATAGGCATGGAACAACATGTAGAGGAGAACAATCAGGACGCTTGTTGGGGTTTGATCAGGCCATATTTATTAATCAAGATTCAATTTTCTTGGTGACTCAACATATTGGGAGACTTTTCCTTGTTTTAAGGAAATTATTTGAGATCATGCTAAGTTTTCAAAATCATAATGAAATAATTATTTCAGTTAAGTTTTTATGAAAAATTAAAGTTAAGTGCTTCATTAGAAGATACATCATAATTTTATGTTTTTATACATATTTATAAAAGAAATAATTTTAAACTACCTAACCCTTTATATTTAGAGTTCACTGAGATAATTTTTTTCTCACCCCTTTTACTTTTATTATATACATTAGTAGATCTTTCATTATAATAACATATCTTTCACTTATTTTACATAAATCATAAATAGTTCAACTCATAATTACATTTATTTTGATCAAGTACACTATAATTATGTAATAATTGACTCTACTACTAGAAACTCATAATTAATTGATCATTAGGGAATAATATTCATAGTGTTTCTCCTGATGAATAACAAATGAATATATATTAGTAACTCACATTAACTTATGTCACTTTTCATAGATAGTTATATCATAGGTTTTGGTTCAACTAAAACAATATGTTGATAACATACGACGTATAAAGTATAGGTATCTAAGAATCAAATAAAATGGTAAGTGTAAAAATGAGGGTAAGTTACTTTTCTCCTCCATAGTTTATGTGTGTGAGTGTTGTTGAGTAAAGTTTTCATCTTTGATTTTTCTTTGATTTTTCCAAATTTATTATGTTAGTTGGATGATTATTTTAAATTATTTTTGCAAAAAATTTTCATTGGGTTTTTGTAAAAGATTTAATAGACATAGGAAAATTTGTCTCCTTACTTTCTTAGTTAACATCATGAACCTTTTGAATAAGGATCAAAGGATTCTCAAGAAAATAACGAAGGATAAACAAAAAACTGTTTTAAGAGCTTCAATAACTTTCACCAAATTATGGCAAACTTCGGACTCTTCTTGGAAAATTGTGTGGCACTACAAAGGTACACAAAGTTTTGTCCTTCACTAGAAATGGATGTTACTCCAAACCCTTAGGAAAAGGAAAATTAAAAAGCAATAATCACATCAAAAAGAATGGAAGCTTCATCTTCAAACTGACAAGATCCAAGGATGGACCACATTACTCATCTTCTCAATTTACTTAAAGCAAAGACATATCTGGAAAGAAGTTTTACCATTCTTAACAAGTTTTATAGCTCCTCATATTTGAAGCTTCATGACTTCAATAAATTGATATGACCTCGTCCTCATAAAATCAAAAAAGCTATTCACAATCTCAAATAAAGGCTTTGTGAAAACAATCTCATCACATCTCTTATATAGTTTATATGAATCTTAAATATATCTTTGGATCATTTTTTAAGGTTTATTTCAGTTTTAGTTATTAAGATCCAATCAATATAAATTGAGACTTCCTTCGTATATCCTCAATGCCAAATTAGTCTATTTGATAGGATATTTTTAGTGGACCTAATTTGCTTACCCCTTAAGGGTTTAGATATTATCCTAGTAATGGGTTCTTAAAGGTTTAGATATTATCCTAGTAATGGATTGCATATTAGAATATTGTCGTGGTAAAGAAGTTTTAATTATAGCAAGTCTTCCCAACCATACAAACAAAACTTTTGTCCTTATGTACTACTTTGCAACACTTATTGTGTTTAGTCAATGTGGGGTTAAAGTATACTATTACTATTATTTTCAAACTTAGGGTCAGAAGTAGGCATTTCAAGTATTCTCGTAGTAAATGAATTTGACATGTTCAATTTCCATTGTCCCTTATTGGATGTCTCCATTAGAGTTTAGTGAACTTAAGAATCAGTTGGAGGATCTTATAACTAAACAGTTTATTAGATCAAGTGTGTCACCATTGGGATCCCCTGTATTGTTAGTTAATAAAAAGAATGGTGGAATGATACTTTGTGTAGACTATAGGCAATTGAATAAAATAACAATTAAGAACGAATATCCATTTCACATGATAGATGACCTTCTAAACCAAATGAGGGGAGCTACTATATTTTCAAAATTTGATCTTAAGTCTGGATATCATCAGATTAGGATTAAATATGAAAATATACCAAAAACATCCTTCAGAACTAGGTATGGACATGATGAGTTTTTTTAATATACCTTCTGGTGTAACAAATTCCCCAACAATGTTCATGGATTACATGAATAGGATATTCAGACCCTATCTTCATAAGCTTGTGGTGGTGTTTATTGATGACATTTTGTTTTATTCTTAGACTTCAACAAAAAACAAAGAACGCCTAAAGATTTCACTACAGATATTGAGAGATATAATATTATTTGCTAAACCTAGTAAATGTGTGTTTTGAATATCAGAGGTTAAGTTATTAGGCCATGTGATTTCCAAGGGAGGGGTAGTGTGGGAATGGGAACGACCTAAGAATGTTACTGAAGTTAAAAGTTTCTTAGGTTTAGTAGGGTTCTACCATAGGTTTACCAAGAAATTCTCTCAAATGGATTTGCCTAGGATAAGTTTGACATGTAAGGAAAAACCTTTTGTGTGGGACCATGAGTGTGAGAAAATTTTCCAAACACTTATGACCAAACTAACCACAGCTCATGTACTAGTCATTCCAATTCTAATCCTAGGATTTGAGGTTTATTGTGATGCATCATTGAAAGGCTTAAGTGGTGTACTAATGCATAATAGACAAGTAGTTGCTTATGCCTCCAGACAATTGAAACCACATGAAGGAAACTTCCATATGATACTTTAAACTTCTATACATCTCCTTACTCTTTTTGTTATTGACAAATCCTGTAAACTTCCATATGAAACTCTTGATTTATTTGAGGGACTTGTCTTATTTCAAAAAGGCTCATTCATTTTTTTATGATGAAAGGAATGTCTATGAGGCTCAACTTGCTTTGAAGCCTTTGTAAATACAAAGTAACTGCTTGTATGTCACCAATTCCAATCAAAGGAAGGTAACATTGGTACTTAATGTCAATTTCAAGAGGTATAAGTTAGTATATATCTTGAAAACTCCTTATATTGAAAATGAATATGTTGGATTGTTGAATGCAAAAAGTGATTTGTATCTCACCTACATGGCACATTTAGTGGTTTTTCATAATTTCCATTTGATCCCGATGGTAGCGTTAACATTGTTCTTCATGTGTGTTACTTGTGTTTTTCTTCTTGTAGATTATAATTGAGCTAAATTTGATGTCGAATTTCTTCTAAGAAAGGGAAATGATGAAAACATAGAAAGCATAACCAAGGAAGGAAGCATAGAGAATATTCAAGGTCTTGGAACTCCAGTAACATAAGCAATGTCAAAGAAGGCAAAGGAGACTATAAATAACTTGATAGCCACTTTATTTAAAGCAAGTCCAACTCATGAAGAATTGAAGAGCAAGATCATAAATTGTTTAATCCAAATTGAAGAAGTTAACGAATGAAGGCGGCACCTATGTGTTATCAAATTTTAATATTAGTTTTAATTAAAATAGAAGACGAAATTAATAAGAAAATTTGTGTCTAATTGTAAAAACTTGAGTTGGACCAAATTTAGAGAACTAGTAAGGAGGTGTCACTATAAAAGGCAAACCCTTATTTGTTCAAGTCGGGTTTTGAACATTATTTTTGTGATGTTTTTGCTCTCTAGAGTTCTTGAAAGAATTCACTTTGAACTTATCAAGGTTGTTACCTCTTGTGGCATTCTTTTTGACGTATCAATCTCTAGAATATGGCGCCATTATGTTCTTTGTTTGTTTCCTGAATAATAATATTGAGCTTTCTTTATGTAACACCCCGATTTTCAATGCGAGAGTGTATTTTTTTTTTCTTTCAAAAACAAAATCATAAAACAAAGAAATAATTAAGTTAAATACCTTTGGATAAATATTTAAGTCAATATAATTTATAAGCAGCGGAATAGTTTTTGAAATATGAATCCAAAGTATTTACTCAACAAAAAGTGATACATGGAATTCAACAAAAATAACATGTCATGCTGACAATATTAGTACAGGTACAGTCTTCCAATTTAAAATAAACGCAATCCAAAAGAAAGACATCTGTTCCCTCCATGTCAACCTAATATGATCATTCTACAAACAAAAAACTATACACCCTGAGTGATCTCCACACGCCACGTAAGATCCTCCTAACATAGCTCCAGTCAAGCATTCCCATCTACATTCCCATCCACAGGGTACGAACCGATAGGATTGTCCTGGCTCTCATCTGAGGGCAAAGCCCAGATTTCCACAATAGTTGTAAAGGGTCACCAACCGAAATTAACAGTTAACACATAACATTTAAGTTTTTAAATGCACAAAATAACCTTTCAACTTAGCATGCACCTTAAAAGGGTTTTCCATATGCTAAAAGTTCATGTAATACTTGCCAAATAAAAATGAAATCAAAATAAGTCTTAAATCAATCAAGTAATAAACAACTGACCAATCCATTGATGAATCAATTGAGCAATCGATTATCTAACTCAGAATAAGAATTTCTACTAAGCAAATCGATTGGGAAATCGATTTTCTTAAAGGTTTTTAGTGAAACCTGCATTCTGGGTCTAAATCAATCGATTGGGAAATCGATTGGGAAATCGATTTTCATAAGTAGCTGTGCCCCTGTAACTTGCCAAATCGATTGGCAAATCGATTTTATAAATAGTTGAGCCCCTGTAACTTTCCAAATCGATTGGCAAATCGATTTTATAAATAGTTGAGCCCCTGTAACTTTCCAAATCGATTGGCAAATCGATTTTATAAATAGTTGAGCCCCTGGGACTTGCCAAATCGATTGGCAAATCGATTTCATAAATAGCTAAGCCCCTGTAACTTGCCAAATCGATTGGCAAATCGATTTGGTTCAATATCTTTCAACAGAATCGAAAGGGAAATCGATTGTTTCTGAGGTCTTTCTAAAACTAGATAACTAAATCGATCACCATTTCACATAATTCCAAAACATAACACTTAGCACTTATAACACTATCACTACGACATTATGAGCTTCGAAATAGTTTTGCAATCAAACGTACTATCACACAATTCCAAAACATCCACACTTGACAATTAAAGCACAATCGCCTTGACAACTTGAGTTTCGAAATAGTTTTGCAATCAAACATACTATCACACAATTCCAAAACATAACACGTAGCAATTACAACGCAATTACCACAACATCTCAAGTTCAAACACTCAATCATAATCTTGAATCAAACACGACTCGTGTGCCAAGCACCCTAATGCATGGACTCGGAATTCCAAACCAATACCCTCCTCGAAGGGCCGTAAATCATAATTGTACCGCCTATCGCGGGCCAAAGTACCAATTACCGAGGTGCCACCTATCACGGGTCTGCACGATTTACTAAAAAGCCTAAACCATAAATGTACTGCCTATCACGGGCCCGTACCGTTTACCGAGGTGCCACCTATCACGGGTCAGCACAGTTTACTAAAAAGAAACGTAAATCGTAAATGTACTGCCTATCACAGGCCAAAGTACTATATACCAAGGTGCCACCTATCACGGGTCTGCACAATTTACAAAAAACCGTAAATCGTAAATGTACCGCCTATCACGGGCCAAAGTACTATTTACCAAGATGCCACCTATCACGGGTCTGCACAATTTACAAAAACATAAATCATAAATGTACCGCCTATCACAGGCCAAAGTACTATTTATCAAGGTGCCACCTATCAAGGGTCTGCACGATTTACAAAAAAAAATGAAAATACATGAGCATACTCTGACTCCATCCACGGCAATCGTTAAGCAAATGCAGATATTAAAAGATTCCCCATTTTTAATACTCGTTTAACTCTAACAACACAACAATCGTTAAGTAAACAGAGATATTAAAAGATTCCTCATTTCTAATACTCGTTTAACTCTAACGATTTTCACTGCAAACATTAAGTAAACAGAGATATTAAAAGATTCCCTATTTTTAATACTCGTTTAACTCTAATGGTTTTCACGGCAGACATTAAGTAAACAAGGATATTAAGAGATTCCCCATTCTTAATACTCATTTAACTTAAACGATTTTCACAACAAACATTAAGTAAATAGAGATATTAAAAGATTTCCCATTTTTAATACTCGTTTAACTCTAATGGTTTTCACGACAACATTAAGTAAACGTAGACATTAAGAGATTCTCCATTCTCAATACTCGTTTAACTCTAATGGTTTTCAAATTCCACACAGAACATACTCAGACATAATCACAAATTCAATCCACAATTCACACCAAAACACATCAATTCATTTCTCCACAAAATCCAACCATACACATATCAAATTTCATAAGTATCAATTATGAACACGTCAAAAACGACGAACACAAATCATCACAACATACCACTCAAACACATCAAAATCATTTCCTCAAAATCATACAATAATGAGTTAAATTCATTTTCCACCAAATCAATACTTCAACCCTAACAAAATTCTTTTCCACACAACCACAGATAAGTCCCTAATGCAAACTAAAAGTTTGGAAGGAGCCCTTACCTTAACTTTAGCTTTAACGTGCGATTACGGTACCGCGAGTAAATCCGGTAAAATCTCCGCTCGCGACGTCGCTTCCATAGTTAGTTCACTAGCACCGTAGCATGGTGGTGAGCAACTTTCCCTTCTATCCCTTCGCGAAACGAAGCTTAAATCTAGATGAAACGTGGGGTTTTGCGTTTAACGGTTTTGGAAACATCAACATCGTTTTTCTCCATTTTTGAATCAAAGGAGAAGAATGAAGTCGAAGAGATGAAGTCGAGTAGTAGGGAAATGTTTTTTGTAAGACCCATAATTTTAAAGTGTACTTTATGTATTTTGGTGTATTTTAGGTATTGAGCTCGAAGGCTTTTAGCCAAAGTTATTAATATTTTGGAGTTTATATGATCAAAAAGATATTTTGATGCCCGATTAGAATCACTCATCGATAAATAAATTAAATTAACTGCGGTGAATCTCTTACGAAGAATTTAATTCTGGGGAGCTTTGTTAAAAATATCTCGAGTTGCTAAAAATTGTATCTGTCAATTGAGTTGCGACGATAGTAGATATTTTTAACAAAAAGTGTTTTGGAGAGGTTATGGGTGAAATGGTAATTTAATAAATATCTAGATATTTTGAAGATATTTGTTAAAAGTAAATAACATATATATATATATATATATATATATATATATATATATATATTTGTTTGGAGGGAAAATAAGGAAAGGAAAGAGAAAGAAGAGAAATAGAAAGGAAAGAAAGAGAAAGGAGAGAAAAACCACATTTTCCATCTTCCTCCTTCAGCCTCGCGTGAACCCATCTCCCTCCCTCTTCCATTTTCACTTTTCTTTGCTTCCTTTTGTTCAAGCATAGAAACCGAAGGCTTAGTGGGTGATATGACAAGGATTTCTCAACTCCACTCTTCCTCTTTGATTCGAAAACGAGGAAAAACGGTTTAGGGATTTCATAACCGTCAAACACAAATCTCCCCGTTTCACCTAGATCTAAGCGTCGTTTCAAGAAGTGATAGAAGGGAAGGTTGCTCACCTCCGTGCTACGGTGCTATTGGACCAATTTTGGAAGCGGCGTTGCGAGCGGAAAATTTACCGGATTTACTCACGGTGCCGTAATTGCACGTTAAAGCTAAAGTGAAGGTAAGGGCTCCTTCCAAACTTTTAGTTTGCATTTAGGGCCTTATCTGTAGTTGTGTGGAGAAGAATTTGATTAGGGTTGGTGTATTGAATAGGGGAAAATGAATTTAACTCATTTATGGATAATTTTGAGTAAATGAAATTTGATGTATTTGAGTGTTATGATTGCGTTGATTTGTGTTCATCGTACATGGCGTGTTCATACTTGATGTTTGTTGATTTGATGTGTTTAGGTGTGAATTATGGATTGAATGTAAAAGTATGTTTGAGTTTGTTTTGTGTGGAATTTGAAAACCATTAAGTTAAATGAGTATTAAGAATGGGGAATCTCTTAATGTCTCGTTTACTTAATATTTGTTTTTGAAAATCGTTTAAGTTAAATAAGTATTAAGAATGGGGAATCTCTTAATGACTTATTTACTTAATGTTGTTTTGAAAATCGTTTAAGTTAACTGAGCGTTAAGAATGGGGAATCTCTTAATGCCTTGATTACTTAATGTTTGTTTTGGAAAATCATTTAAGTTAAATGAGAATTCAGAATAGGGAATCTCTTAATGTCTCGTTTACTTAATATTTGTTTTTTGAAAATCGTTTAAGTTAAATAAGTATTAAGAATGAGGAATCTCTTAATGACTTATTTACTTAATGTTGTTTTGAAAATCGTTTAAGTTAACTGAGCGTTAAGAATGGGGAATCTCTTAATGCCTTGGTTACTTAATGTTTGTTTTGGAAAATCGTTTAAGTTAAATGAGAATTAAGAATGGGGAATCTCTTAATGTCTCGTTTACTTAATGTTTGTTTTGAAAATCGTTTAAGTTAAATGAGAATTAAGAATGGGGAATCTCTTAATGTCTTGTTTACTTATGTGTGTTTTGGTAAATCATGCTGACCCGCGATAGGTGGCACCTTGGTAAACAGTACTGACCCGTGATAGGTGGTACATTTACGATTTACGTTTGGTAAGTTGTGCTGACCCGTGATAGGTGGCACCTCGGTAAACAATACTGACCCGTGATAGGTGGTATGTTTACGACTTATGTTTTTGGTAAATTGTGCTGACCCGTGATAGGTGGCACCTTGTTAAACAGTACTGATCCGTGATAGGTGGTACGTTTACGATTTACGTTTGGTAAGTTGTGCTGACCCGTAATAGGTGGCACCTCGGTAAACAATACTGACCCGTGATAGGTGGTATGTTTACGACTTACGTTTTTGGTAAATTGTGCTGACCCGTGATAGGTGGCACCTTGGTAAACAATACTGACCCGTGATAGGTGGTACGTTTACGATTTACGTTTGGTAAGTTGTGCTGACCCGTGATAGGTGGCACCTCGGTAAACCGTACTGACCTGTGATAGGTGGTACGTTTACGACTTACGTTTCTTGGTGAATTGTGTTTGTCCGTGAGAGACTGCACAGGTGTTTGTCCGTGAGAGACTACGCCCTGGTGAATTGTGTTTGTCCGTGAGAGATTGCACAGGTGTTTGTCCGTGAGAGACTACGCCCTGGTGAATTGTGTTTGTCCGTGAGAGACTGCACAGGTATTTGTCCGTGAGAGACTACACCCTGATAAATTGTGAATTGTTGGTTCATTTTGTCTGTGTAGTGATTGTGTTATAAGTTTTAAGTGTTATGTTTTGGAATTTGGGGATAGCATGTTTGATTGCAATACTATTTCGAAACTCATGATGTTGTAGCGATTGCGTTATTAGTGCTAAGTGTTAAGATTTGGGATTATGTATGAATGTGATTGAGTTAGTTTATGAATTTTTGAGAGAATACACAGGGAAATCGATTTACCCAATCGATTTGATGAGTTACAGGGGCCCTGTCTTTCACGAAATCGATTTACCCAATCGATTTTGTAATATGTTTTTCAAAACCCTTTAAGAAATCGATTTGGTAAATCGATTGGATTCATTCCAGGGGCTCTGTCTTTCAGGAAATCGATTTACCCAATCGATTGAGTCAATCGATTTACCCAATCGATTGAGTCAATCGATTTACCCAATCGATTGAGTTAATAGATTTACCCAATCGATTTACCCAATCGATTGATTTAAGCCCAGAGTTCAATTTTCACTAAAAACTTTCAGGAAATTGATTTCCCCAATAAATTGGCTCAGTGGAAAATCTTATCTTGAGTTAGATAATTGATTGCTCAAGTGATTTATCAATGTTTTGGATAATTATATATTACTTGATGGATTGAGAACTTTATTTTGATTTCATTTTTATTTGGCAAGTATGACATGAACTTTTAGCATATGGAAAATCCTTTTAAGGTGCATGCTTAGTGGAAAGGGTATTTTGTGCATTTGAAAACTTAAATGTTATGTGTTAATTGTTAATTTCGGTTGGTGACCCTTTACAACTATTGTGGAAATCTGGGCCTTGCCCTCAGATGAGAGCCAAGATGATCCTACCTGTTCGTACCCTACGGATGGGAATGTAGATGGGAATGCTTGATTGGAGCTACGTTAGGAGGATCTCACGGGGCGCGTGGAGGTCACTCAGGGTGTTTAGTTGTTTTGTAAAATGATCAGACTAGGTTGACACAGTGGGAACGAATGTCTTTCTTTTGGGTTGTTTTTATTTGTAAATTGGAAGACTGTACCACTTTTGATATGTAAACATTTTGAATTCATATTTTGTGAACTTTTTCCGCTGCTTGTAGAATATAATGACCTAATTATTTATCCAAAGGTGTTACTTTATTTATTTCTCTGGTTTATTTTAATTTCTTTCGAAAAAAAAATACACCCTCGCTTTGAAAAACGGGGTGTTACATTTTTCTTTCACTAACTTGGTTTTTCTTGAAGCAAAAGGAAGAAAAAAATGGAAGGTAGAAGGAAGGGGAAGAAATGGGTTTCGCGTGGCTGAAGGAGGAAGAAGATTTTCATTTCTCTGTTTTCCCTTCTATTTTCCTTTCTTTCTATTTCCTTTTCTTTCCTTTCTATCTTCTTTTATTTTCCCTCCAAACAAACATATATATATTAATATATATATTAATTACTTTTAATAAATATATCAAAATATCTAGATATTTATTAAAATTATCGTTTCACCCATAACCTCTTCAAACCAATTTTTGTTAAAAATATCTACTATCGTCGCAATTCAATTGACATATACAATTTTTAGCAACTCGATATATTTTTAACAAAACTCCCCAGAATTAAATTCTTCGTAAACCTAAACAAATTATTCTTCGACAAATAATTTTAATCCAATTTCCAAAAATATATTTTCGGCATTTAACTCACTAAATACCGAAAACTGGGCTAAAAGTCTAAGCAATTTAACACCAAATACCCTAAAATTGTATAATTTAGGATTTAAAATTAAGGGTCTTACACTTTACATCAAACTCTAATACACAAATTCTATCAATTTTTGTGTTTAGTAACTTGCAATCATATCTCCAATTCTACATATTTCTTTTCAGTTATTCAACAGCCTAACTTTTGTTTTGAAACGTCATCTTTCACCTTGTTTTTAAATCGTCTGATTCTAAGTTTTGTAGCTTTGATTATCGCGCTCTCCAGCAAAATGTGATATTTGCTCCAGTGTAATGTCTGGTTACGTGGGTATAACAATTGAGGTAATAATAAAAAAGTTTTCATATTTATATAGGAGAAAAGGTAATTTAATAAATAATGAAGTTCCCGAAAGAACTAATATTTTAAAATCTTTAAAATAAAACCTTACAGCTGAAAGTTCCTTAATAATCAAAATATTAAAATTTGAGTATTTAATAACTAATTTTGAAATAAACTACAATGTAGACACTATGTCTACTTATTCTTAATCTACTATCATAATCTAAAGAAATTAATCTTCTCAAATGAGATAGAACTTCTCAAACTCTCGAGGTCCCCAACAGTCTCAGTATCTGAAAACAATACCTTAATGAGACACTAAATCTCAGTGAATAGTACACACAATTTTAAATTGTTCTCCGCCAGCGCGCTAACCGGAAAAATTGATCATGCCACCCGCGTTGTTTCAAAAATATTCTTTACAAATACACATGATTATGACTTGCGCGTTGTGCATGCATTAATTAATTAATTTTATAAGTTTTATAAGTAATATTTTATGTATTATAAATATAATTATCTATAATATTGCTCTATTGACTTGTAATAATTGAATATGATTAGGAAAATCATGTTTTCACAATTATCTATTTTTTTTTTTAAATTGTAAAATTTGCATGATAACTTATAAAATTATATTATTGTTTTTCTCTTTGTACTTTAATTGTCAATTTGTTTTTTAACTTATAATGGTACTTATATTTATTTGATGAAATAAAATGTAAAATACAAACCAAAAAATAAGATGTAAAAAGTTAAAAATATGATTTAATATTTTGTATTTTAAAGAATGTTAATGTTGAATTATATTGTAGCACAATATAAATTTATTTGTTTTATTCACATGATGTTTTAATTGCGAGTATGGAAAGTAGTTGTAAAGAAAATTGTTTACTAAACAAATTTTACCAAGAGTTTCAAATTTATTTTACTAAAGATTTACATATACTTTAAATATAATTTTAGGTATTTAAAAGTTTTACTAATTGTTTGTGCAATTGAATTGTAGTAATGTTGATATGTACCAAAAATAAATTCTATTGAAAAATAATTTAATTCCATACAATACTTTATTTTTCATTTATTTTTTAACATTCAAATTTTCATTATAATAAGAAAATTTAAAATCAAAAATAGCATTCAATTACAAATAAATAA
>JBBPBR010000004.1:39109509-39177641 GCA_037974775.1 Cicer pinnatifidum | reverse complement strand
ACAAAATGTTATAAAAAAAGTTTATTAAAAAAATGAATAATAAGGTGACAGCAAAATAGATTTGGGGTTTGTTTTATTTATACAATTTGATAATGTAACAGCCCGTTTTTTTTTTAAAAAAAAAAAAAACTAATTCATAAATAAAGGAAAAAAGAAAAAGAAATAAAGAGAGAAAGAAATACTTTTGGATAAAATATTTAAGTTGTAACATAGACGACAAAAGCCAACAAATATTTACAAGCAGCGGAAATAGTTTTTGAAATACAAACTCAAAGTATTTACACAACAAAATACACCGAAGCTATGAGACATATCAAACCTAGCTCATACCCCTGGGATATTCTCGGTGGGCACCTATACAAAAGCACTGCCCCAAGAATTTTAACTTTCTCACGTCGCATCAAAAGGTGGTATATGAACCCATCAAAACAAAAGTCAAGCTGACAATATAAGGCATAGGTACAGTCATCCCAAAATGCAATCAGTACAACCACCAAAAGAAAGACTTCAAACCCCTATACCACAAAACTAATCTGATCACACTCTAGGAACTACAATAATAGGGGTGACCCCTACACCTTCCACAAGTCTCGTCTGACGCAGTATCCATCTTCGAGGTAACCTCATCCTCATCATACATAGAAGGATCAGTATCTTCAGAGGTAAGATCCACCCGCGAGATAGGTGGCTTTGGCGGCACCGGTACCTCAAAGCAGTATGCTACTTTAGTGACAGTCAGTAAGGGGTCATTCACCGGAGGTGAAAGCTCTGTCTCGGCCTGCCTGGAGGGCCTTGCAATCTCTCACTCCACTGGCATCGGCCCCTTATCCTTTCCGCCAGTCCCTGGTCCAACCACTGTGTCCTCAACTCCCACGGTGGCCTCCGCCTCAACTCTAATTGAGGAATCCTTCGCATCTTCCCAAGCACCACTCATCCCAAGTACCAATCCAGAAGGTACCGGATAGTCGATCTTCTCGCGAGTGAGTTCCACAAGACACACTGCCCCAACTTTCCTACTAGTCCTCGCTACCCTTCCCGTGTAAGTAGCTCTACTTGAGATGGGGTCGTATGCCCAAGCAGACGGCGAATCTCGGTTAGGAAAGTCTAACGACGTTTCCGTCATCAAGGTAACAGTCAGTGCAATGAACTCGGGTATCATCTAAGGGAAAAGCCAAATTCCACAATAATTGTAATGGGTCACCAACTGAAATTAACAAATAACACATATCATTTAAATTTTAAATGCACAAAATAACCTTTCAACTTAACATACTCTTTGAAAGGGTTTTCATATGCCAAACATGCATAATCAAAGTTGGAAAATGAATTTTTTTACAAAACTTCACAGTCGTATTCGAATACAACATCCTTGTAGTCAAATACAGTGTTGTTTCAGAAATCAGTAGCAAAATCAGGACATTTGTATTCGAATACAACATTGTTCTAGTCGAATACAGTGCTGCTTCAGAAGTCAGTAGCCAAATCAAGACATCTGAATTCTAATACAACCTTCTTGTATTCGAATACACATCAACAAAATAGCATAAAACATCAAAAACATCATAAATCAGCTTTTAAAATGGTTTCGTAATCAACCAACACTTACAAACAAATCCAAAAAATCACACTTACCAATTTGGGCACAATCACAACCACAATTGAGCATACATATACAATCATAACAGTATATCAAACATGACTCGCGTGCCAAACACCCTAATGCAATGCGTATATGCCGAAAATGCATGAATTCCGGAATTCCAATTAAAACCATCATCGAAGGGGCGTAAATCATAATTGTATCGCCTATCACAAGCCTTATACTAATTTTCAAGGTGCCACCCATCATAGGCCCACACAATTTACTAAAGATTCGCCTATCACAAGCTTTACAATGTCTTTTATAGTGCAATCACTCACAAATCAACATGTTCTAGAGTGTAATCTCTCACAGATCAGCACGACGCGATAATCCCCGTAAGGATAAGATGAACCAACAAATCACATGATATTATCTTGTCGCTCATCACGATCACCACTATCACCATGCTACCATCGCGATCACCATGTACTATAAAATGCATGAGCATACTCTAACTCTTTTGACCACAACCATTAAGTAAATGCAGCTATTAAAATATTCCCCATTTTTAATACTCATTTAACACTAATGATTTTCAAATTCAACACAGAGCATACTCAAACATTTATTTTCCACCACCACACATCAAATTTAATCCACAATTCACATTAAATTCGATCAATTCAAATTCCACAAAACCACACCAAGCTCAATTGTCAATCATCCATAAACTTTCACAAAATTCAAACATAACACATGCCAAATTAATCTTCACAAAACACACCTCAAACATTTCAAATTACATTTCCTCAAAACACACATAGATGACTTAAATTCATTTTCCACAAATTCACGTAATTGCATTATATTCATTTTCTACAATTTCAAACATCAAATACATTAGATTTCTTTTCCACAAATACACACATAGCCTCCTATATGCAAGCTAAAAATTTGTAAGGATCCCTTACCTTAACGGTAGCTTTAGCAAGCGATTACGACACCGCGATTAATTCTGGTAAAATTTCCGCTTGGAACGTCGCTTCCAAAGTTGGCTCACTAGCACCGTAGCGTGACAATGAGAAAATTTCTCTTTTGTCAATTTTCGAAACAAAGCTCCAATGTTGATGAAAATGGGGGTTCGTGTTTGACGGTTTTGAAAACCCCTAACACCGTTTTTCTTCGTTTTCAAATCAAAGAAGAAGAAGGAACTTGGGAAATCTTCTCTTTCTCACCCACCAAGCCTTGGGTTTCTTTTCTTGAAGCAAAATAAAAGAGAAGGAAGAAGGAATGAACTCACGAGGCAAAGAAAGAAGGAAAACGAAGGTGTTCGCAAGGCAGACGAAACTTTTCTGTTTTTCACCCTTTTCTAGCCTTGCCTTCTTTTCATATATATATATATTATACTTAAAACCAAACCCAAATGAATATCTAAAAACTCTTACACACATCACTTGACTCACATCTCAAACTATTTTTATAAAAATATCTACTCTCATCGCAACTCAATTGACAGATAAATTTCCAACAACGAGTGATATTTTTAATAAAACTGTCCGATATTAAATTCTTCGGAATGTAAATAAATTATTTTCCGACAAATAATTTTAATCCAATTTCCAAAAGTATATTTTTAGCATTTAACTCACTAAATACCAAAAACTGGGCTAAAAGCCTAAGAAATTCAACACAAAATACCCTAAAATAGTATAATTTAGGATTTAAAATTAAGGGTCTTACAGATAATAATCTAGGTAAGATTTCACGATTTTGAATTGTGAATCGACGAGACGGTCGAGGATGAAGAAGCAGACCGCGAACTTGACTTACCGATTTTTTATCTATAGATCATTAAATAAAGATCATTTATGAATTATGAGTGATTAGGTGGTTTTTTCTCATTGAATTTAATGTGTAATTTAATTTTCAACGTATCAAATGATTACTCACCTTAAGTGGAAAATTGATAGTGTAATATATTACTCATAATAAATAAAAATGCATTATCAAAATATTATAGAAAAATGTAATGAGAATTGAATGAGTAGTTAAATGTTCAACGTATGAAATCATTGGAATAATTGTGTATGAATTTTTTGAAGAGTTACCATGGAGGAACATAAGAAGATGATTTCGAATCAGGACTCGATGACATGGTCCACGAGGACGAAGCAGAAGCGGAATGCAGATGGACATTGGCACTTTCTTTGGACCGAGCTGACCGATTTATTACCATTACCAATAAAACAAAGAATAAGGTAAAAAGCATTAATGAAAATATTTTATGAGTGATTAAGTGGTTTTTTTTCCATTGAATTTAATGAGTAATTAAATTTTCAACTATGAAATCATTATTCACCCCTAAGTGGAATAATTGTGAATGAAAGGAAGATTGATATTGTAAAATATTTTGATACATAGTCTCAAAAGTATAATGATAGTGTAAAATATTACTAATAATAAAAAAAATGCATTATCAAAATATTATAGAAAAATGTAATGAGAATTGAATAAAAATATTATAGAAAAATGTAACGAGCATTTAAATTTTTAACTATGAAATCATTGGAATAATTATGTATGAACGTGAAAGAGGATTGATAATAATATACTACTTATATAATTGACATAAATTGAAAGTAATGAGAAATGCATAATAATATTATAAAATAATTTATAAAACAAATGCATAACAAGATGACAACAAAATAGATTTGGGGGTTTATTTTATGTATATAATACGATAATAATCTAGGTAAGATTTCACGATTTCAATAGTTATCGCTGATGAACGTAATTGTGTATGAACGTGAAAAGAGGATTGATAACGTAAAATATTACTCATATAATTGATTGACATAAATTAAAAGTAATGAGAATTGCATAATAATGTTATAAAAAATTATAAAAAAGTATATAATAAGATGACAACCAAATTGATTTAGAGGTTTATTTTATGTATACAATTTGATAACAATCTAAGTAAGATTTCACAATTTCAAAGAGTTAC
Organism: Cicer pinnatifidum; assembly: GCA_037974775.1. Taxonomy (NCBI): domain Eukaryota; kingdom Viridiplantae; phylum Streptophyta; class Magnoliopsida; order Fabales; family Fabaceae; genus Cicer; species Cicer pinnatifidum. The sequence continues at coordinate 39,173,049 of JBBPBR010000004.1, read as the reverse complement.
CACATACGGACGTCAAAGAAGATAATTTTGAATCGTGAATCGGCGGACAGTCGAGGACGACGAAGCAGAAGCGGACCGAAGAGGGACGTTGCCACTTTTTTTGGACCGAGAGGATGATTGCAAATCGTGAATCGGTGAGACAGTCGAATATGAGGAAATAGAAATTGACCGCAGAGGGACGTTAAGACTTTTTTGGACCGCAAAGCACGTCAAAGAGGATGAGGAAACATAGACAATTGGAGGATCTTAGGACAAAGTGAACACATTAGAATTGAGAAGAAGAAATTGTTCGGGATATTAAGATGAAGGAGAAGGCGTTTAAAAAAATTAGGGATTCGAAGGATTAAAGCAGGGAAAATTATTTAAAAAATAAATAGAAAAAAAAAATAAAGTAAAACACAACACACAAGAGAACTATTTAACAGAGGTGTACACATCTTTTTTTAGAAAGATGGGATATGTTTGTACACGTGGAAGAATTACTATGAGGTGACAACAATAGCGTGCAGTTTATTTTAAATAGATATAATATATTACTTTCAATAATTAATAAAAACTCATCAATTAAATTAACGTTAATTCACATATGCAAAAATCAACTAAATCTACTACACACATTTATTTTGTAGAAAATAAATCAATTAATTCAATGAAGTCTCATCGTTATATGGAGATATATTACTTACGCGAAGTGAGTATTATCTCATTATGTAGAGCACCAGCTCATCCAGTGTGGGGTACAAGACTCATTCGTGTGGAGTTTAAACCTGTCTCATTGTGGAGTTTAAAACTCATCCATATGTGGGGTACAAGACTCGTATGTGTGGATTTTAAACCTTATCTCATTGTGGATTTTAAAACTTATCTATACGTGGAGTACAACACCTATCTATATGAAGTTTAAACTTCATATCATTGTGGAGTTTAAAACTCGTCTATATGAAGCGTAATCTCATCTCCAACACCTAAAATCAAAATAATTCATATTTTAAACATCTATATTCGTAAAATTATATTTATAATATAATATTTCATTTGAATATAACAACAACAATCGTTCGAGAAAATATAATAAAACAATCTTTTAAAGAATACATATTGACAATACGATATTTCATTTGAATATATAATAACAACAATCATTCAAGAAAATATAATAAAACAATCCTTTAAATAGTATATATATTTATAATATGATATTTTATTTGATTATATAATAACAACAATCATTCAAGAAAATATAATAAAACAATCTTTTAAAGAATATATATTTATAATATGATATTACATTTGAATATATAATAACAACAATTATTCAAAAAAATATAATAAAACAATCTTAAAAACACTAATGCAACTAATAGTATAGTAAATAAATCAATTCATAAACTATTATTACCGTTCATAAAATCCAAATTCCTAAAATAAATGTACCATGAAAGTTGAATCCTTAATACTAGATAATTATATAACAAAAGATTAATATAATAGTTTTATTTGTTATTATCTATTTCACGAAAACCTTTAACAACCAAAACAAACTTCCTACTTTTTATTTATAAGTCTCAAACAAACAAAACAAGTTACTAATATTACATTATTTTTTTAAGCAAATTAGTTATTGATAATAATTAGAGTATTAATAATAATAATAATGATAATAATAATAATAATAATATAATCATGATAATAGTAATAATCATTATGCCAAAAATGATATTTTATAGCGCATATTTTATAACGCTTATTAAATACAAGCGTTGTAAATATATTTTAAAAATAACATATGATATAACAACGCTTTTTTTGACAAGCACTGTGGAAAAAGCGTTGTTGTAGGGTCATATAGGGTCACAACGCTTGCACATAATGTTTACAAGGCTTTTACAACACTTTTACAAAAACGTTGTAAAATAAAGCGCCTTCACATAACGTTTTACAGTGCTTTTGGAACGCTTTAAACACAAGCGCTGTAAAATATATAAATTAGAATATTTCAAAATTTAAAATTTTAATTATTTTTAATCCTTTATTTTTAAGATGTTACATTCATTCTGTAAGTTTTCAACTTAAAAATTGATGATAAATAGGATCATATAACAGCAATAACAATACTCAAAGAAAAACTTAACCCACTAATTCACAACCTCATCTAGAATAAATTGTTTTGATATCAACTTTAACATCCCATTTTTTTGGAATGTTAACTTACAAAGTTTTAAATGTAAAAAGAAATTTTTTTTATTCTTTTAATCTTGATTACACTGATTCATTATTTTTAAGAAAATATAATTAATAAAATTATTATTTAATTTTAAAATAAATAAGTATTTTAAGATCATCTTATGAGAGGTAAATGATTCATAAGCATTTGTTTTTTACTTCTATCGGATGTTGTGGACCTCTGGTGCTTGGTCATAGTTGTACATATTGTGGTTTATAATAAAATTTATTTATGCTATGGGAAGATTAGCTGAATTTTCTTATTTCATGGCTTCCTAAATCTGAGGCATGATTCAATGTTTTCCAAATTTTACAAACCACATGGAACATGAAAACAATTTAATTATCATTTATTTAATAATTGGCGGAGTCCTAGAGTGTTGCTTATCCTTTCTGTTGGAATATTTTAATAATTTGTAATTTTGCTTCATCGGTGGTGTCATATATATTATTTGTGAATTGGTTAAGTTGATAGGAATATGGCAATTTCTTTTACCGACTATAGAAATATGTATTAATTTTGACTTTTCTAACGTTTGTTGGCATGGAGTACAAAATCAGGAAATTAGTCAAAATTTTGTATTAAAATTTACGATCTGGGTCGTTAATTTATTGAATTATTTCCTATAAAAAGCTTTGGATATTAATATGGTAAAGACTAGATTTGAATTTTATCTAGCTAATTTGTTTATGGAATTAAAAGATTCAAAATAAAATCCATAAGATCGAAATTATTTTCAAATATTATATGATCATATCCTTCGGTTAGTTTCTCTTGATTCACAGAGATTATGTACTGAATTAAAATTTTATTCTAGTTTGGGAAAAAAGGCACATGCCGCTCATATATTTTGTTATTATATAAAATTGTGGAATATTAAAAGATACAGAATATAAATTCGGTTGAAACAAGTTGCACAAAACAACATCTAATGAGTAATTTTGATTCAATGAGAATTATAAAAGATACAGAATATAAATGTTCATGTCAGTTGTTATGGTCGGTCAAAAGGCATGTACAATTTGTCCAATAATTACATACATGTGATAATAAATATGTGATGATTGTTAAATTTTTTTATGTGGGTAACGAGGATGTCAAAAGACATACATTATTTGATCAGTTGTTATGGTCGGTCAAAAGGCATGCACAATTTGTCCAATAATTACATACATGTGATAATAAATATGTGATGATTGTTAAATTTTTTTGTGGGTAATGAGGATGTCAAAAGACATACATTATTTGATAGAACTTATTGCCAATATTTGATTGGTGCGTTGAAAGTGTTAGAACAAGTTGTATATTTGAGAGGAACTGAAATTGAGAAGAAAAGACAAGAAAATAGAAAAGTCAGAAAACGAAGATTGATCTTGGTTCAGTATTACAGCCTTACATTTTGGAGATTGATCCAGTTCTGCATTACATTGATCTTGGCTTTTATAGAAGCAGTTTTCTAGTGAATGAGTTTCAATAAACTTAACCACCTTCTAACTATATTCTAACTAACTTCTAACCATACTCTAACTACCTAATTACTAATCAATTTGAATTACATCCAACATGCCCCCTAATTCAATGTGATTCAATTGACATTAATACAAGATTGTTCCTTATCTATTTGAACTCCACCCTCTTCAAGCTTTTAGTTAGGATGACTTTCTTTTGATCATTGATAGTGTAGTGCTCTAGTTTGATTCTTCCTTTCATCACTTGATCTCTTAAGAAGTGAAATCTTGTTTCTAAATGATTGCTCTTTCTATGAACACTTGGATGTCTTGCGCATTTTTGAGCAAAATGTCCTTCTTCACCACACCGGTAGCACATTTTCATGCACTTTGCAGATCTGTTCAAATAGTCCTTGATCTTCTTATACTTCATCTTTATCTCAGCTCTCTGATTCAACAATCTCTCACAAGCTACATTTTTCATCGAAATCATGCCTTCTTCAGTCAAGGCACTCATGGTTAACAAAACATCAGCTTTTTTCCCTTTGCCGCCTTGACCAATTGCAGTCTTCAATGCTTCAGATTTCATCTCTGTTACCAACTTCATGTCATCCGTCCAGCTGTTGCAAATCAGACTTGTTGCAAGCCAAACATACAACAACTCTTGCCTTATTGCTAGGAGCTGCAACATGGGTCCTAGTTGCATCTACTAGCTTTCTTGGACCTCACTCTTTCCATCATCACTATCATCATCTAGCACAATCACTTCCTTCTTTCTGCAAACAGAAATTGCAGGGATCCTTCTTCTGTTGCTTGGCACAATAGCAAGAGTGACTGGAACATTAGCATATTTGTTTCCTTGCTCAACATCGCCTACAACAACTCTTGCTCTTACTTTGGGATTGACTGTTTTTCATTGATTTATAGTTTTACAAGCTGTGTGAGGTTGAATAGCTGGGGTACTAACATCACCTTTCCTTAGATTCAACATCTCATCCAATCCTTCAACATCCATCATTCTTGAAGATCTGATTGACAATGTTGTTTTGAAGGTTATGTTTCTAGACAATGGTGCCTTCAATACAAACATGTTTGCACTATCAAACATCTTTATTTCTCCATGCTTCATCTTCATTGAATATCCCTTTTCAAGTAGCTATCCAAGACTTAACAAATTGTTCTTCATTCTTGGCACATACAACACATCATATATGAAATATTGATTGCCATCTTTCCTTTGAATCAACACGTTTCCTACTCCTTCTGCAGTTACATTGCTATTATCTGCAAATATGATCTCTCTTTTTACCTTTTCATCAATGCTTACAAACCAATCTATGTGGCCAATCATGTGATTCGAGCAACCAGTATCAAGAAACCAAAACTGAGATGAAGAACGTTCTTCGTTTTTAACACTTTTTCCAGAACGATCTTCGTTTTTAACACCTTTTCCAGAACGATCTTCGCTTTTAACACCTTTTCTGGAATGATCTTCGTTTTTAACACTTTTTCCAGAACGATATTCGTTTGTGGTGGCCATCAATAACACATCCTCTGAATCTGAATCCTCAACTGTCATTTGAGCTTCATCATCCTCTCTTTGGACTTTCTTGGATTTGCACTCATTGGCAAAATGCCCCCATTTTTGACAATTGTAACATTGGATTTCTTTCTTGTTAAATTTCTTCTTGTCATTCAAATTCGTGCTGTTGTTGTCACATTTATTATGATTTCTTGAACTTCCAGACCCTTCATTAGAATCATCAGTCTCTTCATCAGAATCATACTTCTTGTACCACTTGAATTTACCTTTGCATTTCTTGTGCTTCACATCACCTTGGTTGGTCTTCTTGCTAACTTGAGCCTGCAGGGCCTGCACTTGAGATATTGAGGTTGCTGCACACCTTTCTCTTAATCTCAGTTCATGAGCTTCAAGAGCGCCTTGCAAATCCTCCATCTTCATGTTATCAAGATCATTTGATTCTTCAATTGCCACCACTATGTGATCGTACCTTTGTGTTAATGTTCTAAGGATCTTTTCAATAACTGCCACTTCAGTTAATGATTCACCATTTGTTCTCATCTGATTAACAACAACCTAAACACGATTGAAGTAATCTACCACAACTTCATCTTCTTCCATCTACAACAATTCGTATTGCCTTCTTAGAATTTGGAGCTTCACTTTCTTGGTTTTTTCATCACCTGTGTAATACTTCACCAAGATATCCCATGTCTCTTTTGATGTAGATACCTTTGAGATCCTTTCAAAATTGTTTGAATCCACACTTTGTTAGATGTAAAACAATGCCTTGCAATCTCTTTTCTTGCAATCTTTGAAAGTTGAATCCACACTTTGTGAATTAATGGTGTGATTAGTATTTTATACGGTCTTTTGATTTACAAAAATAGACGGATTATGCACGTCTCTGCATGTGCCTCCTAATGATATTTGTGTAATTAAATCCTTCAATTACTTAATCGAAGTTACTCTACACATATGATGGTAGACATGTGGCGATAATGAGTATTTAGTGTTTAACGATGCTAATTGTCGATGATTGTTCATCGTAAAATAGCACTAGCTATTGATGTTATAGTCTGAAGAGATTATATTAATGGTGAACTTGATATTTTGGGGAGTACATCTTGTTGATTTTGTTCCCTCCATGGTAATATATTATCTACTAAATTAAATTATTATTTTTTATTCCTTAAAAGTTATTACTTTTATGATCAAGAAGAACATCAATATGTTTTTAGTTATGGATCTTGTATAATGATGGAGAAACTCTGGTTCTGTTATTACTTAGTATATCAATAGTGATAATTAAGTATAAAAAGTAAGGTTTTCCAAAACAGACAGGTAATTTGATTATAAAACATGATATTTCAAAGCATTAGAGGTGATAACTTAGATGACATAGTGTCATATTTTCTTTTCATAAATTAAAGTGTTTTTCAAACAATAATGTGAAATTAAATACTCTTTAGAGATTTAATATTTCATGAAGATTATTAGACAACGAAATACATAAAGAACATATTATGTATATATTTGATCTTACAAATATGTTGAAATTTTGACTATTAGATAACTTAATCAAATTTTAGCATTTGGTATTCTTCTGGCACAATTAAATTATAGATCTTAAAGTTAAGAAATAATGATTTAAGTAAGATTATTTCATAAGGTCTGCAGGAACGAAAACGAAGAAGCAAGAGAAAATAAAATAGTGTCCATTTGAAAAAATACCTCAAAAGATAATGGCAAATAAAGAAAATAAAATATGATGTAATAAATATCTATTGATATCGAAAGATACATCAATTCAATATGGGCAAAGTCGATAAAAATTGAGATTTTGAGTTTTATTTTTTTAGATTGTCGACTTGCTTACATTTATATTTAAAAAACGATCTGATGGAATCATTATTTTTATAGAAATAATGATTTAAATAAGATTATTTTATAAGATGTGCAAGAAAGAAAATGAAGAAGCAAGGGAAAATAAAATAGTGTCCATTTGAAAAAATACCTCAAAAGATAAGGGCAAATAAAGAAAATTTAAAAAAAAAAAAATATATGATATGATAAATGTCTATCGATATCGAAAGATACATCAATTCAATATGGGCAAAGTCGGTACAGATTGAGATTTTGAGTATTTTTTTTAGACTGTCATTACTTGCTTACATTTTATTTAAAAGACAATTTGGTTGAATAATTCTTTTTATAGAAATTTGTTTAAGTTTCTCATTGAAGAAATCAAAATTAATTTTGAGTTTTTATTTTTAAACAATTGACTTGTTTTGTCTTTTAAATTATATATTGTAACACCCTAATTTTTAACAGCGCAAGTGTATTTTTTTTAAACAAAGAAATAAAGAAAGAAATACTTTTTGATAAAATATTTAAGTCTTAACACAACGACAAAAGTAAAAAATATTTACAAACAGCGGAAAAAGTTTTTGAAACAAAATCCAAAGTATTTAATTAACAAAATACAACGGGGCTATGAGACCAATCAGACATAGCTCATACCCTTGGAGTATTCTTGGCAGACACCTGCATAAAAGCACTGCCTCAAGAATCTCTACTTTCCCCACGTCACATCAAAAATTGGAACATGGACCCATCAAAAGAAAAGTCATCAGACAGTTTAAGCATAAATACAATCTTTCAAAATGAAATAAATACAATCACAAGATAAAGACATCTATTCCTTATACAACCACCTAATCTGATCATGCTACAAAAACTACACAACCAGGGAGATCTCCACGTGTCCCGCCAGATCCTCCTGACACAACTTCGGTCAGGTATGACTAACTACTTTCCCATCTCTAGGGTACTAACTGGTAGGATGATCCTGGTTCTTATTTGAGGGCAAAGCCCAGATTTCCACAATAATTGTAAAGGTCACCAACCAAAATTAACAAACATCACATAACAAAATTCTTATATTTTCAAATGCTCAAAAGAACCTTTTGTCTTAGCATACTCCTCGAAAGGGTTTTCATATGTCCAAAAAGGCATAAACGATGTTGAAAAATGAAGTTTTAACAAACTGCACTGTCGTAGCCGAATACAACTGAGAAAATGCAGATTTTCAGTTCTAAAATGGCTCTGAATCAATCAACACTTCAAACATTAATATTATCAATTATGAACACATAATTAACACCAAGTTAATCTCCACAAATTCACACCTCAATTACACATCGAATATTCATAACATCAATTATGAACACATAAGTACATCAAAACTTAATCAATCCAACTTCACACCTCTAAGCAATTACGGCAAATCAAAACAACAATCGAATATGTATATACAATCATCATAGTATAACAAACATGAGTCGTGTGCCAAGCACCCTAATGCAATGCGTATATGCCAAAATGCATGAATTCTGGAATTCGAACCAAAACCCTCCTCGAAGGGGCGTAAATCATAATTGTACCGCCTATCACAGACCAGTACTAATTAACAAGGTGCCACCTATCACGGGTCAGCACGATTTACTAAAAAGCGTAAATCGTAAATGTATCGCCTATCACAGACCAGTACTATTTACCGAGGCGCCATCTATCACGGGTCAGCACGATTTACTAAAAAGGGTAAATCATAAGCGTACCGCCTATCACAAACCAGTATTGTTTTTGGAGGTGCCATCAATCACGGGTCAACACGATTTACTAAAAAGCGTAAATCGTAAACGTACCGCCTATCACAGACGAGTATTGTTTACCGAGGTGTTACCTATCACGAGTCAGCACGATTTACTAATAATGTGTAGTCTATCACAGACCTACACAACGCGAAAATCCCCGCAAGGATAAGATGAACCAACAGATCACATGGCATCATCTCGTGGTCCATCAAGGTCACCATTATCACCATGGCCCTATTGTGGTTATCATGTACTATGAAATGCATGAGCATACTCTGACTCTTTTCACCACAATCATTAAGTAAATGCAACTATTAAAAGATTCCCCATTTTTATTACTCATTTAACACTAATGATTTTTCAAACACAACAGAGAGCATACTCAAACATATTTATTCACACCAATTTAAATTTCCACAACCACACATAAGTCACATCTCCAAATTTTATCCACACCTAAAATGAATTAAATTCATTTTCCACCAAGTCACACATAAATTTCTTCTCAAAAGTTCATAATATTAATTATGAACACATCAATTTCACCAAACATGAATCACCAAAATTTCCAAACATTAATCACCCATATTCAATCTCCAAGATTTTCAACCATAAATCACCACAACAACATTAATATATTGCAGAGTTCTCCCCACCGCTAACTCGGTGCCAACGGTCTTGATTCCTTTTCGAGACTCAAGGAGCTAACTACATAAACATAAATATTTATAACAATTTGTTCACAATAAAATTCATCCACACACAACAAAATTCCTAAAATTAAATCTTTCTCACACATCAAACTTTTAAAATCAAATAATCTATATTATTTAGTTAAAACTAAAAAAATAAATATTGCCTAAATTTCACATACACACACTCGATTATTAAAGCACCGAAATTTTTGAGTTAATAAAATACTCTAAACTTTTTTTTTTCTTTTTAAACTCGGTCCAATAGTAATTAAAAGAGTAACATTTTAAACTCTAACCATTTTTAACTTTTTTAACTTTTTGCTCAAACTCTTTAACTTAGCTAAATTTTTAACTTTTTCACAACTTTAACAATTCTAATTTTTTTGTAAAATTTCAATTTCAGTTCAAACTCATTTATTTGAAAATAACTCATTACGTAACTCAAACACATCAAATTTAATTACCGCCAATCCACACCAACAACAATCAATTCAATTCCATAACACACATATAGTACCTCAATTATATTTCAAACAATTCAAACATAATACACCCAATTTCAAAACTCCACATTTTTACCTATAATCCACCAAATTTCATCAATTCATTTTTCACAAAATCCGCAAATAAATCACATCTCAAATATTCATAATAATAATTATGAACATATAAATCATATCAAATATGGACCATCACAAACCACACCTCAAATTTAAATTCCACTAAATCACACATAATCACATTAAATTCATTTTCTACAAATTCACACATCAAATACATCAATTTTCTTTTCAACAAAATCACAAATAATATCCTAAATGCAAACTAAAATTGGAAGGATCCCTTACCTCCATTGTAGCTTTAACGACCGATTACGGCACCACGATTAATTTCGGTGAAAACTGCGCTTGCATCGTCGCTTCCAAAGTTGGCTCACTAGCACCGTAGCTTGGAGATGAGCAACTTTCCCTTTTGTCACTTCTCAAAACGAAGTTGAGATCTAGGAGAAAAGTGAAGGTTTTTGTGTTCGTGGGTTTTGAAAACAAAGAAAATTTGAAAACAGAGATGGAAGCCATACGTGAAAGCTACAGGGCAAAATGTTCTTTTCCTTTCTTTGCCTTTTACACACACACACACACACACACACACACACACACACACATATATATATATATATATATATATATATATATATATATATATATATATATATATATATATATTATAATAAAATCAATTCCAAAACAAATATCTAGATATTTTTATAAAAATTATCATTACGCATGTCACCTCACATCATATCACAAAACACTTTTTCACAAAATTATCTACTCTCGCTGCAATTCAATCGGCAGATGAATTTTTCTGAAAAATGTTGCATCTTAGAAAAAAAAATCTTCGACAAAAGATTCACCGTAATTAAATAAAATTATTCATTGACGAATAATTTTAATCGGGTCTCCAGAAATATATTTTTGGCATTTAACTCGCAAAATACCCTAAAATTGGCTAAAAAGCCTCAGAAATTCAGCACAAAATTCCCCAATAATACATAAATTAGAATTTAAATTTAAGGGTCTTACATGTATGGTTAGATTCAATTTAGTTATTACTAATGACAATATATGATTGTTGAAAATTTTAAAGGATAAAAATTTTGGTTCCAAAATGAACTTTAATCTTTTCTCGTCTTCCACGTGAGGCATCGATTTCTCACTCATACCCTTTGTTCTTGCATCTCCATTATGTCTCTCTCTCTCGATCTCTTTTCTCTTCCTTTCTTCTCTCAATTATCTGCTCGCATCTCCATTCTATCTCTCCCTCTTAGCTCTCTACCTCTCTTCTCTCAATTATCTGCTTAGATGGCTTTCCCTCTCTTCTCTTGACTCTCCTTCTCTTATTTGATCCCATAATTTCTCTCATATCCCCTCTCAGCCTTTTCATTAGCGGTCGTCGGCCGACCTCCACGTGACTCATGTCTCTCCTTCTCAGCCTCCACGCGACACGTCGGTTTCTCACTCCGTCTTTCTCTGCTTCTCCATCTCATTTCACAGTCGTAGCGGTTAGCAGCCAGTATCGCCTCTTGGTCTTGGTTCTCATATTATCTCAATCTGTTTCTTATAATTTGACGGTTCTTACTTTTTTCCTCCTTTATTATATGTTAATGTTATGTGTTGTCTAAATGGGTTGTGTAATTAATATATATATTTTTAGGAGTGATACAATATTTAATTATAAGAAAATTGATGTATTTTCAAGAAGAAAATTTTCGACAAAGATGAAAACTGTAAAGCAAATACATATTATTTGACTAAATTTTGTGAAGCTCTAAAAATTTGTGTTAATTGTGTGAAGCTCTAAAAACTTGTATAGATTGTGTGACTTGCAAAATTGTAAAACTTGTGTGAATTGAAGTTTTAAATTTTATAACTTGTCGAACTATAATTGTGTGAAGCTCTAAAAAAAACTATAAGACTTTTTTAAATTTCAGTCTCTTAAAGATACTCTAATATTTTGTGCAAAATCCGACACAACTAACTATTACACTACGCAAAACCATCTCCCATTCATACTTGGCTCGTGTAAACCCATTTGGTCGGTCGGATTTACTCTTAATAACATTGAGAGAAATCAAGTCAACTCTAAGATAAATAATTGAGTAAAGAAAAGTGAATTGTTAGACAAAAAGACATAAGTGAGTCTTCAATTTTTTTTCCTCTCGTTAATTTTTTGTGCAATTATTTAAGAAAAAATAATAGATTTTCTTCATTTTCCCACTACTAAATTTCTACATGATATTTGCTCAAAACAAACAAAGTGTTAAGGGACATTAATGCACAACCAAACAGTTTCATTCCCAAATAGATAGATAGATATAAACATTTTCCAACATTATCTTCAAATATATATCAACAACATTAATGTTATTTGTCTCTCGAAATTATTATTTGTCTCCAAATATATATCAACCACATTGTAAAAAACTTTTTCCAAACTAAGAAAGTTTCTTTTGTTTCTTGTCCTGCCATTCTTTGATATTAGCATCTATCCTTGCCTTCACCTTTGTCTCAAATCCAGGATATGGTTCATATCCAATGGATGCCTGGAGAACCTACAAAACCAAATAATATAGTCAACCTTTTTCAATTTTGAATGAAACCATATAAAACGGGGTGACAAACAATTACCTCAAGAATCACAAAGAAAGGAGCCATTAGAAAAGCTTGAGCAAGGTTGTCCAATAGAGCAGGGGCACGTTTCTGACAATAAATCAAAGAATATAATGGAATGTGAAAATCTATGCAACAATCTTGTCAGTAATGGAATTTTTGTGGATAATAGAATAGTTATTTACCTCAAATACACCATGACCAATAAATTGACCGGTCCAACAAAACAACTGAGCCGCCAACACTACCTGAAATATTACATTATAATAATAACTACTCCATCTGTCATCCAATAAATTATCTATTTATAAAAAATGGCATCTAAATTATTTAATCTTTTAATATTTAATGTAATATGACTAATTATATTATTTTATTAAAATATAACATAAATTACTTTTAATTCACTATTTTCTAACACTGTCACGGTACTTGTAAATAAATTGATGATTGACAAAGATAATTTCGTAAATATATTATTCTTTATTTTTTATTTATATATTTTTTTAATCAGTGTATAACTCACAGTGGGTGATAAAGTTACGATAATTCTATACAAAAATACCACAAAATGCCTGTCCACATATCTAGTTTCAATATGTTATCATATGGTTATTTTCTCAATTTTCTCTCCAAAAATAAAAAGTAAAGAACATAACAAGTTTAAATAAAGTTATGCTTGAATGTGTCAAAGTCTGTAACAGTGTTAAGGGGTGTTGAACCAAATGAAGAAGTTATAAATTCCATGACTCTACTATTCAAAAAAGACAGATGTTTTTATCATAACTTCTAGGAAGCGCAAAGAAGAAAGCAAAGTATAAGTGAACTGATTGGGTTTTTGGGACTAAACATGAGCAACTGTGATGAACGATGAACTAGAGAAGCATTGACATAAACACCATCCTAATACACTTAGTTAAACACTAATATCTAATGTCTAGAGGAGTCATTACCTTAAAAATATATAATCTTATAAAAAAATGATGGACAAATTTCTCCTTATGGGAATGAGGGACAAGTAAAATAAGAACATGATTTAGGGTGAATCAACATGTCTGGACAAATCTTCTGCATTAACTGTGGAAGCATCTCTTAATAAAAGTTTAAATAGTGGTTCATCATATGGTGGAGAATTAGCTTGTTCCACCAAACCAGATCCAATAGTTTGAAAGAACTAGAGTTCGAATCTTAATTACAACAAGACTTTATAGATCTCCCAGAGAACTTTGGATTACAAAACTCTCTCTCTCTCAAAGAACCGAAGTTAAAAAATGGCAAAGGCAATAAATGTAATAATTTAGACAACTAACAACTCCAATTACGCAAATTAAAGTAAATTTTTGTATACATCTAACTCAATCATAAAACTAAATTTACAGATAAAAAATAAATATTCTAAAAAAAAGTCAAAAAGTATATTCTGATTCATTAAAACTAAACACAAGCAAAATTCGTACAAAGGAAAATAACATTCAGAAATTAATGCAAAAATAAAAAATAAAAAACAAAAAAAAATGCTACAAAACTCCAATAGTTGAAACCAGTTACAAAAATGATTTACTGATTATGGTACTTTATTGTAAGTATATGCTTTGTACATGAACTTCTTAACGTTTGGGATAAAAAGTATAAACATGACCCACAAAATTAACATTAAGAGCTTGTACGGGTAGAGTGAAAAAGAAACAAATCGAAAGTTTCAGAAAAGAGCCAAATTAGTTTCACATCAAAAAATCACGTCAGTCTCTAATTAATTGAAACTAATAAACAGTAAAACTCTAATTGTGAATTTTTTTTTGTTTTCACAAGTACATGAATTAAAATGAAATAAATAAATAAATAAATAAAAGTACCTTCCAAGCGAGGTCAAAGCCGAGGGAATTGGCGACGAAACTAGAAGAAATCCAAGAGAGAAAAGTGAGGAAAGCGACGAAGGAACCAGCTTTCACATCCAAAGCAGCATAGAAGAGAGCATAGAAAACGGTGAGGAAGAAACCAAGGTTGAAAATTAAAACAGGGTGGAGAAGATTAAGGAGTGTTTGGGAAGGAGAAAAGAGGGGAGGAGTGAAATAGAGGATAATGAGGGCGGTGAAAAGGATGGGCCAAACAAAGAGGATGTGGATTGCTACGTTTATTGGGTTGCTGTGATACGCGCCGTAGAACGCGAAGTGCTTTTCCAGATCTAATAGACCCATTCTTTGCTCACGCGAAAATGGTTTTCTCTTTTGCAATTGTGGCTAATATCAACGTATTTATTCATTCAAAATCCTTGAATTGAATTCAATACTTCTTTTCTATCTTAGCACGCATATTAAGAAATAAAATAATTAAAAACTTTAAATAATTTATTTTATTAAATTACGGATTTTGATTATTATAATTGGTACATTAATATAAAGTATAAATTATTATAATTGGTAAAAATTAATTTACTGTTTTTAATATAAAGTATAGTATTTTAAAATTATATTAAAAATGGTATATTATATTTATTTTAAAATAATTTTTTTTGTTAAGGATTTTATTGATGGAAGGTGTATTGATTATTATTGTTTCATTGTTAGTTGCGTTACGTCTTAGAAATCTCGTTTTGATCCTTTCGAAGAATTGGAATAGGAGATGAGGTCTGTGCTGACTTGTTCCATTTCATACTAATTAATGATTTACATAACTGTAAGCATGTATAAGAATATTTGAAAAAAATAATTAATTAATATATAAACAAAATAAGAAATATTTTTTTTAAGAAACTGATATATTACATAATTGTAAACATATATAAAATAGATAAATAAATAAATAAAAATATGATAAATTAAATATTAAAAAAATAAGGAATACTATTTATTCTAGGAAATAGTTGTTTTGTCATCATTGATTTGACTTCTTTGAATTAATACGGGTAGATTAAAAAAGCTTCATTTCAACCTTCTATAGACAGATTATGGAAAAAAAACTTCAAGGTTGGAAAGAAGTACTCCTGTATAGTGCTGGAAGGAGCACACTCGTCAGAGCTATATCACAAGCAATACCTACCTATTACATGAGTTATTTTATGCTTCCTAAGGGCATCATTGACAAGCTAAATCAGTACAAAAAATCTTATCATTTGTAATCAACTTTACAAATATTTTGTGGTCGAAAAAAACTCTCACAAATTAGTGATCGAAAAAACTCTCGCAAATACAAAAATTTAAATTGGTCTTTATTTGTAGCTGAAAAATTTCTCACAAAAGCTTACAAATTTAGCTGGATTTTGTGGCTGGCTAAGCCCTCACAAAATCACAACGTTTGTGATTTTGTGAGGGATTAGGCAGCTACAAAATCAAGCTAAAATTTTAAGATTTTTGTGAGGGCTTTTTCAGTCACAAAATCAACCCCAAAGTCCCGTTGCCATTTGTGGCCGTCCAGGCCGCCACAAACGCGTTGAGCCGTTACCCTTTGTGGCTACAAAGGCCGCCACAAATTCCCATAGTGTCGTTGCCATTTGTGGCCGCCCAGGCAGCCACAAACGCCTGCCTTTCTGACCGTTTTGGCCGCCACAAAAACCATAGATCCGTTGCACTTTGTGGCTGTTTTGGCCGCCACAAAGGATCAACCATTTTTTATAAATATCACACCACTCCTCTTATCATTTTTCACTTCTACTTTCTCTCTAAACCTTCTTTCTAAATTTTCTCTCCACCTTCTCTCTACAAAAATTTTTCCTCCAAGCTTGTTCTTTATTATCTTGAATTTTGATAAGTTTATATTATATTATATATTATATATTTAATTTTTTTTTTATTTTTGATTTGAAGTTATTTATGTAATTAATATTATTGAATTTTTATTTTGACAGTGGTGATATTGTGTTTACTTCGAAGAGTTCTCAGCTCTGTGAAAGCTTCAAGTCAGACATTACCCGACATCAAGTTAGTATTTTATACATTTTAAATTTAGATTAGTAAAATATATATGTGATATTATAAATATATTGATATTATTTTTAAAATATAGATTAGTAAAATATGTGTTATTATAGATTTATTTATAGAAAAATAGAAATTATGTTGTTTACATAATATATGATAAATAAAAATTTGAAACACATGTAAACTTATTGATTTTAATATAACTATTTAAAAAAAAACATTATTAAAATTGATGATATTAATATTTTTTGTTAATTATTAAAAAGAGTTATAGTTGAGTTAGTACAAAAAATTTATATACTTTAACAGTCTCTATTTTTGTTTATATATAAGGTGTTAATTATTATCTGAAAATTTTCATTAAACATCATTTAAAATTTTATTTCGGTTTATATAATTATAGTCTTGATAATAATTTATTATATTGTTTCAAATGCTCCCCTAATTGACATATAAAGTATGTCAAAATTTGTATATAATGCTTTTGAAAAATAAAGCAATTAATATATAAAACATTGATATATATATATATATATATATACACATAATTTAAATATTTATTTAATTTTCAAAATAAATATATATATATATATGGGTATAGACCGTAGTTGAATGTACGATAGGAATTTTCCTGAAAGGAAGAGTCTTAAACAACGTTTTACTAACAAGGTTGAAGACTTTCTCAATTTTGCAAGAGTGCAGAAAATTGTCGAAGATGAAGGGGAAATGAGATGTCCATGTTGTTTATGTCGATGTAGACGGTTTAAAAGTGAAGATGAAATAAGAGTGCATTAATATGCAGATGGATTTATGTCTAACTACTGGATTTGGACTAATCATGGGGAAGAGTATCCGACGGCGCCTAATACTAGTACATGTGTGGAGAATAACATAGGTCCTTCAAGTAGTATTAACATGTTAGGTATAGATTATTATAACTATCAACACTTTGAGGTGATGAATGATATGATTTCGGATGTTGTTGGGGTTAATTTATCATTCAATGAAGATCAATATGACGATACTGATGGACTTCCGAATGAAGAAGCTCAAAGATTTTATGTTCTTTCAAAAGAGACAAATAAACCGTTGTTTGAAGGATCTCCAAACTCCAAGTTATCAATGTGTATTAGACTATTAGGTCTAAAGTCTCAATTTCACGTTCTTGATTTAGCTTTGGATTTGATGACTAAAATGATGCTAGACGCAACACCTGTTAGAGATGGTTTGCCGCAAAGTTATTACGATGCTAAACGGTTAGTGTCAAAGTTAGGATTAGGTGTCAGGAGAATTGATTGTTGTGTTAAAGGTTGCATGGTGTATTATGACAATGAATTTGGTATAAATGATGCCAACTTAGTTGAATGTAAGTTTTGTCAACAACCAAGGTATCACCAAAGGAATATATATATTATATTGTAATGTGAAATATGAACGACACTTTATATATATATATATATATATATATATATATATATATATATAATTTATATATATTTCTTTAATTATGTTTATTTATAATTTATTTATGTATATTTCATTATTAATTTATGTTAATTGTACACACAAACACACACACACACACACACACACACACACACACACACACACACACACACACATATATATATATATATATATATATATAGACATGACTTCAGTATCGGGAGTAGGAGGATCAGGAGGAACGGGAACGGTGGGAATACGAGGAATATCCAAAACATTATGTGG
Source organism: Cicer pinnatifidum (assembly GCA_037974775.1). Classification (NCBI taxonomy): domain Eukaryota; kingdom Viridiplantae; phylum Streptophyta; class Magnoliopsida; order Fabales; family Fabaceae; genus Cicer; species Cicer pinnatifidum. Next base: position 39,154,689 of record JBBPBR010000004.1, on the reverse strand, counting down.
TAAGAAAAAAGTTGTTAAACCACATGTTGTTAATGACCCATCTCTCATGCCGACGCCGACGATTGGTACTACTGGTGGTGCTATTCCTCTATATCTTGAGGTCCCTATAGAGCCTTATACCATAGACGAAATAATGGAACTCGGATGTGTTGATTGCTACAACCTCATTGTCATGATCATTCCAAAAGGAGATGGGTATGTAAACTATTTTAAATTATGATTGTTAAATATTTCATTATTGCATGTTACATTATTTTATTAATTCATTTTTATATTTAATTTGCATGTAAACTTTGAAGATATCTTCCTTTTAAATCATCTGCAAAGGCAATTGCTGAAGTCATACAAGAGAAATATACAAAAACCATGGTTGTCTTGGGGTGAGATAAAAGAGGATAAGACACCTCAATTTTGTGAAGTTGATCCATTTTTACATTGTTTCAAAGTAAGTAATTAGATTAATTTATTTAATTACTAATTATACATTTGATTTCTTAATTGAATTATATTTTTAATATTTTTTAAATTTATACAAACAACAGGCTAAATGTACTTCGAAAAGAGAGTATGATGTTGTAGTTTTGGCTTCTTTTGACCATCGCTTTTCCAAACGTCTGTCATCTATGTTGGCGTATGCACATAATAAGGGCGAGGAAAAACGGCCGAATTGGATTGGTGAAAATTTTTGGAGTGCTTTGTGGAGGAAATGAAACACAGATGCTTACAAACAAAAGAGAGAAAAAAAAAAAACAAATATTAATAGAGCATTTGAGAGGGGTACCAATACTCATAAGGGAGGTTCCATGTCTACTGGAGAAATTAAATATTATATGGTAATTACTATTTATAATATATATCTATTAATTTATATTCAATTAATCATCACATTTCACCAACTTATAAACTTGACATTAATTTAATATTTTAGGAAAAGCAACTTGGAAGGGAGGTCACTTAGGCAAAGTTACATCGCTATCTTCATGTTAATCTTGAAACAAATGAGTATACAGATGGATTATCACAAATGATTCAGGTAATTATTATGTATTAATCAGCCCTCTAAATTTTTATATATTAATTAACTATTTTTATTTTTAATTTTTTAATTTTTTATATATGAACAACTTCAACAAGTCATGAAAGAATGGGATGATCATCAAGCTACTCTTCCTCCTGCTCAGCGAGCTGGTCCAATGCAACGGAAACAATATGAGACCGCAAGTTTTATGACATTAGTGGTGACAAGTACAAAGGGCGTGTGTTGGGTGCCGGTAGTTTATCATCAACATTTGTGAAAGTCCAACAGACTATATTCAGAGTGAGACGTCTTCTTCTTATGCTAGTACGGATCGATCTCATCGTCTATCGATAGATAATCTTGACCAGTTAAAGGAGCAATGGGCAAGTGAGCAAGAAGAAAAGACACAACATCTGATACAAGCAACAATTGATAAATTGAATGAGGAATGGAAACAAAAGTTTCAAGAGCAGCAACAGCAGTTTCAGCAGCAATAACAATTTCAACAACAACAATTTTCATTTCCTCTTGTGTTTCATCAGCAGTTCTCGCCTTGGCCTCAATACTTGCAACAACAACCACTACTCCAGCAACAAAAAAATTACTCTCAATTACTCTCAACATCAGCAGCAACAACCACCTCCAAATTTCCAACAGCAACACCAGGATCCTCCGAACTTTGCCTCCAGCAACAACGGCAACCAATGTTTCAACAACAACAATATTTTCATAATTATCAGTATGTTCCGTCATCTTCACATCAACTTCCTCAACCTCAACCAGATCAATCTGGATACCGACCAACTGTGCCAATAGCTAGCTTGATCAGACCAGATTTAAATCAACCTCAACCAGCTATGGGTCGTCCTTCGACTAGTGGTGGTGTAATTGAAGATGAAATCCAATTTCAAACCATGATGTCTCCTCCAGCACAAATTAATAATACTTTTGAGGGACTTCTGTCGTCGGGTAACATTCCAACAAATAATGATGGTGGGAGTGAAACTGATCAGAGAAATTATTATGAGGATTGATGTATTAGAATAGTTTCATAATTTTATTTATGGTTTGTATGAACACATTTATCTTGTCCTAGTTAATTATTGTGTTTAATTTTTGGTTTATAAGACATGATTTATTAATTTTGGAATGTTTTATTTGGATTGGTAGTAATTACTTTAATTAATATTAATATTATATTTTTATATATAATAGTTATTTTAGTTTTCAAATTTAATTTTTATTTAAATTTAGTTTTAATTTAAATTAATCTTTAATCTTTAATTATAATTATAATTTAAATATTATATTTTAAATTTAATTTAAATGATAATTAAATTGTAATATTAAAATTTTAATTTAAATTTTTAATTTATATTGATATTAATTTATTATATATAACATATTAAATTTTAATTTAAATTTAATTTTAATTTAAATATAATATTTTAAATTTAATTTAAATTTTAATATTGTAATTTTAATTTAAATTTTAAATTTATATTCATATTAATTTATTATATATAATATTATTTTTTATTATTAATTTCGAATTTAATAAAATATTTTTTTATTAAAGTTAATATTTTGTGGTGGCCTAAGCCCTCACAAAATATTTATTTTTTTAATCTGGAATATCCTTTGTGGTGGCCTAAGCTCTCACAAAGGGAAGCATTTGTGGCGGTCTAGGCCTCCACAAAAGCTTAATTTTAAAAATAGCCTTTATCCTTTGTGGCGGCCTACGTCCTCACAAAGGGAAACATTTGTGGCGGTCTAAGTCCTCACAAAGGGAAGCATTTGTGGCGGCCTATGTCCTCACAAAAGCAGGCGTTTGTGATGGCGTTTGCCCTCACAAAAGACAACGAAATTTTCATATTTTGTGGTCGTTTTGGCCGCCACAAAGGTTTGTGACCACCTTATTTGTGGCTGCCTAAGGCCGCCACGAATGCTCACTTTGTGGCTGTTTTGGCTGTTTTTTCCCTTTTGTGAGAGATTTTGGCCCTCACAAAAACCATGTATTCTTGTTGTGAATATTTTAATAAGAAGATTATAGGAGGAAACAAGGAAGGAGCTAGAAAAATCCACTAGAAAGATTGAAACTCTATTTGCAATAGCGAAAAAAGAAGGAGGATTGAGGTTCAGACATATTAGCTCTTTTAAGAAAGCTCTATTTGCTAAACAAGGCTAAGAATTTATGGTTAACCTTGATATGCTACTTAGTAAATGCCTCATACCTAATCTTGTCACCCCTCAATACATATGAAAATACAATTTTGCTCTTTTAACCATTTATAATAAATTTCAAAATTGATAGTTTCGAAAGTTTTACATAAAGATTACATTTCGAAAATTTGGAAAGTTTCAAAAGTTTCCAAATCTTGGAATTTTCTAAATAAGGATTACATCTCGAAAATTTGGAAAGTTTCGAAAGTTTCCAAATCTTGAAATTTTCGAAATAAAGATTGCATTTCAAAAATTTGGAAAGTTTCCAAATCTAAAAAGTTTCAAAAGTTACCAAATCTTGAAATTTTTGAAATAAGGATTACATTTCGAAAATTTGAAAAGTTTCGAAAATTTCCAACTATGAAAAGTTTCAAAATTTTTCAAATATGGAAAGTTTCTAAATTTTTCTATTTCGAAATTTTTGAAATGTTTGAAAGTTTTGAAAATTTTGGAAACTGTTATTTTGAAACTTTGGAAACTTTCGAATATTGTAGAAAGAAGAGGTGAAAAAATGAGAAATTAAAAAGGTTGAATGATTTATAAAGGACAAAATTGTATTTTCATGTTGATTAAATGGGTGGCAGGTTTAGATGTGGGGTGTAGGGTAGAATCCTCTTTATTGATGCGTAGATTCCAAACTGGCCTTGCTATATTTAGAGAAGCTTTCACCAGGTTGCTAGTGTGTTAAGAAAAGGAGGTTCTTGTGGCATTGGCAATGGGGAAAATATAAACCTATGGAAGGACAATTGAAACATTGGGCAAAATGGCATGAAAATTATTAATAAAATGTCTAACAACTCTACTATTGAAAAACTTGGTGATCTTTTTCAATCAGACACCAAATGCTGGAACAGGAAAATGGTTTAGAACACTTTTGACAATTATGAAGCAGATCTGATTCTTAGACTTTATATCCCCTATTGGAATACTACTCATGTATTGTACATGGCACATGATAAAAAGTGTTGGAACAGGTTGTATAATTGAGAGGAATTGGAATTGAGAAGAAAAGAGAAGAAAATAGAGAAAACAGAAAAACGCAGATTGATCTTCTGCTTCTTCAAATTGATCTTAGTTCTGCAAAGATTGATCTTTTCACTTCTGCAGATCAATCTTCTAGTTCTGGTTTTCTGCATTACACTACTTCTTTCTTGGCCTTTTATAGCAGCAGTTTTGTGGCTGTTTTACATCAACCAACTTAACCAACTTCTAACCATATTCTAACTAACTTCTAACTACATTTTAACTACATCATTTTGAATTATCTCCAACATGCCCCCTAATTCAAAATGATTCAATTGACATTAATACAAGATTGTTCCTAATCTATTTGAACTTCACCCTCTTCAAGCTTTTAGTTAGGATGCCTTCCTTTTGATCACTCATACTGCAGTCCTCTAGTCTCATCCTTCCTTTCGTCACTTGATCTCTTAAGAAGTGAAAACTTGTTTCTAAATGATTGCTCTTTCTATGAACACTTGAATGTCTTGCGTATTTTTGAGCAAAATGTCCTTCTTCACCACACCGATAGCACATTTTCATGCACTTTGCAGTTTTGTTCAAACAGTCCTTGATCTTCTTAGACTTCATCTTTATCTCAGCTCTTTGATTCAACAATCTCTCACAAGCTTCACTTTTCACCAAAATCATGCCTTCGTTAGTCACGGCACTCATGGTTAACAACGCATCAGTCTTTTTCCCTTTGCTGCCTTGACCAATTGCAGTCTTCAATGCTTCAGATTTCATCCCTGTTATCACCTTCATGTCATCTTCCAACAATCTGTCAAGCTGCTGCAAATCAGCCTTGTTGCTAGCCAAACATTCAACAACTCTTGCCTTATTGCTATGAGCTGCAACATGAGTCCTAGTTGCATCTACTAGCTTTCCTTGGACCTCACACTTACCGTCATCACTATCATCATCTAGCACAATCACTTCATTCTTTCTGCAAATAGAAATTGCAGGGACCTTTCTTTTGTTGCTTGGCACAATAGCAAGAGTGGCTGGAACATTAGCATATTTGTTCCCTTGCTCAACATCGCCTACAACAACTCTTGCTCTTACTTTGGGATTGATTTTTTTCCATTTATTTGTAGTTCTACAAGCTGTGTGAGGTTGAATAGCTAGGGTACTAACATCACATTCCCTTGGATTCAACATCTCATCCAATCCTTCAACCTTCATCATTCTTAAAGATCTATTTGACAATGCTGTTTTGAAGGTTCTGTTTCTGGACAATGGTGCCTTCAATACAAACCTGTTTGCACTATCAAACATCTTTATTTCGCCATGCTTCATCTTCATTGAAGATCCCTTTTCAAGTAGCTGTCCAAGACTTAACATATTGTTCTTCATTCTTGACACATACAACACATCACATATGAAATATTGCTTGCCATCTTTCCTTTGAATCAACACATTTCCTACTCCTTCTGCAGTTACTTTGCTTCCATCTGCAAATCTAATCTCTCTTTTTACCTTATCATCAATGCTTACAAACCAATCTTTTGTGGAAAGTCATGTGATTCGAGCATCCAGTATCAAGAAACCAAAACTGATAAGAAGAACGTTCTTTACCTTTTTCAGAATGATCTTTGTTTTTAACACTTTTTCCAGAACGATCTTTGTTTTTAACACTTTTTCCGGAACGATCTTTGTTTGTTATTGCCATCAATAACACATCCTCTGAATCTGAATCCTCAACTGCCATTTGAGCATCATCATCCTCTCTTTAGACTTTCTTGGATTTGCACTCATTTGCAAAATGCCCCCATTTTTGACAATTGTAACATTGGATTTCATTCTTGTTAAATTTTTTCTTGCCATTCAAATTCTTGCTGCTGTTGTTACTTTTATTATGATCTCTTGAACTTCCAGACCCTTCATCGGAATCATCCGTCTCTTCATCATAATCATGCTTCTTGTTCCACTTGAAATTACCTTTGCCTTTCTTGTGCTTCACATCACCTTGGTTGGTCTTCTTGCTAACTTGAGCCTGTAGGGCCTGCACTTGTGATATTGAGGTTGTTGCACACCTTTCTCTTAATCTCAGTTCATGAGCTTCAAGAGAGCCTTGCAAATCCGCCATCTTCATCTTATCAAGATCCTTTGATTCTTCAATTGCCACCACTATGTGATCGTACCTTTGTGTTAATGTTCTAAGGATCTTTTCAATAATTGCCACTTCAGCTAATGATTCACCATTTGTTCTCATCTGATTAACAACAACCTGCACACGATTGAAGTAATCTGCCACAACTTCATCTTCTTCCATCTGCAACAATTCATATTGCCTTCTTAGCATTTGGAGCTTCACTTTCTTGGCTCTTTCATCACCTCTGTAATACTTCACCAAGATGTCCCATGCTTCTTTTGCTGTAGATACCTTTGAGATCCTTTCAAAGTTGTTTGAATCCACACTTTGCTGGATGTAAAACAATGCCTTGCAATCCCTTTTCTTGCAATCTTTGAAAGTTGTTTGTTGTCTTTCGGTTGGACTCGCACCAATTTGTTCATAGCCATCTTGAACAATCTCAAACACTTCTTGAGCTCACAACAACGATCTCATTGATGCAGACCACCTCTCCCAGTTCTTCCCATCCAAAATTAGCAAATTCGATGGAAATCCTCCTCTATTCATTTCTTCTTTTTTTTTTTCACTCACACTTGTGTTTCCCAATTTTGATTCCCCCTCACACTTTCACTCGTATTTCCCAAGGTCTAGAACCCAAGCTCTGATACCATGTTGGAACAGGTTGTATAATTGAGAGGAATTGGAATTGAGAAGAAAAGAGAAGAAAATAGAGAAAACAGAAAAACACAGATTGATCTTCTGCTTCTTTAGATTGATCTTAGTTCTTCAAAGATTGATCTTTTCACTTCTGCAGATCAATCTTCTGGTTCTGGTTTTCTGCATTACACTACTTCTTTCTTGGCCTTTTATAGCAGCAGTTTTGTGGCTGTTTTACATCAACCAACTTAACCAACTTCTAACCATATTCTAACTAACTTCTAACTACATTTTAACTACATTATTTTGAATTAAGTCCAACAAAAAGGGCAACTATGCTATGCGATCAGGTTACTACAAAAGTGAAAAATTGAAAAGAGTGACCAACCCTTAAAACTTTAGACAACTCTATATTTAATTATCTTTGGAACAAGCTTTGGAAAATCAACTCCCCCGCCACTAAAATATAACCCGCTGAAAAATAGAGGAATTAGATGCAATTTGTTATATCCCAATTATAATGAGAAAGTAGAAATCCATGACCATATTTCCAAGGATTGCAAATAGTCGAAACAAATATGGTTTGGTTCCCTCAGTATCTCTTTGGAGAATCAAACAATGGGTTTCATCTTATTCTAAATTCCCCATCAGAGACTACTAAAATTACTTCCACTATTATATACCAATTATGGAACGTGAGAAATAAGTTGTTTTGAAGATATTAAATTAATTAGCTTGCAGTGAGGAAGTGCAGAAGGCAATGAACTGTCTTAGGGAGTATCAATAAGAGATGAAGAGTACGTTGATGCAAGCATGGGGACCACCCCCTTCAAACCATGTGAATAATGTTGATGCAGGTTCAAAAGATGAAAGTTGGGGAATCAAGTATGTGATTCGTGATTCAAATGGGATATTCTTGCCGACACCACTTGAAAAAGATATGTGATACTCAAGCCCGTTGAGGCAGATAGATTGGTTGTGATCTTAGGGTTAAGATTTGCAGCAAACATGTGTTTGTTAGTACAAAAGTAGTGTTAGCTACGATTTTCTAATTGATGTTTAGATGATAACAAAAACAAATAAATAATAATTAACTTCGAACTAAATTTATTAAGTGTGTTGGTTAAGTTAAGTTCGAAGGTAAAAATTTATATTAATGACTATCAATTTTATTGTAGCATAGATTACAAGTGAATTAGAGATAATAATTTAGGTGTTTCTAAACACAGAATATTACCATCTAATAAACAAATAACTTTGTTTACTAATAGAGCAAATCGTAATATAGCAATAGGAAGTATTGCGATATACTATACGAGTCAAACCATTAAAGGCAAAAGGGATACAAGTCATTATTTTGGTATAAGTTAAATTCTCTAATTAATAAAGAACGAAAAATCTTCTAAACATAGAGCATAGTGGCAATGAAGAAACTACTACAGTTGTGTCAGACTCTGAATAACGAGCTCTCAAACGCATCTCTGGTGAATATATTAATACAAACAACAATCTATATGTTCTGCCTCTGATAAGTATGTCATGTTAAATGCTTGTCCTCCGCTAATAAGTGTGTCATGAAAAATGATTGTCTGCCTCTGATAATTGTGACGAACATTGTATCGTTTGACTTTGATTGAAAATATATATGGATACATCTTAAAGACTGATTGTGTTAAATGGTAACTGAAGATCTCAAACGGTAATTCTCAATGGATATTTCTTCTCTCAATTTAAGAAGAATTTGTTTAGTCAATTGAGTGTAGGAGATAGTATGAAAAAAGGCAACGTGTTCTAAAAATAATGAATGAAAAATCCTCTCAGTAGAGAGTTATTTAGAATTGATGTAAATCATTCAATTTATTTTCATAGACTTGAACTGATATGAGACTTGATATGTAACATCCTCTCAATAAGAGTTAGAATCCAAGAAATAGAATTTATGTCAATTCTAAGACAAACTATAACAGATGTAAATCAGTCCGATAGTGGCAACAACTTGCTCACCCATAACAAGTACTTGAAGAGGGACAACAACACTTATGAACCTCAACGACAAGCTGCAAGAATGTTGAAGAAGAATTCTAATAGTGATAGTCTGGATAGACTAGAGAGGAAAGCTCAAATCCTGAAGAGGTAAGGTAAATAATACTTGTATATTATTGTTGAAATAGTGGTTTAAGTCAACGATTGTGTTGAGGAAAAATCTCTCTGTAAGGTGAGTACTACATGTAGCAATAGTCTATTGTGAACTAGTATAAAAATATTTGTGTTATCGTTATCTCTCTATTTCTCTTATCTAAGTTTTCTATGATTCAAACTCTTTATCTTTAAATATGTTTTAATCGTAAGTTGAATGATTTGATAAATAACATACTTTTTTTGTTAAGCTTTTGAAGTATCTTTTAGAAATAAGAAAAACACAATTCAAACTCCTTTTTCCTTGTGTTTTCCAGCACCTTCAATGTTTACGTGATGTGATTTTGGAAACAGATTGTGAACTAGTGATTTTAGAGATTCGACATCAATTTAAGTATCATGGCATAATGTTGCAGATTCTCCAGGTTATTTGGGCCTTGATCAATGATTTAAGATACATTTCATTATCTCATATTTAAAGAATGGCCAATTATGTAGCCTATCCTCTTGCACAATATGTATGTTTCTTTTAATGAAGGGGTTGTAGAATGAGAAACACAAGAAAGAGAGATTTGAATTATGTTTTATTTTAAATAAATAAAAAATTGTTTCTAAAAAGACTAAACCAAAGTAATGAAAACATAGCAGATAAACAGAATAACACAGTCAATTTATTTATAACAAGAATTAAGGCTTACTATCTAATTATCTCTTATATTGTTTATCATTATTTTGTCATTTACCATTTTTATTGTTTGTTGTTTGTAAAGTTGTTGTACTGTGTTTGAATTGAAAATTAATCTATGAAATTTCTTTTGAATATTTCTTTGATGTTAAATAAATATGTGAATATCTTGGCATTATTGAAATTTCAAAAATAATTCTCTATTGACTCTTTTGAAAACAAGCAATATATACTAGTTGTTTAAATTTTGACGGACTCCGAATGGCACCAAAATTTAATTTGAGTTTTATATATCAATTTTAATGAGAATTTGATTTCATTTTATTTTTCTAAGCTAAGGAACAAATATTTCATCAAATAAAAATTTATTCCTGAAATTTTTAAATGTTTTAATTTCTTGATTTATTATAAAAAAATTCAATTACCGAGAAAACTATCCTAAGGGAAATGCAATTCTTTTAAGAACGAACTTGGAGACTGAACGAGATTGATGTGACTTAAAGTCACAAAATATCTAGACATTTTTCTAGGATATTAATATTTTATTGAGAGATTAGTGAAAATATCTAAATATTTTTTACTATGTAGTATGACTTGGTAATGACCAAAATGAGCCACCTCACTGTCACTCTTTGTGTTTGGATTAGAATGACTTATGTAAGAAGGATTATATGAGAAATGATAGGTTAATAAAAAAAATTAAAATATTTTCGGACATGTAATTAAAATTATTTGTCGAAGAATAACTTAATCAAATTACAACTTATTATTATCGACAAATTTTTTAAGACGTCGCACATTATTGTTAAATTTATATGTCAATTGGACTACGACAAGAGTAGATATTTTTACGAAAATAGATCTAAAAATGATGATGTAATGTGATTATGACTAAATGTCATAAAGGATAATTGTGAGGTTTTAGGATTAAATTCATGTCATTAATTTTTGTGGTTGGAAATTTTTTGAGATTAATTAAAGGAAGAAGAAGAAAAAAAATTTCCCCTTCCTATAAAAGCAATTCATGGCCATCATCATCATCATCGTCATCATCATCTGACTATCACTTTCTTTATTTTTTTCAAACATATCTAATCTCATTTCTCTACGAACTCAAATCTTCTCCTTCATGTTTGAGCAATTTAGAAGCCTTCAATCACAAAATCTCCAACTACAAAGTTGTTTTACTACTTCAGAGAATCGCAAAGAGCTAAGAATTACTAGTTAAGGTACAAGGAAATTGAGAGGTGTCGTTAGAATCGTCAAATAAGTTATGTTGGCATAGCGTAAGTTGCTTATGTAATAATGTGACGATGTAATAACCCATTTAACTAAAATATGATAAAAAATAAAGGGATAGTCAAAGTATTAATACATTAACTTGGTAATAAAGAATTTTAATCATTATAATACACATTAAATTCACATTAATCACAATAAAACAAGAACAAGATAGTGAAATGCAATGCATGTAACTAAAAACTATAAGATACAAATATATTACCTACAACTAAGCAACTTCCACACAGAAAATCACTCATACTAATGGAAAATAAATTTTCCATAAAGATAACTTCCTCCCACACAGTCCACCTCATTCGAAAATCACTTAGATCATACATCATATGTTCTTTTGCCAATAAACTAAAGACTTCATCTATGACTTATCATGAGAATTACCTTTCATATACAACTATAGTAAAAATCAAAGTTTTCACCACACATATAATGAAAATAATATATTACTCATAAGAAATCATCATAAAGATCAAAACTTTCATCTATTACACAATAAAAGTTTAAAATTTCATCTCTTACACAATAAAAGTTTAAACTTTCATTACATACAAATAATATTCAAACTTGCTCAATATATCAAAAAAAATTCAAACTCTCAACACATACACCATAAAAATTTGAAGGTTTAATTTCAGTTTTGGTCCCCCTATTTTAGCTGAATCGCGAAAGTAGTCCCCCCCATTTTGTTTCTCCCCAGTTTTGGTCCCCCAAACAGAATTTTAGTTCAAAACTTGATGAAATTTCAATTTTTTTTTTTGCATTTATTTAAGTCACACAATGTCTCAAGATCTCATTTGCAATAATTGTACCTGAAATCTATTATCATAAATGGTGTAATACGACTTTAAAAAATAAAATTTCATCATGTTTTGGACCAAAATTCTGTTTGGGGGACCACAACTGGGGAGAAACAAAATGGGGGACTACATTCGTGATTTAGCAAAAATATGGGGACCAAAATTGCAATTAAACCAAATTTAAACTATCTTCACATATATCACACATTCATAGAAATTAAACCACACAACATATTATAAAAGCTTCTATATTACAAAATATCCAAATCATCATATTAATTGAATTATTACTAGATAGGGATATCTTTGTGCCACTAAGCCAAAATTAGCATTTTACAGCGCGCCTTTTACAATGCTTTTTTACTAAAAACGCTGTTGTATAATATTTTAAAATTAATGAATGATACAACAACGCTTTTCTAACAAGTGCTTTTGCAAAAGCGCTATCGTAGGTCATATAGGGTCATAATGTTTACAACACTTTTGTTGAAAACGCTGTCGTACGGCAACATAACACTCTCAAATAATGTTTACAACGTTTTTTTTACAACGCTTGTATACAAGCACTGTAAATTATAGCACTTCCACATTATGTTTACAACGCTATAAAATATAGCGCTTTCACACAAATGCAGGGTCTTTTAGAGCGCTTTGTATATAAGCGCTGTAAAATGGTGCGTATTTGATAAAAATAATTTCCTTTAAATAAATAAAAACATATTTAATACGTTCTTTCCCTAACCCTACGAACCCTCCTCTCTTCTACTGTGTGAACCCTTCTCTATTGTGCACTGTCATCTCAATTAACCCTCATCTACTACTCTTCTATTGTGCGCCTATTTCTACTAAGTGATTGTTGTCTCAGGTACTGTATTTATTAATTTGTTTTTGTCACTAAAACTGATAAATTGTTACCTGATAAATCATATAAAATATGTTCTTTTTTGAAATTTGTTCGATCTGTTCTGTTTTGAAATCAGACTTGTATGCATAACCTTGGACCTTGGTTTCCATTTTCCAATATTAGACTATATATATATATATATATATTATAGATTGGTATAATGTTATCAACAACTTATCATTTGTGTAACACTGCATTCATATAGGTCATATAAAATGGACAGGAAATGGATATCTGCCAATCGATTGTCAAAAGTGTATGAAAATGGAATGAAGGAGTTTGTTGAGTTTGTAGTGAAAAATGCAAAAGATCCAAATCTAATCATTTGTCCTTATTTAAAATGATGTTTTGGAAAATGCGTTAGAGCATATTAATTGGAAGGACATTTAGTATGACATGGAATTGATCAAAGTTATACATGTTGGATAAGACATGGTGAGAAAAAAAAAAGAATACTAATTTTGAGAATGGTTCAACTTATGCTTCAAATGATTTCCACACATATACATATGAGTAGGACCAAGTTGAGGAGATTGCAAAAGTAATTGAAAAAGATATTTTGGATTGTCCTAAAATGGTTGAGAGATTGTTGAGTGATACAGAGAAAACATTATATAATTGTTGTACTAAATTCATAAGACTGTCGACGATATTAAAGTTGTACAACTAAAAAGCGAATAATGGATGATCTGATAAAAGCTTCACAAAATTATTAACACTCCTAAAAGATGTCTTGCCAAATGATAATGAACTTCCCTATCGAACTTACAAGGCTAAACAAATTTTGTGCTCTATTGGCACGAGTTACGAAAGGATTCATGTGTGTCTTAACGATTGCATTTTATTGCGAAACAAATATGAATTACTAAAGGCGTGTCCGAAATGTTATGTCTCTTGATATAAGAATAAAGAATCTACTACAACGAAAGTCTTGTGGTACTCGTAGTTAAGAAGATTCAAAACACTTGACATGACATTCAAATGAAAAAATTAGAGATGGAAAGTTTTGAAACCCTGTAGATTCACCACAATGGGCAAGAATTGATCACGAGTACCCTGATGTACGACTTGCACTTTCTACTGATGCAATAAATCCACACGGTCTTCAAAGCATCTCACACAACACGTGGCCTGTGATTTTGTTGATTTATAACCTACCTCCATGGTTATGTATGAAGCGTAAGTTTATGACATTGTCTCTGTTAATTTCTGGACTCAAACAATCGGGGAATGATATCGATGTATACTTGAGTCCTTAAATTGAAGATTTAAAAAAATATGTGGGAGACAGGTGTGGAAGTTTATGATAGGTATAAAAAAGAATGTTTCAATTTAAGAGATATATTGTTCGATACAACTAATGATTTTCCAATATGTGGTAATTTATCAGGATATAGCATTAAAGGTCAGTGTGCATGTCCTAAGAAATGCGTTCTGTAGAAAAACGTATTTCTTGGACATCGTAGATTTTTACCTTTTATTCATCAGTATCGTCAGTGGAGAAATGCGTTCAATGGAAAATAAGAGGAAGATATTGCTCCTTTAGCATCGATTGGATATCAAATATTTGAAAAAGTACAAAGTTTGACCAATAAATTTGGCAAACCTTTTGCAAGAGAGCTTGTCAAAACTGGGTGGAAGAAAAATTCAATTTTCTTTGAATTGTCATATTGGAAGTCATTGTATATAAGACATTTTCTCAATGTGATGAATACTGAAAAAAAAATGTATTTGATAATGTTATCGGTACGTTACTCAATGTTCTAAGAAAGTCTAAGCATGACATCAATGCAAGATTGGACTTGGTCGATATGGGAATAAGACATAAATTGGGTTCGTAAAGAAATGAAATAACACATATCTACCTCCATGAAAGACATCATTGTATGAAAGACCTCAATGTAAAAAGGTTTGAAGACTCATGATTGTCATGTTCCAATGGAGCATTTGCTACTAATAGGTATACATTCCATTTAACATGAAAAAGTTCGACGAGCCATAACTAAATTATGTTTCTTCTTTAGGAAAATTTGTAGTAAAGTGCTCGATCCTCAAAAATTACCACATTGCAGAGGGAAATTGTTGTTACTTTGTGTGAGCTTGAAATATATTTCCCACCCTCGTTTTTTGATATAATAGTTCACCTTACTGTTCATCTTGTTTAGGAGACACAACTTTTTGGGTGATCTTATATGAGATTGATGTATCCGATAGAACCATATATAAAAATATTCATAGGATACGAAAAAGTTAGAAGTCGATCAGAAAGGTTGTATTGCAGAATAATACATTGTTGAAAAAGCTACTAAATTTTATAAGGAATATCTATCAAATGTTGAATCCATAGGATTTCCCATGTCTCTTCATTCGAGAAGAATAACAGGAGAAGGGATAATTGGAAAGACAGTAATGACTATATCAAGGACATAATGGGAGCAGACACAATTGTATGTTCTACACAATGATGATGAGGTACAACTATATGTTACAATACACATGGATCAGTTATCTAGTTTGAATATGAATAGGAATCAAAATTGGATAACACGAGAGCATAATCGAAGTTTTATAACATGGATAAAAAATCAAATTAACTCAAATTTTGATATAGACCTTGAGTCAATTTCCCAAAGATTGAGGTGGCTAGCAAATGGTTCGAGTTTACATGTTTTTTCTTACACCGGATATGTGATTAATGGCTACACATTTTATATCAAAGAACAAGATGATCAAACCACTATGCAAAATAGCGGAGTCGCTCTCGTAGCTGAAGCAATGCATATCTCAAGTGCAAAAGACAAAAACCCAATATATGCAAGTCTATCATATTTTGGGGTTATTGAGCACACATGGGAGTTAGATTACACAATGTTTCGTGTTCACTACGCCAAAAATGATATTTTATAGCGCGCATTTTACAGCGCTAGTTAAATACAACCTCTGTTGTAAATATATTTTAAAAATAACGGAGGATATAAGAGCGTAGAGCGTTTTTCTAACAAGCGTTGTGGAAAAAGCGCTGTTGTAGGGTCATATTGCGCATGCACATAATGTTTACAAGGATTTTACAGCGCTTGTACACAAGTGCTGTAAAATGAAGCGCCCTCACATAATGTTTTACAGCACTTTTGGAGCGCATCAAAAATAAGCACTGTAAAATATAACGCTCCCACCTGATGTTACATAGCTTTTACAACGTTTTTTGGACAAGCGTTGTAAAAGACTTGCGCTTTCAAATAATTAAATGACCTATTAGAGCGCTTTTTTTATAAGCACTATAAAAGACTTGCGCTTTAAAATAATTAAATGACCTATTAGAGCACTTTTGTTACAAGCGCTGTAAAAGCCTTACGCTTTCACATAATTAAAGGACCTATTAGAGCGCTTATTACACAAGTGCTGTAAAATCATTCACTTTAAATAAAAACCATTTACTTTAAATAAATAAAAACAAATTTAAAACAAATTTACGAACCCTCATCTCCCCTACTCTGGGAATCCTCCTCTCCTTTACATAATGTGCGACCATCTACTACTCCTCCTTTATAAAAAAATTGGATATGTAGTTTCAGGTACTATATTTTTTAATTTGTTGTTGTCACGAAAACTAATAAATTGTTACATAATAAATCATATAAAATCTTTTTTTTTTTCAAATTTGTTGATCTGTTCAGTTTTGAAATCTTTTCTATTTTGAAATTGTTACGTAATAATGGACCTTGGTTTCCATTTTCGAATATTAGATATATGTACTATATATTGGTATAATGTTATCAATAGCTTATTATTTTTGTAACTACATTTATATAGGTCGTATAATATGGACCGGAAATGGATGTCTGCCAATCGATTGTCAAAAGAGTATGAAAATGGAGTGAAGGAGTTTGTTGAGTTTGCAGTGAAGAACACAAAAGATCCAAATAGAGTCGTTTGTCCTTGTTTAAAATGTTGTTTGGAAAACCCGTTAGAGAAGATTTATTGGAAGGACATTTAGTATGGAATGGAATTGATCAAAGCTATACGTGTTGGATAAGACATGGGGAGAACAAAAAAGGAAACATTAATTTTGAGAATGGTTCGACATATACTTTAACTGATTTCGACACAGATACATATGAGCCGGACCAAGTTGAGGAGATTGCAAAAGCAGTTGAAGACGATCTTCGGGATTGTCCTAAAATGTTTGAGAGTTTGTTGAGTGATGCAGAGAAACCATTATATAATGGTTGTACTAAATTCACAAGATTGTCGGCGATATTAAAGTTGTACAACTTAAAAGCGAGTAATGGATGGTCTGATAAAAGCTTCACAAAATTATTAATACTCTTAAAAGATATGTTGCCAGATGATAATGAAATTCTCAGTCGAACCTGCGAGGCTAAACGGATTTTGTGCTCTATTGGCATGAGTTACGAAAGGATTCATGCGTGTCCTAAAAATTGCATTTTATTTTGAAACAAATATGAATTACTAAAGGTGTGCCCAAAATACAATGTCTCTCTATATAAGAAGAAAGAATCTACCCCAACAAAAGTCGTGTGGTATTTTCCTATAATACCAAGATTTAGGCGCATGTATCACAGTGAAGAAAATTCAAAACACTTGACATGGCATTCAGATGAAAGAATTAGAGATGGAAAGTTTTGACACCCTGCAGATTCTCCAGAATGAGCAAAAATTGATCACGAGTATCTTGAATTCGGGATAGAATCAAGAAATCTACGACTTGCTCTTTCTAATGATGGAATGAATCCACATGGTCTTCAAAGCATCTCACACAGCACGTGGCCTGTGATTTTGTTGATTTATAACCTACCTCCATGGTTATGTATGAAGTGTAAGTTTATGATGTTGTCTATGTTAATTTCAAGACCCAAACAACCGGGGAATGATATCGACATATACTTGACTCCTTTAATTGAAGATTTAAAAATTATGTGGGAGACAAGTGTGGAAGTTTATAATGGGTATAAGAAAGAATGTTTCAATTTGAGGGCTATGTTGTTCGACATAATTAATGATTTTCCAGCATATGGTAATTTATCAGGATATAGCATGGTCAGTGTGCATGTCCTATATGTGAAGAAAGTACAAATTGGATGCGGTTGAAACATTGTCAGAAGAATGTATTTCTTGGACATCGTATATTTTTACCTTATAGTCATCAGTATCGTGGGTGGAGAAATGCATTCAATGGAAAATCAGAGGAAGGTAAAGCTCCTTTAGCACCGACTGGATATCAAATACTTGAAAAAGTACAAGGTTTGACCAATAAATTTGGCAAACCTTTTGCGGGAGAGCTGGTCAAAACTGGGTGGAAGAAAAAGTCAACTTTCTTTGAATTGCCATATTGGAAGTCATTGTATATAAGACATTTCCTCGATGTGATGCATAATAAAAAAAATGTATTTGATAGTGTTATTGGTACGTTACTCAATGTTCCAAGAAAGTGTAAAGATGACATCAATGCTGTAACGCCCCAAATTTATGATCCAAATATTACTTAAAAATATTTATTTTCTTTTAGAAACAACTATAACTTTTTTTTTCTTATGAATAATTCATCATGTAAAAATTTGAAGATGCGTTAGAAAATGACTTGATATATTTTTTTGTAAAAGAACATAATGCAATTTGCTAAAATATTATTCATTCATTTATTTGCAAAATTAATATTCCAATTGTTAGATCAATATTCATTTATGCTCCAAAATAAAATAAATTCTCTTTAAGTGAAATTCAAAAGAAATAATGTTGACTGAAATTAAGGACATTCAATTGGAATAAAATCTCACTTACACATTTTTATTAAAAGTTAATGATGACGAGTAAATAACTTTACAATGTAATACAAAAATTTTAGTAATATAAAACATTTTTTTAAAATAAAAGTCTCATTTTCCCACGCGCGTGCACCAATCAAACATCATTCATGCAACTCAACTCTTTGAGATCATTAGTACCTAAATGTTGGTGTAAGGGGTCAGTTCATCCCACAGCAGAAAATTAAACCAAATAATAAAATAACAACCATAAAATATGAATATAAAATCCTTTTGTAATAAAAGATTTAAAGAAATTGATTATTTAATAGTTTTCAAAGATATATCAAAAGTCATAAAATGTATTTAAATAAATAACAACTGTAGAGCAAATAATTAAATCAAAATAAAAATAACAATAAAATGTATATAAGTTATGCATGCTCCTAAACATATATGATCCGGATATAACCAGCCACACAGGCCTCCACACATAAGTCACCCATACCAATGGAGAAAAATTATACCAGCCACACAAGCGTCCACAAAGATGCATATGATATGTTATGAAATGATAATGATGCTCAAAAAGTACATGACATCATTCACTTAAATAATCGCACAAATCATTTGCCACTTAGGCGACCACAAGGATAACAATATTTAAAACACAAATCACCAGCCACTTAGACATCCACAAAGATAACAATATTTAACACAAATCACCAGCCACCTAGGCAACCACAAAGATAGTGATACTTAAAACACAAGTCACGAGCCACTTAGGCAACCACAAAGATAACAATATTAAAAACACAAATAATCAGCCACTTAGACAATCACAAAGATAACCATATTTAAAACACAAATCACCAGCCACTTAGGCAACCACAAAGACAAAATATTTTAGATTATATTTTTTAATCACACAAAACATCGAATTTATATTCTCATGGATGTTCATAGTTATAGCTCAATAACTTCAACATATCAAATATGCACGTGACAACTATCTCAAAATCATCACTTTCATTTTAATGACCCGTAAGATTCGATTTGACTGCGTATTATTGATAACAATTAAAACTCATATCCCAAAGACTACAATAGCAACATAAATTTCATTCCTTTCACTATAAAAGTTTTCCGCATTCTAAAAATGGACTATTCATTAATGCATTTAATAATCAAATTTCTCATATTATTAAAATTAAAGAAATATAAAATTCTCATCAATTTCTTCAAGACACATATATTGTTCATAAAATTCAAGTTTTAATTTCAAAATACTCAAAAGTCCATACTTAAAATCAAATACATCATAATAAACATATTACTAATTACATCATTATAAAAATTATAACTTTATAATTAAATACTGTAAAACATGTAAAGCACTAAATATTTTCACTACAAACATATTTATCAAGATATAATAATAACAATATAATTCTATAAATAATTTAATCAAGATAGAGGTATATAAAAATAAAAATAAAACAATCAAAGAATTATAATTAATTTCTTTACAACGAAAATAAAATCAATCTTTTTCTTTTAAGACATCCAGACATCATATTAATATTTTACGAATCACTAATTTAATATCTAGTCTAACTCTGCATGGGGAAAAGCCCTTACCTTAGGCGCTTTCATTCTTAAAATCTCTAAATCCGCACGAGAAATAGCTCATGAGGCAATGATGAATTCAACACCGATAGATATTGAGATTTATGACTTAGAAAATTATTTTAGAAGTGTATGAATGACAAATAGGTTTGACAGCAAGAGACCTAGTGAAAATGTATGAACATAATAGCTGTTTATGTTGCAATATTACGATTGAGTTCTTGTCTAAAATTGAAGTGCACTTAATTCCAAAATTATGCTACAAATAATTACTATTTATTTAATTTTATTTGGTTGTTACAAAGTCAATTGAAATCATGTGTATTTATGTGTATGAGTTAATTAGGATTAACTAAAAAAGTTAACCATATATTGTAGGGTGTCACACCATTCATTTTACTTAAATAAATAATGTAGAGGGTCACATCACCCTTTTAATTTTTTATCTAATAGATACGAAACCAAGAATAGCATAAAATTATTTTTGTAGACAATTAAAATAAAATTATAATTTTAGTTTAAAAGAGATGAATGCATGAGATACAAAAAGGAGACTCGTCATCTCTTAATTGCACAAAAACGAAACTCATAATTAAATTTACAATATTCCTTTAAAAAATAAATTAAAGGTGTTAAAAATGAGTTAATGCACATTATGCCAAGAAAACACCATAAATTGTCATAAAATTTTGTCATAAAGGGGAGTAAAAGAATGAGTCAAGTCACTAATTTTTTTTAGGATGGTCCAAAAATATTTTCAAAACACTTATATATAAAGAGGTTGAGTTTCACTAACTCTATAATATCTCCTAAAATGAATACTTATTTGGTCGTAAATATTACTAACAAATAGTATAATTTTATAAATTCTAATTTAATTAAATAATTCAACTAATATTTTATCAACTAAAATAAATCAAGCAAGACAAAAATACCACTCACACATAACAAAATAAAACAAACATATCTCACACGCCAATTTCATGATAATCAAAACTAATCAAATAAAAAATGCACAATAGTCCATTTAGAAAATAATCACTTCATAAACATCCTCATGTAATTGTCACACCAAAACACTTAAATAAAAATAAAAGTTATAATTATTCAGGTAAAGTAGAGAGTGGTAACTTTTAATTTATTTTCTTTACATATAGAATAAATTATTAATTAAATAATAATTTACCAAAATTACTAAAAGATACATATATAATATATATGAAAACATTGGGGTGTTACAAATGCAAGATTGGACTTGGTCGATTTGGAAATAAGAATTTGGTTTGTATGAAAGACCTCAAGTTAAAAGGTTTGAAGACTCATGATTGTCAAATTCTAATGGAGCATTTGCTACCAATAGGTATACGTTTCATTTTACCTGAAAAAGTTCGATGAGTCTTAACAAGATTATGTTTCTTCTTTAGGGAAATTTGTAGTAAAGTGATCGATCCTCAGAAATTACTGACATTGCAGAGGGAAATTGTTGTTACTTTGTGTGAGATTTAAGTGTATTTCCCACCCTCATTTTTTGATATAATGGTTCACCTTACTATTCATCTCGTTAAGGAGACAAAAATTTGTGGGCCAGCTTATATGAGATGGATGTATCCGATAGAACGATATATGAAAATAATAAAAGGGTACGTAAAAAGTACAAGTCGACTAGGAGGTTGTATTGCTGAACGGTACATTGTCGAAAAAGCTACTGAATTTTGTACTGAATGTCTGTCCAATGTTGAATCATAGGGCTTCCCATGTCTCGTCATTCGGGAAGAATATCAGGAGAAAGGATAATTGGAAGGAGAGTAATGACTATATCAAGGACAGAATGGGAGCAGGCACAATTGTATGTTCTGCACAATGATGATGAGGTTCAACCGTATGTTACAATACACATGGATCAGTTATCTCATTTGAACATGAATATGAATCAAAATTGGATAACTCGAGAGCTCAATCGAAGTTTTATAACATGGTTAAATAATTACATAAAGTCAAAGTTTAATATAGACCCCAGATCAATTTCACAAAGATTGAGGTGGCTAGCAAATGGTCCGAGTATACATGTCTTTTCTTACACTGGTTATGTAATTGAAGGCTACACATTTTATACCAAAGAACAAGATGATCAGACCATTATGCAAAATAATTACATAAAGTCAAAGTTTAATATAGACCCCAGATCAATTTCACAGAGATTGAGGTGGCTAGCAAATGGTCCGAGTATACATGTCTTTTCTTACACTGGTTATGTAATTGAAGGCTACACATTTTATACCAAAGAACAAGATGATCAGACCATTATGCAAAATAGCGGAGTCACTCTCGTAGCTGAAGCGATGTATGTCTCAAGTGAAATAGACAAAAACCCAATATATTCAAATCTATCATAATTTGGGGTTATCGAGCGCATATGGGAGTTAGACTACACAACGTTTCGTATTCCCATATTTGGTTCCAAGTGGGTCGATAATAATAATGGTGTTCGGATTGATGAGTCAGGGTTCTTGGTTGTCGATTTTAATAGGGTGGGATACAAAGACGAGCCTTTTATTTTAGCGTCGCAAGCTCAACAAGTGTTTTATGTCACTGATCCTGCTGATGATAAATGGTCTACTATCCAATCGACCAATAAAATAAGTGATGATAACAATAATGATGAAGATGTTGGTAATGATCTTTTATTTACAACATCACAACCACATGAAATTGATTCAATTGATGATGGTTTATATCTTAGAGATGATCATGATGAGGGCATTTGGATTAATCCATCGTTTTGTAACATTAATGAACAAACAAATGTGAATCCCACCAGGAAAAGAAGAAGGACATCTTAGTACATCTTTAGTTGTTTTATATAAGCCATGTAATCTGAACTGAGTTCATGTAATTTAATTGTTTGATCTACCAGAATTGAGCAGTTTAGTATTTAGCTTGAACTGTATTTGATTTTCTTATATTTATTTTCTGCTTATATTTAGCTTAGTCTTAGTGTTTTATACTAAGTTCATGTAATTTAAAATAAGGAGGTCACAAAGCTTTGTTTTATACCAAGTTAAAAGGTCTTTTACAATAACAGTCATATAACATAAGAAAACAAAGAGGTCTTTTACAACACTTTTCCCACAAACATTGTAAAAAAGCCTTTTAAAAATAAAATAAGGAGGCCTTTTAGAGCACTTTTCCAACAAGCGTTGTAAAAGGCTTTTAAAAAAACAGCCATATAACATAAGAAAACAAAGAGGTCTTTTACAACGCTTATCCCACAAGTGCTGTAAAAAGGCTTTTAAAAATAAAATAAGGAGGTCTTTTAGAGCACTCTTTTGACAAGCGTTGTAAAAGGCTTTTAAAAAAACAGTCATATAACATTAGGAAACAAAGAGGTCTTTTACAACGCTTTTCCCCCAAGTGTTGTAAAAAAGCCTTTTAAAAATAACAGTAAACCGCTACAATTGGGTTTTATATATAACAGTAAAGCCTTGTAGAGCGCTTTTCCATCATGCGTTGTAAAAGGCTTCTAAAAAAGCGCTGCAATTGAGTTTTATATATAACAGTAAACCGCTTCAGTTTCATCTTCATTATGTAAACTTCACTATTATCTCCTCTTCATCGTTTTCTCCTTGCGAACCCTATCATCTCTCCCATTACGAACCATATTCCCACGATTATCTCTTTCATTGTGAACCATATTTCCATCCACGATCATCTCTCTCATTACAAACCATCTCTTCTCATTGAAATACGTAACCCTCATTACGTATTTCTTCGAACCATACTTTAGTTTCTGCGAACCGTATTTCTGCGCATTTCTCCCACGAACCCTACGTGTTCCTTCTCCTACGTATTTCGTCTCACTATTCAGGTATTGATGTTATTAATTTTTTGTTATCACTAAAATGCATGTTGTACTTATACTAATACATACATAGAGTACTGCATGTTGAACTTGTTGAAGTTATACTGAACTAGATGTTGAACTTGTTGTAGATAAATGGATACCAACAAGGATTTAGATTGTCAAAATGAGGAAGTTGTCAACACTAAGACTTACGAAAATGAAGTCAAACATGGTGCAGCCATCATGCAAAATGTCAT
This sequence comes from Cicer pinnatifidum, assembly GCA_037974775.1. Taxonomy (NCBI): domain Eukaryota; kingdom Viridiplantae; phylum Streptophyta; class Magnoliopsida; order Fabales; family Fabaceae; genus Cicer; species Cicer pinnatifidum. The sequence continues at coordinate 39,130,408 of JBBPBR010000004.1, read as the reverse complement.
AAAAGCTAGGAGCAGTGGCATAAAATTTGACGTATACTATACTCAGTTTTCTGTTTATTTTTTATCTTTTTTGAAAGTATGTACTTACTATATGAGTTTATTAGGTTGGATAGAATGAGAGTGGTCAGCCAATTGACCCCAACAGCTCCATGTTTGTAAGTTACATTAGGGTTGTTGTTCGTCAGAATATCCCCATTACAATTGATAATTGGAGAGATAAGGCGTTGAAGGATGCGAAAGATATACTGGGGAATGATATACAAGTAACTTTTTTGATCCACTCTTTTGTCATTTATAATTTTTTCCATTGAAATACTTTACTCAAACTATATCTTTATTTCCTTTGCAGACTGCTTTTGTTCTTGACGAGGTGAGAAAGAATTACGTCTTGAGAGTTGCTGGGAAAATACACCGGGGTTTTAGATCACACCTCTCAAATTTCTATCTAAAAGATCGTGAAGGAAATATGAAGGCTGAAGCTCCAAGAATATATAAACATTATATATCAAATGAATAATGGAGCGCATTTGTAGCAAAACATTCAGACCCCGCGTTTGTGGTAATTGATTAATTTATTAGCATTTGTGTTTTATTATTCATATTCATAGTGTATTTTAAACTTTTACGCGATTGTTATTTTTTTTATATAGAATATAAGTAAGACAAATCGCGAGAGGGTAAAAAATTCGACGCACCCATACAAAAAGTCACGTATGGGATATGCATGTCTAGAGCAAAAACTTGTAAGTAATTAAACATCACTTTTATATAATGTGGTACATTACATTATAAATTATAGTTTCTAACTAATATTTTGTTTATGATCTTTACAATCGTCATATCTTGTGGAAGGAAGCTTGTGTAAATAAGGATTGAGTGGTTGATAACAAAAATGTTCAAAAAGTAATAGAACTTTGTGTAAGTATATTATCATTTTAATATTTTTTAATATTGTATTTTAAAAATGATATTGAACTTATCTTTTTAATCCTACGTGTATTTTAGGAGAATCTCGAACAAATTTCAGGAGAAGTATTGCACAACACACCAATCCTTGCGGGCCATGTCAAAGTATCACCTGTTATTGCTTTGGAACCAAATGCACCGTTGCCTATACCAGACAACGATGCAGACATGAAGTTTTTGGGCGAAGCAGTTGGTGGTTACGTGGCATGGCCCACACATCTTGTTGCTCTTGACAAGGTATGTTTAATTAATTGAAATGTATGTTTAATTGATATGTATATTTAATTACTGATTTTTTTCCGCACCTAACTTTAATTTCACATTTATATTTAGATTCTGAAAAAGCCTAAAGGGAATGATAAAAAGATTCCCATTAACGAATCAATTACATCGCCGGAAAAGGTTTGTAACATTTATTTCGTAAGCTTTGTCATTTTTTCAGATTCAATAAACTAACATTTAACCTCATTTTTTCAGATTCAATCAGATAAACCACTCGCACAGCAAAACAAAGCCGGCAAACCTCAAAAGTTGGAGGGTAATAAAGCTAGCAAACATCAAAAGCTGGTGGATAATAAAGCTGCCAAAGTTTCTGCTAAAAAACTGGATCGGGAAAAATCAGTCGCTGCTACTCCTAAAATAAGTCAGCCATGCCTTGCTAAATATGGGTCGTGTCTTGACATCCAAGTAAAAAGGAATATGCGCAGCAACGACGATTCCCGCATCATAAGCATGAATAAAGCTATGTTCAGAGATGAGTATGAATAATTTCTTGAATAGGAGCACATTTACGAACTTCTCAACCATAAGGAGCTGAGTGTTACTGTCATCAACTTATACATTAAGTAAAAAATACTTTTAATTGAATTTATTGGAAATTAATTAAATTTATAGGTAATTAATCTAATTTGAAATTTTCATTGAAGGTTTTTGTATGAGAAGTTGGTGTACACGCGCAAATTGTCAAATAGATATTCATTATTGTCTCCGCATAAGCTTTCGATGTGTAAACTCAATCCAGTTGTTAAGACAAAATCTCAATTAAATGTTTTGATGATAATAAAACAAAAGATTAATTAAAGATTATTAATTATGATTCTAAGTGTTTTGGTTTTTAACATGTGCATTTGAGTGTGTTAAAACAAGATAGGTATCAAACATCACAAATCAGATCAAAGGAAATAGTTTTGGAAAACGAAGATTGATCTTGAAGCTATTCAGGAAACGAAGATTGATCTTGATTTATTGCTGAGAAACGAAGAACGATCTTCGTTTATGGCAGAAACACGAATAATCAATTTCCTTGTAAAACATCAATCCTGGAAACATTATTCATCTCATATCCTCATATAGAATCAGCAAAAGGATCAATCCAAGTCACTTTTGCTCCAGAATTTAAAGAATCAAAAGACATGCTTCAATAAAGGCATAATACAAGATCATTCTTCAAAAAGAGGGAAGTGCAAGTACAAGGCTACAAGTTGTAAAGTACACTACTGATTTGAACTCTTCTAAAGCCTGCACGCATGACTAAAAAACATGTACTCAAGGCAGACAAACTGACACAATCATAGAGTACAAGTTAGTTCATCACAAACAAATGAAAAGATCAATCCTGGATCGATCTTGGATGCAGCTGTTCACTCTTGCTTTATGACAGATTTTATTCAACAACTCTTTCATGATAGCTAGTCCTTTTCCAACGGCTATATGAGCTGTCTTAAGCCTTCTTGGAGTCTATAAATGCAGCTGCAAGATGAAGAACAAAACACAACAATTAGCACCAAGCAAAAGATCAATAATTTCAATCATACTCAAAGTGTCTCAATATCTTTCTTATAGTTTGTTGTTTTGTTTTAATCTTTGTGTTGTAATCATTTACAACTGAGGTCTATTTACAAAATATATTTCTCAAACAAGAGTTGAGTAAATATCCAGATTCTAAATAGTCTTAAATCAATCACTTTGTAACTCAAGGTTGTTTTGTCAAATCTTGAGTAAATTGCAAAAAACCTTTCACGTTTTGTAAGGTAACCTGTTAAAGCCTTTCCAAAACAGTAAGGTAGAACTGAAGAAATCATTTCTAGATAGAAGGGTAGGAATTGTGTAAAGATCAAAGATTGATCTGTGAAAAAAGTGTGATCAACAAGAACAATCTTGCCTTTGAGCATATAGTGGAAAATCTCACTCTTGTGAGGACTGGACGTAACCCGTGTTTGGGTGAACCAGGATAAAACACTTGTGCAATCTTTCTATCTCTATCCTTGTTTATTTTCAAACAATCATATTTTGATAAAATTGATCTTACTGTTTTTTTAAAAGCAAACCAAGATTGATCCCCTACAAAACCAAGATCGATCTTCATCACTACAAAGATTAATCTTGGATTGAGATCTTATTTTTAAAACAGAATTTTTAAAAAAAGGACAATTATAATTCAAACCCCCCTTCCTTATAATTGATATTTCTACTTCAATTGGCATTAGAGCTTGTCTCTAAGATTTAAACACCTAAAAATTCTTAGAGCAACAGATTCAGGAAGAAAAATGTCAAAAGCTAAATACATAGTTGAAGGAGGGTCTTCAAACAGACCACCATACTTTGATGGCTTAGATTATTACTTCTAGAAAGGCAAAATGCAGTTGTTTCTAAAATCACAAGATACAGGTATGTGGAGAATCATCACATATGGAGACTTTATACCAAGAATAGATCAAAACGATCCAACATCAGCTGAAAAGAAAGAAACAGACTAGACAGTAGATGAAAAATCCAAGGTACTCTTAAACTCAAAAGCTCAATTGTTTCTATCATGTGCTATAAGTAGGGAAGAAAGTGAAAGAGTAGATGAATATGATACGACCAAGAAGGTATGGGACACATTGAGAACTCACCATGAGGGAACGAGTCATGTTAAGGAAACAAGAATTGACATTGGTATCCGAAAGTTCGAATTATTTGAAATGTATTCAAGGTTCACAACTATAGTGAACGAAATGTGTTCCCTTGGCAAAGCTTATTCAGTACAAGACAGGGTAAGAAAAATCATGAGATGTCTTCCAATCATATGGAGACCGATGGTGACAGCTATAAGTCAAGCAAAGAATCTAGAAGTATTGGGCCTAGAAGAACTTATAAGAACTCTAAGGGCACACGAAGTACTATTACTAGAAGATAAGCCTGTAAAGAAAAGTAAAGTAATAGCCTTAAAAGCATCTCAAAATTCACCAAACAGTCAAGAAACAAATGAGAAAAGTGATTCAGAAGATAGCCAAGAAGATGCTGATGAAGAAATTGCTCTTCTCACAAGGAAAATACAAAGAATGATGAGGAGAAGAGATCGTATCAAAAAGGGTTCTCTAGACAAAAAAGACTCCAAGACTGAGATTGATAAAAGCAAAATCACTTGCTTTGGATGCAACAAACAAGGACATTATAAAACCAAATGTCCATCAAACAAAAAAGGACCAAAGAAATTTCCTTTCAAAAAGAAGTCAATGATGGCAACCTGGGATGAATCTGATGAATCAGAAACAGATGAACCTGAAGAACCTAAATTGTGTTTAATGGCAAACATTGAAGAAACAGAGGTAAATTCTGAACCATGTCTTATATGCAAACAAATGGAAATCAAATTTGATAATTTGTTAAATGATTCAAACTTTCTCATTCAAAAATGTAGTTCTTTTAAAGAAATATTTCACAAAGAAAAAGAAGAGATAGAGAAAATTCAGGTCATGAATGATAAACTTAAGGAGATCATTCAAAATCTGAAGGATTCCCAACTTACAAATCTGGAAACTGAAAAAACAGAAAGCCAAGATCGATCTTCATCTCAAACGAAGAATGATCTTCTCAAGGCTGAAGTTGAAACTCTTAAGAATGATTTGAAAATTTTATTAAAGCTATTGAGACATTTCAGAAAATCATGGGATCTCAAGTAGGGATATTTGATAAAGCTGGGCTTGGTTTTGACAAAACTCAAAAAACCAAAATGTATGAAACTTTCTTTGTTCCTGAACTGAAAGAAGGAAAATGCAAAATCAAATGTTCATATTGTGACAAAATTGGACATTTAGAATTTGCGTGTTACTTTAAAAAAAGTGATATAAGAAACAAGAATAGAAGAATCCTCAAAAAGGAAGAACACTGGACAGTAAAAGCAAATTTTTCTAAAAACCTAAAAAAGCAAGAATGATCTTTAGATCAATCTGGAGGCTTATCAGAAACAACTAACATTCAGTTTTTTAAACCAGTTTCAAAAAAGGATTCTTCTCAATCCAAAATTGATCATTCTGAGAAATCATTTAACTATAAAAAATCAGATTTCAAAGCTAACTCCTCAGGACCCAAAAACAAGTGGGTACCTAAGAACGATATAACACATTATGTAGGATGGATCTCAAGATGTCAAGAAAAGGCCATGGTTTTTGGACAGTGGCTGTTCAAGGCATATGACGGGTGACAAGAACTGCTTCATGTCATTTATGAAAAAAGATGGAGGGTCCGTAACATTTGGAAACAACGATCAAGCTAAGATCAAAGAAAAAGGAACCATAGGTAAAATAAATTCTGCCAAAATCAATGATGTTCAATATGTTGAAGTATTAAAACATAATCTTCTCAGAATTAGTCAACTCTGTGATAATGGTTTTGAAGTTGTTTTTAAACCAAACATATGTGAAGTGAGAATGGCAAATTCTGGAGAAATCATATTTTCTGCATCCAGAAAGAAAAATCTTTATATTTTATATATTAAAGAACTACTAGTTGAATCTTGCCTCATGTCCATAAATAAAGACAAATGGATATGGCATAAGAGAACATGACATTTGAGTATGAAAACAATTTCAAAACTTTCAAATTTAGATCTTGTTAAAGGACTTCCTAAAATAAGTTTTGAAAAAGATAAGATTTGTGAAGCTTGTGCAAAAGGAAAACAAGTGAAAACTAGATTTCATTCAAAAGGCTTTATATCAACCAAAAAACCTCTTGAATTACTTCACATTGATCTTTTTGGTCCCATCAAAACCACTAGTTTAGGAGGTATGAAATATGGATTTGTCATTGTTGATGATTTTTCTAGATATACATGGGTGTTGTTTTTAAAACAAAAAGATGATGCTTTTGATGCTTTTGATGCTTTCAAAATTTTTTTTAAAAAAGTCCAAAATGAAAAAGAATCCAAAATTATCAATGTAAGAAGTGATCATCGTGGTGAGTTCATTAATGCATCCTTCAAGACATTTTTTGATGAACTTGCCATCTCTCATAGGTTATCTTGTGCAAGAACTCCATAATAAAATGGAGTTGTTGAAAGAAAAAATAGAACATTACAAGAGATGGCAAGAATGATCTTGGAAGAGTCAAATGTGGAGAAGTATTTTTGGGCTGAAGCTATAAATACCTCATGCTACATTTTAAATCGTGTTTCAATCAAAAAAATGATAAATAAAACACCCTACGAAATTTAGAAAAATAGAAAACCAAACATTTCATACTTTCACATCTTTGGTTGTTATTGTTACATCTTAAACAACAAAGATACCTTGGGAAATTTTGATGCGAAATCAGACAAAGCTATATTCCTAGGATACTCAACAGAATCAAAGGGATATCGCGTGTTTAATTTAAGAACCAAAACTGTTGTAATCAGTGTACACATTTTATTTGATGAGTTTGATGATCTTGATTTAAAAAAGAAAGATGAAGAGGAAGAAGATCAATCTGGGAAAACACAACAGATCGATCTTCAGGAAAACAAGATTGATGAACAATCTCCTTTTCCAAATCCTCCTAGAAGCTGGAAACTAATAGGTGATCATCCTCCAAATCAAATCATTGGAGATACAACTGATGGTATTAGAACAAGAATGTCATTTAGAGATGATGCAAACAGCAACATGGCAATGATATCTCAAGTAGAGCCAAAATCCATTAAAGAAGCAATAATTGATCAATCTTGGATTGATGTAATGAAAGAAGACCTTCTTCAATTCGAGAAAAATGAGGTGTGGACTCTTGTTCCAAACCCACAAGATCAAACAATTATTGGAACACGATGGGTTTTTAGAAATAAGCTAGACGAAGAAGGAAAAGTGGTAAGAAATAAAGCAAGATTGGTTGCTCAAGGGTATAATCAACAAGAAGGAATAGACTATGATGAAACCTTTGCTCCTGTTGCTAGGTTAGAAGCTATAAGAATTCTTCTTGCATATGCATCATATAAAAATATCAAACTTTTTCAAATGGATGTTAAAAGTGCATTTTTAAATGGTTTTTTAAATGAACAAGTTTATGTTTGTCAACCTCCAAGATTTGAAAATCAGAAAAAACTACATCATGTTTTTAAACTCACAAAAGCCTTATATGGATTAAAACAAGCTCCTAGAGCTTGGTATGAAAGATTGAGTTCATTCTTAATCAAAAATAATTTTTCCCGTGGAAACATTGACACAACACTTTTTAAGAAAATAAGTAAAAATGATTTACTCATCGTTCAAGTGTATGTTGATGACATTATTTTTGGTTCAACAAATGAAAAAATGTGTGAGGATTTTTCAAAACTCATGCAAAGTGAATTTGAAATGAGTATGATGGGTGAATTAAGATACTTTCTTGGGCTACAAATCAAACAACATAAAAATGGGATTTTTATTTGTCAAGAAAAATATATCAAAGATCTTTTAAAGAAATACAATATGAATAAAGCCAAGACTATGTCTACTCCCATGCATCCATCATCCTCATTAGATAAAGATGAAAATGGACAATCAATTTCTGAAAAAGAATATAGAGGTATGATAGGATCATTATTATATTTAGCTGCAAGTAGGCCTGACAATGATTTCGCAGTAGGTTTATGTGCTAGATTTCAATCTGCACCAAAAGAATCTCATTTAACAGCAGTCAAAAGAATTTTTTCGTTATCTAGTAGGTACTACTGATCTTGGCCTTTGGTATAGCAAAGGTTCTCATTTTGATTTTGTAGCTTATTGCGATGTTGACTATGCCGGTGATAAGATGGAAAGAAAGAGCACAAGTGGTGTATGTCAATTCCTAGGGGAAGCCTTAATAAGTTAGTCATGTAGGAAGCAAAATACAATCGCCTTATCAACTACTGAAGCTGAATATGTCTCTACTGCAAACGGATGCTTTCAAGTATTATGGATCAAAAATAAACTTCAAGATTATTCAGTTAGGTACTCTCATATTCCAATATATTGTGACAATACTAGTATTAATTTATATAAGAATCCTATTCAACACTCAAGATCAAAACATATTGAGATAAAACACCACTATATTAGGGATCATGTGAGTAAAAAGGAAATTGAATTAATCTTTGTTGACACAAAGAATCAGTTAGCTGACATTTTTACAAAGCCTCTTGTTGAAGAAACTTTTAATTCCATCCAAGAACGATTAAAAATCATGCAAAATCCTGGTCAGGATCGTTAATACTCAAACCAGAACATTTTGGTTAGAACGAAGAACCATCTTCGTTTTTTGCTAAACTACTCAAGATTGATCTTCGTTCCTCATCATCACTAACTGTTAAAATTACTCTTTTTACTGAAATGACTGCTACTTTTAAAAGGTAATGGCTAATCATGATTACCCAGCTACATGCATTTCTCTTTCCTCCTTCCCAATGCTCAACTACCCCATCCAATCAATCCCACGTGTAGCACTTCATCCTCTTCTTAATCAACTGCATTCTAAGCAAAACGGTCATCCTTTTCCTTTTTCACTATTCAAAATCTCTTATCTCTCAGAACTCATCAATCTTCCCTTCCCTTCATCAATCTTCTATTCTTCAAAAATGGCTCGTACCAAAACCAGGGCTCACAAAAATCCAACATCGCCACTACCATCATCATCCTCCTCACCTCCAGTCCGTTCACCATCCGCAGTTCGTTCTCCATCTCCTCCACTCAAACCAACACCTCCTCATTCATCCTCTGATAAAACATTTTCAGACTACCTATCTTCTTCCCCAAAACTTTGTCATCAACCTCTTTCAACTATGTTTCCTCCCTTATATCAATGTCCCACCCCTTCTGTATCTCAATGCCCACCTCATCTTCTCACCACTAAGAACCCTAGCTACAACACAACATCTTCTCAAAGAAGATCAATGCGCATACAAGCCAACATTGGTACTTCCAAAACCAAACAGGTGGACAAGACTAATTACACGATTTCTGATGATGAACCTTCCTCACCTCAAACTCACCCCAATCCCCAAACGGCTCCTACACCATTGTCTCCACATCATTCAACATCCCTATAAATACCATACCCTAAAACATCATCTCCAAAATCTTCTTCTAAACAGCCTTCACCCAAAAACACACCAACAAAATCGAAACCCAAATCCAAATCTTCATCCACACTCTCTCAGTTTTTAGCCTCTAAAAGCTTAAAATTCAAAAAAAATCTCAGAAAAAATCTCCTCAGGATCGATCTTCCCCTCCTCATGATCGATCTTCTCCTCCTCAGGATCGATCTTCCCCTCCTCAGGAACGATCTTCCCCTCCTCAAGAACGATCCTCTCCTCCACCAGAATGTTCTTTGCCTTAGACTTCACCCCAAGCACGATCTTCCACCCAAAAAACCACCATGGGTCCCACCAAAACAAACCCTAACTCCTTCCCTAAACACTCTTCTTCAAAAATCCTCATTCCCCCTCTGATTTCTTCCAAACTCCAACCAGTCTTTTCTGAAAAATGGGCTCAACGCCCTATTGGTATTGGACATGTTTTTTATTTTGCAAAACTGCAACTTGAAGGGCTCCCCATCCAGCATCATACTGATGCTCTTGGATGGACGGATTTTTTGAAAATTTATGACTGCCATTATCCACAAGTCATTAGAGCTTTTTATTGCAAAGCTGAGGCTTTGGAAGACAAGTCTCTCATAGTTTCAACCATGAAGGGTATTGAAATAAGACTTGATCCTGTGATCCTAGCTGACATTTTGAAACTCCCTTATGAAGGTTTAACAATCTATGGCAAAGATTGGTATCAGGCCTTAAACATTTCAAAGGATGAAGTGTTTCAGGAGCTCTTTATTGATGGATCCACAAGATGCCTTTCTGCTGATTTGAAACCTCTGCCAAAATTTTTTAACAACATAAGCCAACACAACATTTTCCCTCATTGTGGTAGTCACAAATTCGTTTCTGATAATGACGCTCTTGTCATATATCATCTTCTTCATCGCAAGAAGTTAAACCTGCCATATCTTATAATCCAACATATGATTGCTGCAATCAGAAAGGATTAGAAGCGCAACACAGTTCCTTATGGCATGGTGTTTTTAAAAATTTTCCGGCATTTTGAGCTCCCACTTTCAATCGAATCCTCGGTTCTCAAAATTTCTAAGTTCTCCACCAAAAATCTATCTCATATGAAACAGCTTCCCACCATTCAACCCTCACCACAACCTGTTTTCACACCATCATCAAGCAAACAAAAACGGACTGAACAAATCTCGGCTGAACACCCCACCTATGAATTCCTAGAACGTTATTTCCCTAACCTCACTACTGAAGAACGTTCCTCTTGTCCCGTTGTTTCCCCACACATGAATCCTGCTCCTAATACAATTCCATCATTCACAGTTTTCTCCTCCCAAGACCACTCATGTCCCACACTTCCTGTACAAAACACCTCCACAATGTTTCCTGTTTTTATTTCACCTAAGAAAACTGCTTCTTCCTCTCTCTTTGGAATAAGTCAATATTTGGCTTTTCCTGATCTAGATACACTTAGTCCATCTATCCCTCACCCCAATCATTCCGCTTCCACTTCCATTCCTCCAATCAACACCATATTTGCCACTCTATCTACCTTTTGCACATCTGCTACTCCCTCCAGAAGCGCTCCCATGTATACTCCTCAACATCCCTCCAAAAGGACGAAACTGGAAAAGGAGTCGTCACGGGCATACAAGAATATTCCAATAATTTTTTATGCTCTGTAGACCATCATTGCGCGCCAAGCTCATCAAGACAAGGAGCAGGCAATTATGCGGGACTGGATGACACATCAGCTTGCTCCTAAATTGGGTCTCCAACCGCCTATGCAAAATCCTCCTCCAACATTTCCAACCATCCCTCAACCTTCTTTGTCTCTGTCCTTTGAGGGGTCTTCCCCATCTCTATCAAGCTAAGTTGTTGCTTTCTCCTATTCCTTTTTGCTGTGACAAAGAGGGAGAAATTACTTTAGATTTTAAACATTGATATGCCTATGATTAATTGTTTTTTGTTTTTTGTTTTTGAACCAACATGTAATGATCGAAAGATCTTCCTTTTGTGACATGAATGAAATATCATTATTTGGTTCAAATGCTAAGCACATGTTGAAGGCGAGTTTTTGTTTAAAAAACTTTCTGAATTATAATTAGAATTAAATTAAAAATCTAAATTAACATGTTTTTGTCATCATCAAAAAGGGGGAGATTGTTAAGACAAAATCTCAATTAAATATTTTGATGATAATAAAACAAAAGATTAATTAAAGATTAATAATTATGATTCTAAGTGTTTTGGTTTTTAACATGTGCATCTGAGTGTGTTAAAACAAGATAGGTATCAAACATCACAAATCAGATCAAAGGAAATAGTTCTGGAAAACGAAGATTGATCTTGAAGCTATTCTTATATCTTTCTTATAGTTTGCTATCTTTCTTATACTCAAAGTGTCTCAATATCTTTCTTATAGTTTGCTATTTTGTTTTAATCTTTGTGTTGTAATCATTTACAACTGAGGTCTATTTTCAGAATATATTTCTCAAACAAGAGTTGAGTAAATATCCAGATTCTAAATAGTCTTAAATCCATCACTTTGTAACTCAAGGTATTTTTGTCAAATCTTGAGTAAATTGCAAAAAAACCTTTCACGTTTTGAAAGGTAACCTGTTAAAGCCTTTCCAAAATAGTAAGGTAGAACTGAAGAAATCCTTTCTAGGTAGAAGGGTAGGAATTGTGTAAAGATCAAAGATTGATCTGTGAAAAAAGTGTGATCAACAAGAACAATCTTGCCTTTGAGCACATAGTGGAAAATCTCAATCTTTTGAGGACTGGACGTAACCCGTGTTTGGGTGAACCAGGATAAAACACCTGTGCAATCTTTCTATCTCTATCCTTGTTTATTTTCAAACAATCATATTTTGATAAAATTGATCTTACTATTTTTTTAAAAGCAAACCAAGATCGATCTTCATCACTGCAAAGATCAATCTTGGATTGAGATCTTATTTTTAAAACAAAATTTTTTTAAAAAGGGACAATTATAATTCAAACCCCCTTTCCTTATAATTGATATTTCTACTTCACCAGTGAATGTAAAGAAATACATTGTAGATATCTTATTAGGAAATATAGAGAAGGATAAGTTGTTATTTGCACCATATATATCAGGGTACGTAATTCTATATTATTTATTTATATCTTTTTTAATTTATGAGATCTTAATTTATTAGTTGTATAAACAAAATTGCCAACCAAATTTTTGTTGCTGTAGGGCACATTGGGTGGTATTTGCAATCAATGCGACATCAGAAGTTATATACTATTTAGATACCTTGCACGACAATGACAACAATCACTACGATATAAGACTATGTTCGACACGTAAGTAATATTCATTTATTTCTTACACACACACACACACACACACACACACACACACACACACACACACACACAGATATATATATATATATATATATATATATATATATATATATATATATATATATATATAATGTGTTTGTTAATGCTATAATAATCACATTAATTTATTCGATAGTGCTTTACAAGTTTTTCGAGCTCAAAGAGGTGTTACAGTGTCGAAGCAAAAGTCTAATAACATCACATGGATTCCGATAAAGGTTTGAAATGTATGCCTTTAAAATTTCATTTACAATCAATGCACAAATATTTTATTGACTTATATGTTTTATTTTATTGTGCCCTCGACAAACTAACAACATCAACTGTGGGTAATATATATTGCGATTTATGAAGGAGATTGTTGATAGGAATCAAACTATTATCCCAGAAACGGTACGGTATTTTCATTATTTGATTTTCATATATAAATTATGTATATATTTGATTCTAACTTATTCTAACTTATATTGCAAGTACTTTAACAATTCCAGTCCAACATACTACGAGAAATATCTAATTGAATTAAAGGAAGACTGGTGTCAGTATGTGATTAAAATGAAAATTATTTGATTTGTTGGGAAATAGCATGCTCCAAGGGATCTGAATATATGGTAGCTAGTTATGTTCTGTGTAATTCTATTAGTTATAAGTATATGAATAGGGCACATTTGAAAAATTGTTAACATGTAGTTATATGAATATGTGCTGTTGTACAATATCTGAATATGTATATGAATATAGTTCTGTTGTTGTGTACTGATTGTGAAATGATTGTGTGAACTGATTGTGAATTGATACTAGATCAAAATGATTTTGGAAAAAAAATTAAATGACAACGCTTTTTAAAAAATGCCATAAAAAACCAAAAAGTGCTTCTTAAAAATTTCATTTACAACGTTTTTAAATAAAACTAAAATAAGAATGCACCTTTTACAGGGCTTTTTGAAAAAAAACGCTGTAAAAGATGCATAATAATGCATATATTGAATGCACCTTCTACAGCGCTTCTTTGAAAAAGTGCTTATTTGTAAAAGCGCTATAAAAGGTGCATAATAATGCATATATTGAATGCACCTTTTACATCGCTTTTTCAAATAAGTGTTGTAAAAGGTGCATAATAATGCATATATTGAGTGCACCTTTTACAACGTTTTTTCAAATAAGCGCTGTAAAAGGTGCATAATAATGCATATATTGAGTGCACATTTTACAGCGCTTTTTCAATTAAGCGCTGTAAAAGGTGCATAATAATGCATATATTGAGTGCACCTTTTACAACGCTCTTTTCAATAAGCGCTGTAAAAGGTGCATCATAATGCATATATTGAATGCACCTTTTACAACGCTTTTTCAAATAAGCGATGTAAAAGGTACATAACAAGCGCGTAATATATCTACTTATTTTATAGCGTTTTTTATTTTAAAAATGGTTGTTGTATCTTTCTACAGCGCTCAATTCCACAGCACTTTTTTTTTTTTTTGAAAAAGCACTGTAAATGGCTTAAAAAAAGCGTAGTAAAATCATATTTTTCGCGTAGTGGTTCCAATATTTGGTTGCAAGTGGGTCGATAATATTAATGGCGTTCCCATTGATTAGTTAAGGTTTCTCCTTGTCGATTTTAATAGAGTGGGATACAAAGATGAACCTTTTATTTTAGCATTGCAAGCTGAACAAGTGTTTTATGTCACTGATTATGTTGATGATAATTGGTCAATTGTCCTACCGACCAATAAAATAAGTGATGATAACAATAACGATGAAGATGTTGGTAATGATCTTTCCTTTGCGACATCACAACCACATGAAATTGATTCAGCTAATGATAGTTTATATCTTAGAGATGATCATGATGAGGGAATTTGGATTAATCCATCGTTTCATATCATTAAGGGACGAACAAATGTGAATCCCAACAGGAAAAGAAGAAGGACTTCTAAAGGTGTTTAAGTGTTTTATATAAGTCATGTAATTTGAACTCATCATGTAATTGATACTAAGTTCTTATAATTTAAATGTTTGACCTGCCCGAACTAAGCATTTTAGTATTTAGCTTTAATTGTAGTTGGTTTTCTATTTATATTGACTTGAACTAAACTAAAACTTAAAAAAGCTATGTTTGACTGTGCATTTTCCTTGAACTTGAACTGATAATGTAATTTAGCATTTAGCATTGATATATAGGTATTTAACTAATTATTTGAAGAAAAAAAATCCAAATATAGGTAGTTTACTAATTATTTAGCATTTTACAGAAACTGAAATTGTAATTTAGCATATTTAACTTGAATTGAACATAAACTTGTAATTTTACAGTGTTTTTGTAAATAAGCGTTGTATAAAGCTTTTAAAAATTAAATTACAAATCATTTACAACATTTTTTGTCCATAAGCGTTATAAAAGGCTTTTAAAAATTAAATTACAAATATTTTACAGCGCTATAAAAGGCTTTTAAAAATCCTCATATACAACGTTTTTTTTTTATCATTTGCAACATTTTTTGTTCATAAGCATTGTAAAATGCTCATATAGCGCTTTTTCTACAGTCTTTTTAAGTGTTTTTATATAGTCTTTTAAAGCGCTTATTGTGGAAGCATTGTAATAGGTTAGGTCTTTTAAAGCGCTTTTTCGACAAGCGTTGTTAAAGGGTCTTTAAGTAAATTGATAATAAGAAACTGCTTCATTTTCCCCTTCATTACGTACTCTTCTTACAAACTTGACAAGTGTAAAACCTCCTCATTTTCCTCTTCATTATGTACTATCTATCTTCGTACTCTCCATACGAACCCTACTGCCATATTCTCCCTACGAACCCTCTCCACACGAACCCTATTGTGAACCCTCCATATGAACCTTCTCCATACGAACCCTCTCCATATGTATTTACGCGCACGCTTCTTGCTGTTCCTACTTAAGCAAAGTCGTAACCCTAAACTCGGTGATTATTATTGACAGGTATTATATTTATTAATTTATTGTTGTCACTAAACTGCATGTTGAACTTATACTGCTACTTAGACTACTACATGTTAAACTTGTTGAAGTTATATTGAACTTATAATTATACTTTGTGAAATATGTAGTTAAATGGATTCCAATAATGATTTACATCGTCAAAAAGATGAAGTTTTCAATACTAAGAGTTAAGAAAACGAAGTTAAACGTGGGGAAATTATTATGCAAAAGATCATAAAAGCAGGAAGTAATGGAATTAAACTTGAGGTGTACTATACTTTGTTTAGAATTTTTTTTTTTAATCTTTTTTGAAAGCATGCACTTGCTCTATGAGTTTATTAGGTGGGATGGAATCAAAGTGGTCAGCTAATTGAGCCCAACAGTTCAATGATGGTAAGTTACATTGGAGCAGTTGTTCATCAAAATATCCCAATAATAATTGATGATTGGAGAGATAAAGTTTTGAAAGATGCTAAAGATATATTGTGGAATGATATACAAGTAAATTTTTTACTTCACTTTTTTGTTACTTAGAATTTTTCCATTGAAATACTTTTACTCAAACTCTATCTTTATTTAGTTTGCAGTCGGTTTTTAATGTTGATGAGGTGCGAAAAAATTATGTGCTTAGAGTTGCCGAAAAAATACACAGAGGATTTATATCTCATTTGTCAAATTGATACTTAAGAGATTATGGTGAAAATTTGAATGTTGAAACTCCGAAAATATACAAGTACTACATATCAAATGAAGAATGGAGCGCTTGTGTGGTAATATTAATTTATTAGCATTTGTGTTTTATTCACATTCATAGCGTATTTTTTTACACGATCGTTATTTTTTTTTTATATAGAGTATAAGTATGGAAAATCGAGAGACAACAAAAAATCTTATGCATCCATACAAAAAATCGGGTATGGGGTATGAACGTTTAGAGCAAAAAATTGTAAGTAAACATCACTTTTATATAATGTGGTAGATTATAAACTATAGTTTCTAACTAATATTTTATTTATGTCTTAACGAATAGATTTTGTTTATGTCATAACGAATAGCTTCAAGAGACAAAATTCGATCAACCATTAGGTTGTCATATTTTGTGGAAGGAGGCTCGTTTGAATAAAGATGGAATAGTTGATAATGAAAATGTTCAACAAGTGATAGAACAATGTGTAAGTATATTATCACTTTAATATTTTTTTAATATTATATTTTCAAAATAATATTGAATTTATCTTTTTAATCCTACATATCTTTTAGGAGAATCTAGAACAATGTTCTGAAAATCCAGAGGAGAATAAACAAGTTAGTTGCAGGGGCGTACGTGGTTAGATATTTAATGTTCCTCAATATTTTGGTTGTGTGAGGGGTAAAGGATGTGGTGTAACTCCAAAAAGATATTTTTCACATGAGAAGCGCACAAATTCATGTAATGAGGAAGTACTAGATAAGTTGGAAATCCTAACATAGCAAGTTGCATTTTTGGTGAAAAAGAATAAGCAAAAGAAACTTCTGAGGTGTCAACGTGAAATACAATGAAAATGGTAGTTTCAACATTAGTCATAAAAGTCTTCTAGAGATAATTAATTACTTGATGAAATAAGAAATTCAATCATTCTAATTGTTTCAAATGCTTATGTATTAACCATTGATTTAGAGTGTCTCGTCTTGTGTGCTATATTTATCATCCTCTACTCATCGCATGGTTGGAAACGAAACATTGTACAATACCTTAGGAGAAGTATTATATCATACTTCAATCCCTGTCGGCCATGTTAAAGATTCACTTGTGATTGTTTTTTAACCACTTGCACCATTACCTATACCTCACAACGACTTCAATCCATGTCGGCCATGTTAAAGTTTCACTTGTGATTGTTTTTGAACCACTTGCACCATTGCCTATACGCGACAACGATGGAGATTTGAAGTTTTTGGGACCCGACAATGATGGAGATATGAAGTTTTTGGGACCCAACAATGATGGAGATATGAAGTTTTTGGGACTCGACAATGACGGAGATATGAAGTTTTTGGGAAAAGCAATAGGTAGTTACGTGGCATGGCCCAAAAATCTTGTTGGTATATATAATGTATGTTTAATTGTATGATTATAATGATTATGTTTAATTGCTGATTTTTCAACTGTTAACTTTAATTTCAAATTTATTTAGATTCTTACAAAGTCTAAAGGGAATGATAAGAAGATTCCTCACAACGAGTCAGTCACTTCACCATAAAAGGTTTGACATATACATTAGTTGTATATGAAATGATTAGCTTACTATAATAACTAACACACTGATCAACCTCAATTTTTCATATTCCAGCAAAACCAGTCAGACCGCAAATCTTCCAAAAATCAGCCGCACCGCAAATGCAGGTTCGTGGTAAAAGTAAATCTGGAAAAAATTAAAAACTAGATCATGTAAAATCAGTTGCTGCTCCTAAAATAAGTCATTCATACCTTTCTCGATTTAGGTAGTGTTTTCTGAGATGAGTATGAAGAATTATTTGATAAAGAGCACATGTATGAACTTCTCAATCATAAGGAGTTGAGTGCTACTGTCATCAGCAAATACATTAGGTAATATAAAATACTTTATTTAAGATAAAAATTACTTTTAATTGCATCACTATCATATTTATTGGTAATTAATCTAATTTGATATTTTCATTTAAGGTATTTGTATGAAAAGTTGGTGTGCATGCGCAACTTGGCAGATAGATTTTCATTCTTATCTTTCCATAAGCTATCCATGTTTAAAATTGATCCAATTAACGTTAAAAAAAAAATATGTAGTTGATATACTTTTGGAAATTAAAGAGAATGATAAGATGTTTCTTGCGCCATATAATTTAGGATAATTATATATTATTTATAGTTGTGTAAACAAAGTTGCCAAACTAAATTTTTGTTGGTGTAGGCAACATTGGGTGTTGTTTGCCATCAAATATAAACTATATAGTTTATATATTAATATATAGTTTATATATAATATTTGAACATTGGATAATTTGATTTTCATATATAAACTATATATTAATATATATATATATATATTTGATTATAGCTTATTTACATTCAAATATTATATCGTATAGTACTTTGACAACTCCAATTCAACATACTCTGAAAGTGATCTAACTGAAATAAAGGAAGACTGATGTTAGTATGCGATCAAACTGAAAATTATATAATTTTTTAATAGGTGAGTTTGTAACCTATTATATATTGTATATTTTTGTGTGAACTGGTTATTATTTTAATTAGTGTATTTTATTTTTTGTTACAGTAAGGTAAAATAGGAAATTGTTGGAAAATTGACATGCTGAAAATTGGCATGGAAATTGTTAAAATTGCTTATCATTATTTTGATTACTGACATGATATTGTTGTTGTACATATGTAATTGATATTATGAATATGATATTGTTGTGAATATATACTGAATATAGTATTGATGTAATTAAACTTGTTGCTGTGAATATATAGTATTGATGTAATTGAACTTGTTGTAGTGAATATATTTGAATTAAAAAATTGCAATTGTGTCAATATGTGCGTGATGAATATGATTTTGAAAAAAAAATGAAAGATAGGATTTTTTATTTTAAATGTCATTAAAGACCTGTTTAGACAAACCAACAATTTACATTGCTTTTTAGAATAGATTTACAACTTTTTTTAAAAAAAATGTTGTAAAACTAGTATAAGAAAGCACCTATTACAGCGAGTTTTTTTTATAATAAAGTCGTTGTAAAACTACTCTAATATAAGCATTTTAGATTGCTTTTTAAAATAGATTTATAACGCTTTTTAAAATATACCTATTACAATGTTTTTTTGAAAAAAATGATGTAAAACCAGTATAACAAGCGCGCTATATATGCACCTATTACAACGCTTTTAAAAAAAAATATTGTAAAACTAATATAACAAGCGCACTATATATGCACCTGTTGCAACGTTTTTTTTATAAAAAAAAACGATATAAAACTAGTCTAGAAGAAGCATTGAGCGTTATATATTACAACGTTTTTTTATTTATTTTAAATAACGTTATTGTATCTTTTAACAACACTAGATACTACAACGCTTAAAAACGTTGTAAACATCTTACATTATAATATACTCATGAATTCAAACTTTATCTCACTCCTTACTTTTTTTTTTTCCAACTCTTTCACACGCTAATTTGAATCAACACGTGGAAAACCTATGTTCTTTTGACCTCTCTTCTTCCCATCGAAACAACTCTACAATTTATGTGTAAACTCAACAATGAAATATGATATCATATTCTAAGAGGTGAATTTTGAAAATGTGTCAAAGAGACTTACTCAATTCAAAAACATAGTCAGTGAATGAGGAAGAACAATACAAAATAATGAATTTTATAAATAAAGAAATTAGTAAGATTAAAAAAAATAAAAAAGTATATTAAATTAACTATCTCAAGAAAAACTTGAAATCCTAAATCTTGGCTGAAAAATAGAAAAAGATTTTTGCACAATTGTCGGATATGGGAACCTAAAATCCTTCTCACGCAGCCACCGCTGCTTCTCAACCTATCTCTCGCGATTATTGTATGTCTTCCTTTTTCTCACTATTAGTGTTTTTTTCCCTCTTATCGTATAAACTTACACCGTTATACGTTGGTCACAACTAACAACCCATAGGTTAAATCCCATGTATTATTATATTTCATTGTTATATTAAAAACTAAATTCATAATTATTCACATTCATTTCTAACACTTCTTTAACTAATTACATTTTTAACATATTACTATTATTTTCAAGATCAGTACTTTACCAAATAAAAAATTAAAAGTAATTAATTTTTTTTTAAAAATATTATAATAACTAAAACTCTCATATTCATAATAATCACTATAACTATTATTATATATACTTTTAAAAATATTTTAACTCCAAGGACATGATTTATAATATACTTACTTCTATTATAAAAATATAGATTTTAAATACTTACAGTATATTCAAGATGATTATTTATAAAATAAATAAGACTTAAATATAGGTTTAGTTCGTGTAAATTAACGTTAATTTGATATTCGTTCATGTAATCTTTTTTGCTTCAAATTTAACTCTATAAAATCAATTTTATTTTAAAATTATCTATGTTATTTATGACACTTAAAAAATGTTGAGATGATAAATAGAAAAGGAACATAAATAAATAAAACACAAATTTACAAGGATGAAAAAAAAAGAGTTAACTTACAACAATCAAACATATATACTTTTATTTTATTTTTGTCCATGTAAG
>JBBPBR010000004.1:39061398-39095222 GCA_037974775.1 Cicer pinnatifidum | reverse complement strand
TCTATATATTATTAGATATCAGCTAAGTCATCCGTCATCAACTATAATCTATAAGCTATTAAGTACCTTATTGTCTAATATTGTATATATCACGCTTAGGTTCTAAAAATAAGTTATGATTTTATGAATTAGATACAAATTTGTATGTTCAAAATTATTATCATTTTTATTTAGAAAATATCAACAAAATTACTAAATTGAACTGAATAATTAATAATAAAGTGTACGTTTCAATGATTTCATTAAAAACGACATGAACAAATTAAACTGTGAAAAATATATAGTGAGTGTATTATAATTATTTTCAATTTTATATCGATGATATTATTAGATATCTTAGTTTGGTTGATTATATTATCTAGTAGTTATTTTACATTAGTTAGTTGTTTTATCTAATTGAATATATAACTCTATGTAACACTCGATGTAAATAATCATCTCAATTACTAATATTATTCAATTTATTTTTCTCCATTTCTCTCTTATCAATGACTTAAATCAAGAATTGCAACACGGTATCAGAATTGCAATTTACTTTTCTCTATTTCTTTCAATATTTTCTTGAGAAAAGTTTTATTGAAGCATTTTTTCCCTCTCAATTACAATATTTCTTCACCAACACTCTAGTGATTCATCCTCAATTCAACCTTTATTCTCTCAAACGTACATATAACCACTACAACATTTTTCAGTTTAGACAACAACAAAAAGTGTGGCGAAAGACAAAAAAAATGTGGCCTATAAACCTAAGAAGTGTGGTCTAGGTGGCCATTGCCTATTCTAATTGGCCAAAATTTTTTGGTTGGTTTTATTAGCCCACAGTTTTCTTGATTTGTTTTAAACTATAGTTATGTAAATGTTGCCTATTCATTAGGCCACAATTGCACTACATATTTCTATTTTAGACATCTAATTTAAACCAATGTCATAAGGTTGAGGCAACACTTTTTAGTCTAAGAAAATATCTATATAAACCTTGCTTATACCATTATTCCACATTTGTGCAAATATTAGCCAAATAGTTTTTTATATTGTCTTCTGTATATTTAGTCAACAATTTTTCAACTACAATTGTATTTATAATTAATTGTTATTGCTTAAAATAACTAAACATTAATTAAAAAAATCATAACATTGAATGAAATAATCAAGAGTTTACATTATCAAGTTGTAACTAAAATATACATTAATAAAGGAAAACAACTTTGTCTAATCAAATTTTTTTAACATTGGTATGCATCCACAAAAAATCAGTACATGAATACATCAACTGTGATGTCATCCTTTTAAAAATAATCAAGTCTTCCATGCATTCTAAAACAATCAAGTCTTCCATGCATTCCACTAGCTTTAGTATAGGTGGCGAGTTTTCATGAAATTATTATAAGTGCATACATCATAATTCTACTATCACAAAAACAGTTGAGAGGATATAATTTTCCACTATAGAAAACACAACCATCAACCTCCTAATCCAAATGCAAGGGATTATTTTAAGTGAATCTTCAATTTACATATCAGAATCTAGTAGAAACAAATATTGAATACATGAGACTAAGCAATACGAGATTGTTGATTGGATTCTACGATCAAGATTTATCAAGGTTTTTCAAGAACACAAAAAATTTCGTGATATATTTATTCTTTCTTTATAAATAGCCTAATTGATATTTTACCAAATTTAGTTTTTTATTTTTGTCTTAATTGACATTTTATAAAATTCATTCTTTCTTTTAACCTTAATTGGCCTTCTAGTTTATGTCTATAAATAAATAGATGATTAAGCAAAATTCATTCCTTTTAGCCGTATTGATATTTTAACTTCTAGCCAAAACAAACAAAAAACTATATATTGGATGATTAAGTACAATTTTATTCTTTTTAGCCTTAATTGACATTTCATATTCTATTCATATTCTAATTAATTGTTTTCACTATTTTTCTCTTATCAATGGTTTAAATAAAAATCGTTGTAGATATTAAAAACACTAATTTTAACTAATTCTTAAATAGTAAACATTTGCATCATGTATAGTTTTATAATAACTATATTATATTTAATATTATTTTTGTTTAAAAAATAAAAAACTAATACTAAATTTAAGACGTTGATTAACGACAAATGTTTATCTATGTATGAATTGTTTGCTTAAATAGTTTCTTTATTATCTCATTTTCAAAAAGTGAACAGATTATAATTAGTTTCTTATAATTTTTCTTATTTTATAGTTGACAATATTTAAAAAAATACTAATTTTTATAATAAATTATAATTTTTAATTTTGAAGATGTTAAAAAATACAAATTGAAGTAATTGAATAATGATAAAAATATGTACCGTACGTCTATGAATTGTAAGCATGATTAACTTTCACTACGCCAAAAAGCGCTTTTACAGCGCTTTTTTTAAGCCTTCTACAGCGCTTTTTCAAAAAAAAAAGTGCTGTAGATTCGAGCGCTGTAAAAGCTACAACAGCGCTTTCAAAAAAGCGCTCTTAAAGGCACCCTTTATAACGCGCGCTTATTATGCACCTTTTACAGCGCTTGTTACAAAAAGCGCTGTAAAAGGCATACCATATTTCATATATTTGGGTACCCTTTACAGCGCTTTTTTGTTAAAAGCGCTGTAAAAGGCATACCCACATTTCATATATTTGGGGTACCTTTTACAGCGCTTTTTTGTAAAAAGCGCTGTAAAAGGCATACCCATAATACATATTTAGGGTGCCTTTTACAGCGCTTTTTGTAACAAACGCTGTAAAAGGCATACCCATAATACATATTTGGGGTACCTTTTACAGCGCTTTTTGTAAAAAGCGCTGTTAAAGGTGTTATTATTTTTTTTTTTAACCCTGTATATATTTTAAAAGCGTTTTTTAGCTTTTTATGGCACTTTTTTTATAAAGCGCTGTCTTTTATCTTTTTATCCAAAATTAGTTTGAACCAGTTCACACAACACAACACATCCAGAATCACTAATTTTAGAACATATTCATGTGCATGTTAAAACAGAAACAGAATCAGTAACACAACCAGAACCAGAACCAGAACAATGATACACAATAATTTACAACATATTTGGTATGAATATACATTGAATCTAATTTACAACATATTTGGTATGAATATACATTGAATCTAATTTACAACATATTCATATGCAAGTTTATATATTGTCCTATGATCATATACATATAATAACTATGCACCATATAATATTCAGTCCCTTGCAGCATGCTATTTCCCAGAAAATCAAATAATTTTCATTTCAAGCACATACTCACACCATTCCTCCTTTAATTCCATCAGATCTTGCTCAGAATATGAAGGACTGGAATGTTCAAAGTACTGCAATACAAAAATTGAACATATTATATTAAGTTAGTATCAAATATATAGATAATTTATATATGAAAATCATATAATCAAAATACCGTACCGTTTCTGGGATAATAGTTTTATTCTTGTCAACAATCTCCTTCATGAATCTCAATACGTAGTACCCACAGTTGATATTGTTTGTTTGACGAGGGCACTTTATTGGGATCCATGTAATATTATTAGACTTTTGCTTCGACACTACCGCACCTCTTTGAGCTCGAAAAACTTTTAATGCACTATAAAATGAATAAATGTGATTATTTTAGCATGAACAAACACTTATTTATATATATGTGTAACAAAAATAAATGAATATTACTTACGTGTCGAACAAAGTCTTGATTTCGGAGTGATTGTTGTAATCGCCATGCAAGGGATCCAAATAGTATACAACTTCAGAGACGGCATTGATTGCAAATAGCACCCAATGTGCCCTACAACAACAAAAAATTGGTTACACAATTTGGTCTATACACAACTAATAAATTAAATTCTCATCAATTAAAAAAGATAAAATTACGTACCCTGAATTATATGGTGCTAAGAACAATTTATCCTTTGAAATATTTCCTAAAAACATATTTACAATGTATTTCTTTACATTGTCTTCATCCAGTTTCCACATGGACGTTTTATGCGGAGAGAAGAATGAGTATTTATTCGATAATTACCTAGGGCACACGACCTTCTCATGCAAAAACCTTCAATGAAAATATTAAACTAGATTAATTACCAATACATTTAATTAATTACAAATAAATGCAATTAAAAGTATTTTTTACCTTATATACAAGCTCATTACAGTTGCACTGAGCTCCTTATGTTCGAGAAGCTCGTATACGTGCTCCTTGTCGAATAATTCCTCATACTCCTCTCCGAATATTTCTTTATTCATATGTATCATGCGGCAATCGTCGCTGCTGCATAGGTTCTTTTTTACTTGAATGTCAAGACACGCCCCGTATTTACCAAGGCGTGGCTGACTTATTTTAGGAGGAGCAGCAGCAGCGACTGATTTGCCACGATCCAATTTTTTTATTGTTGCAAATTTGGCAGCTTTATTGGCAGCTCTATTAACCTCCAATTTTTGAGGTTTGCTGCTTTTTTTTGGATGTACGGGTGGTTTATTTATTTGGACCTACAAAAATGAGGTTAAATGTTAGTTTATTGAATATGAAAAAATTGACAAAGCTTATGCAATAAATGTGACAAACCTTATCGGGAGACGTCACTGATTTGTTTCTGGGAGGGCTCTTAATGAGGGCAACAAGATTAGTGGGCCATGCCACGTAACTACCGATAGCTTCGCCCAATGACTGCATATCTCCGTCGTTGTCCGGTATCGGCAACGGTGCAGTTGGTTCGAAAGCAACAGTAGGCGATACCTTGACATGGCCCTTTGGGATCGGAGTATTGTGCAATACTTCTCCCAAAGTATTGTACAATTTTGCTTTTCCCACCTTCCGATGAGTGGGCGAGGACAAGTATAGAAAACACGAAGTGACACCCTAAATCAATAGTTAAAACATAAGTACAGTTAATATATAATATTGTTTAATGCATAAGTAATTACATAAGCAAGTAAGTAATTAATTACCTCGGGAATATTTTTCAAACCGACGTTGCAACTCCCGCTTTCACTCTCCATTTGTAGTTCACCTTGGAGCTGAACCGGAAGTTGCTTGTCTTTGTTTGTATTCACCAATTGTGCCACTTGCTCAGATAGGATTCTGAGCTTCTCTAATACTTCCTCGTTGGAAGGTTTTTGGCGCTTCTCCTGAGGAAAAAAGCTTCTGGGAGTTACGCCAAATCCCTTCCCCCTAACTCGGCCGGAATATTCAGGAACATTAAAAACTTTGCCCAAAATATCCCGGCAACTATCCTTGTTGCCCTCTTCACATTCAGAACTTTGAGAGATGGTCTCCTAAAATACATGTAACATTAAAATAGTTAAGTTCATTATCATTTTTAAAATACAATATTAAAAAGTATTCAAGTGATAAATACAATATTGAAAAATATTAAAGTCATAATATACTTACACAAAGTTCTATTACTTTTTGAACATTTTGGTTATCAACCACTCCATCTTTATTTACCCTAGCTTCCTTCCACAAGATGTGACGACCCAACGGTTGATTAGTTTGGGTCTCTTGTCGCTATTCGATAAAACAAAATATTAGTTAGAAACTATAGTTTATAATACAAATTCATTCATTATATAAAAGTGATGTTTAATTACTTACAAGCCCTTGATCAAGGCGTGCATATCCCATACGTGATTTTCTGTATGGGTGCGTCGGGTTTCTTGCCCTTTCGCGATTTGCCTTACTAATTTTCTATATAAAAAAATAGCAATTATGTAAAAATTTAAAATACGATGCGAATATAAATAATAAAACACACAAATGCTAATAAATTAATCACTTACGACAAACGCGGGGTCAGTACGTTTGGAAACAAACGCTTTCCATTCCTCATTTGATATATAATGTCGATATATCTTTGGAGGTTCAGCTGTTGTGTTTCCTTCTTTATCTTTAAGATAGAAGTTTGAGAGATGCGATCTAAATCCACGATGGATTTTGCCAGCAACTCTCAATACATAATTCTTTCGTCCTTCATCAAGGACAAAAGATGCCTGCAATGAAAAAAATTATAAGTAAAGTATTTCAATGAAAATATTTATAAATGACAAAAGATTGGATCAAAAAATTTACTTGAATATCATTCCAGATGATATCTTTGGCATCCTTCAATGCCTTTTCTCTCCAGTCGTCAATTGTTATTGGAATATTTTGACGAACAACAGCCCCAATGTAGCTCACAAACATTGCGCTGTGTGGGTCAACTGGCTGACCACTTTCATTCCATCCAACCTAATAAACTCATATAGTAAGTACATGCTATTAAAAAACCTAAAAAAATACACAGCAAACAGAGTATAGTATAGTATTACCTCAAACTTGGTCCCATTGCTCCTAGCTTTAATGACTTTTTGCATGATAGTTGCACCACGTTTGACTTCATTTTCATAAGTCCTACTGGTGCCAACTTCTTCATTTTGACATTCTAAATCTCTGTTTGTATCCATTTAACTACAACAAGTTCAACATGCAGTTTAGTATAACTTCAACAAGCTCAACATGCATCATGCATTATTTTAAACAAGCTCAACATGTATCAGTATATATATTTTAAACAAGCTCAACATGCATTTTAATGATTACAAAAAATAAATAACATCAATACCTGAATAATGGTTCGAAGAAGGATGAAATGCAAAGAAAAGAGCGAACGGAGAAATTTCACAGCAATAAATGTCACAGAAAAACGGTTTTGAAGAAATACGTAATGAGGGTTACGTATTTCAATGAAAATATAAGGTTCGAAATGATCTTGGATGGAAATAAGGTTCGAAATGAAGGAGATGATCGTGGAAATACAGTTCGTAATGAACGAGATTATAGGGTTTGCAAAAGAAGAGAAGAACGATGAAGGTTGAGATGATAGTGTAGATTACGTAATGAAGAGGAAACTGAAGAGGTTACTGTTATATATATATCCCTTTTACAGCGCTTTTTTATAACCCTTTTACAGCGCTTTTATAACAAGCGCTGTAAAAGGCTTAGCCTTTTATAGCGCTCTTTGGAAAAGCGCTGTAAAAGGCGTATTTATTTAAATTTTTAAAAAGACTCTTTTACAGCGCTTTTACAAACAAGCGCTGTAAAAGGCCTCATTGTTTTAGTATGTTATATAATGTTTTTTTAATAGCCTTTTACAGTGCTTGTTCAAAGAAGCGCTGTAAAAGGCCTTATTTAAATTTTTAAAAGACTCTTTTACAGCGCTTATCCCAACAAGCGCTGTAAAAGGCCTTATTATGTTATTTTTGTGTTTTGTTATGTTATTTTTTAAACAAGCTTTGCAAAACCCACATAGTCCCACCAAAATATCTTCCTCTTCACCAAACATCAAAGTCCTTTTATGCATCTTCTTCGCAAACATCAAAGCTAACTCTTTCAATCTTCACCAAACATCAAAGTCCTTTTTATCTCTTTACATTCCCTTTCATTCTTAAATCGTAACTTGATCTTCAAGTTCATTGCCATGTTGCGAAAAATGGGTTTGTTAACAATGTGTCTGATGTTTTTGTTAACAATGGATCTGATGTTTTTGTTAACAATGTGTTTTTGGGGATTCCCATGATGCGTAAAAGGTGTTTGAAGAAAATCCTGTTAGAGAAAGTCATGTTAGTTATCTTTTCATTATTATTTTTAAAGTCTTTTACAGCGCTTTTTTAAAAAAGCGCTGTAAAATGTCTCATTGTTTAATTTTTAAAAGGGCCTTTTACAGCGCTTTTTTAAAAAGCGCTGTAAAAGACATGCACTTTTTTTACATGCATAGTTCTTAAGAATTGTAATTGTCCAAATTTACATAAACATGCAATAATCACTGGTTATGCTTGCCTTCTTAGACAACAATAAAACAAGAATAGAACCAGAATAATTCAGATTATATAATACCACAATAATTCAATAAAACCAGAATAGAACCAGAATAGAACAATAATTCAGATTACAATAGGTTTACCACAAATTTCAATTATCAAACTATTACGTTGACTCTCAAAATAGAAACCTTTTCCATTATTACTTGACCATGTCACGTGCCTAGTATTTTTTCAAACCAATACGACTCAATTCTCTTTCTGTGATTGAAGAAGATAAACTATTTTTAACTTTACAAAACTCTACTCAAATCACTACGCCAAAAACAGCATTTTACAACGCTTTTTTTAAGCTTTCTATAGCGCTTTTTCAAAAAAAAAAGCGCTGTAGATTCGAGCGCTGTAAAAGCTACAACAGCGCTTTCAAAAAAGCGCTCTTAAAGGCACCCTTTATAACGCGCGCTTATTATGCACCTTTTACAGCGCTTGTTGTAACAAGCGCTGTAAAAGGCATACCCATATTTCATATATTTGGGGTACCTTTTACAGCGCTTTTTTGTAAAAAGCGCTGTAAAAGGCATACCCATAATACATATTTGGGGTACCTTTTACAGCGCTTTTTGTAACAAGCGCTGTAAAAGGCATACCCATAATACATATTTGGGGTACCTTTTACAGCGCTTTTTGTAAAAAGCGCTGTTAAAGGTGTTATTTTTTTTTTTTAACCCTGTATATATTTTAAAAGCGTTTTTTAGCTTTTTATGGCACTTTTTTTATAAAGCGCTGTCTTTTATCTTTTTATCCAAAATTAGTTTGAACCAGTTCACACAACACAACACATCCAGAATCACTAATTTTAGAACATATTCATGTGCATGTTAAAACAGAAACAGAATCAGTAACACAACCAGAACCAGAACCAGAACAATGATACACAATAATTTACAACATATTTGGTATGAATATACATTGAATCTAATTTACAACATATTTGGTATGAATATACATTGAATCTAATTTACAACATATTCATATGCAAGTTTATATACTGTCCTATGATCATATACATATAATAACTATGCACCATATAATATTCAGTCCCTTGCAGCATGCTATTTCCCAGAAAATCAAATAATTTTCATTTCAAGCACATACTCACACCATTCGTCCTTTAATTCCATCAGATCTTGCTCATAATATGAAGGACTGGAATTTTTAAAGTACTGCAATATAAAAATTGAACATATTATATTAAGTTAGTATCAAATATATAGATAATTTATATATGAAAATCATATAATCAAAATACCGTACCGTTTCTGGGATAATAGTTTTATTCTTGTCAACAATCTCCTTCATGAATCTCAATACGTAGTACCCACAGTCGATGTTGTTTGTTTGACGAGGGCACTTTATTGGGATCCATGTAGTATTATTAGACTTTTGCTTCGACACTACCGCACCTCTTTGAGCTCGAAAAACTTTTAATGCACTATAAAATGAATAAATGTGATTATTTTAGCATGAACAAACACTTATTTATATATATGTGTAACAAAAATAAATGAATATTACTTACGTATCGAACAAAGTCTTGATTTCGGAGTGATTGTTGTAATCGCCATGCAAGGGATCCAAATAGTATACAACTTCAGAGACGGCATTGATTGCAAATAGCACCCAATGTGCCCTACAACAACAAAAAATTGGTTACACAATTTGGTCTATACACAACTAATAAATTAAATTCTCATCAATTAAAAAAGATAAAATTACGTACCCTGAATTATATGGTGCTAAGAACAATTTATCCTTTGAAATATTTCCTAAAAACATATTTACAATGTATTTCTTTACATTGTCTTCATCCAATTTCCACATGGACGTTTTATGCGGAGAGAAGAATGAGTATTTATTCGATAATTTCCTAGGGCACACGACCTTCTCATGCAAAAACCTTCAATGAAAATATTAAACTAGATTAATTACCAATACATTTAATTAATTACAAATAAATGCAATTAAAAGTATTTTTTACCTTATATACAAGCTCATTACAGTTGCACTGAGCTCCTTATGTTCGAGAAGCTCGTATACGTGCTCCTTGTCGAATAATTCCTCATACTCCTCTCCGAATATTTCTTTATTCATATGTATCATGCGGCAATCGTCGCTGCTGCATAGGTTCTTTTTTACTTGAATGTCAAGACACGCCCCGTATTTACCAAGGCGTGGCTGACTTATTTTAGGAGGAGCAGCAGCAGCGACTGATTTGCCACGATCCAATTTTTTTATTGCTGCAAATTTGGCAGCTTTATTGGCAGCTCTATTAACCTCCAATTTTTGAGGTTTGCTGCTTTTTTTTGGATGTACGGGTGGTTTATTTATTTGGACCTACAAAAATGAGGTTAAATGTTAGTTTATTGAATCTGAAAAAATTGACAAAGCTTATGCAATAAATGTGACAAACCTTATCGGGAGACGTCACTGATTTGTTTCTGGGAGGGCTCTTAATGAGGGCAACAAGGTTAGTGGGCCATGCCACGTAACTACCGATAGCTTCGCCCAATGACTGCATATCTCCGTCGTTGTCCGGTATCGGCAATGGTGCAGTTGGTTCGAAAGCAACAGTAGGCGATACCTTGACATGGCCCTTTGGGATCGGAGTATTGTGCAATACTTCTCCCAAAGTATTGTACAATTTTGCTTTTCCCACCTTCCGATGAGTGGGCGAGGACAAGTATAGAAAACACGAAGTGACACCCTAAATCAATAGTTAAAACATAAGTACAGTTAATATATAATATTGTTTAATGCATAAGTAATTACATAAGCAAGTAAGTAATTAATTACCTCGGGAATATTTTTCAAACCGACGTTGCAACTCCCGCTTTCACTCTCCATTTGTAGTTCACCTTGGAGCTGAACCGGAAGTTGTTTGTCTTTGTTTGTATTCACCAATTGTGCCACTTGCTCAGATAGGATTCTGAGCTTCTCTAATACTTCCTCGTTGGAAGGTTTTTGGCGCTTCTCTTGAGGAAAAAAGCTTCTGGGAGTTATGCCAAATCCCTTCCCCCTAACTCGGCCGGAATATTCAGGAACATTAAAAACTTTGCCCAAAATATCCCGGCAACTATCCTTGTTGCCCTCGTCACATTCAGAACTTTGAGAGATGGTCTCCTAAAATACATGTAACATTAAAATAGTTAAGTTCATTATCATTTTTAAAATACAATATTAAAAAGTATTCAAGTGATAAATACAATATTGAAAAATATTAAAGTCATAATATACTTACACAAAGTTCTATTACTTTTTGAACATTTTGGTTATCAACCACTCCATCTTTATTTACCCTAGCTTCCTTCCACAAGATGTGACGACCCAACGGTTGATTGGTTTGGGTCTCTTGTCGCTATTCGATAAAACAAAATATTAGTTAGAAACTATAGTTTATAATACAAATTCATTCATTATATAAAAGTGATGTTTAATTACTTACAAGCCCTTGATCAATGCGTGCATATCCCATACGTGATTTTCTGTATGGGTGCGTCGGGTTTCTTGCCCTTTCGCGATTTGCCTTACTAATGTTCTATATAAAAAAATAGCAATTATGTAAAAATTTAAAATACGATGCGAATATAAATAATAAAACACACAAATGCTAATAAATTAATCACTTACGACAAACGCGGGGTCAGTACGTTTGGAAACAAACGCTTTCCATTCCTCATTTGATATATAATGTCGATATATCTTTGGAGGTTCAGCTGTTGTGTTTCCTTCTTTATCTTTAAGATAGAAGTTTGAGAGATGCGATCTAAATCCACGATGGATTTTGCCAGCAACTCTCAATACATAATTCTTTCGTCCCTCATCAAGGACAAAAGATGCCTGCAATGAAACAAATTATAAGTAAAGTATTTCAATAAAAATATTTATAAATGACAAAAGATTGGATCAAAAAATTTACTTGAATATCATTCCAGATGATATCTTTGGCATCCTTCAATGCCTTATCTCTCCAGTCGTCAATTGTTATTGGAATATTTTGACGAACAACAGCCCCAATGTAGCTCACAAACATTGCGCTGTGGGGGTCAACTGGCTGACCACTTTCATTCCATCCAACCTAATAAACTCATATAGTAAGTACATGCTATTAAAAAAACCTAAAAAAATACACAGCAAACAGAGTATAGTATAGTATTACCTCAAACTTGGTCCCATTGCTCCTAGCTTTAATGACTTTTTGCATGATAGTTGCACCACGTTTGACTTCATTTTCATAAGTCCTACTGGTGCCAACTTCTTCATTTTGACATTCTAAATCTCTGTTTGTATCCATTTAACTACAACAAGTTCAACATGCAGTTTAGTATAACTTCAACAAGCTCAACATGCATCATGCATTATTTTAAACAAGCTCAACATGTATCAGTATATATATTTTAAACAAGCTCAACATGCATTTTAATGATTACAAAAAATAAATAACATCAATACCTGAATAATGGTTCGAAGAAGGATGAAATGCAAAGAAAAGAGCGAACGGAGAAATTTCACAGCAATAAATGTCACAGAAAAACGGTTTTGAAGAAATACGTAATGAGGGTTACGTATTTCAATGAAAATATAAGGTTCGAAATGATCTTGGATGGAAATAAGGTGCGAAATGAAGGAGATGATCGTGGAAATACAGTTCGTAATGAACGAGATTATAGGGTTTGCAAAAGAAGAGAAGAACGATGAAGGTTGAGATGATAGTGTAGATTACGTAATGAAGAGGAAACTGAAGAGGTTACTGTTATATATATAACCCTTTTACAGCGCTTTTTTATAACCCTTTTACAGCGCTTTTATAACAAGCGCTGTAAAAGGCTTAGCCTTTTATAGCGCTCTTTGGAAAAGCGCTGTAAAAGGCGTATTTATTTAAAAATTTAAATAAGGCCTTTTACAACGCTTTTACAAACAAGCGCTGTAAAAGGCCTCATTGTTTTAGTATGTTATATAATGTTTTTTTAATAGCCTTTTACAGCGCTTGTTCAAAGAAGCGCTGTAAAAGGCCTTATTTAAATTTTTAAAAGACTCTTTTACAGCGCTTATCCCAACAAGCGCTGTAAAAGGCCTTATTATGTTATTTTTGTGTTTTGTTATGTTATTTTTTAAACAAGCTCTGCAAAACCCACATAGTCCCACCAAAATATCTTCCTCTTCACCAAACATCAAAGTCCTTTTATGCATCTTCTTCGCAAACATCAAAGCTAACTCTTTCAATCTTCACCAAACATCAAAGTCCTTTTTATCTCTTTACATTCCCTTTCATTCTTAAATCGTAACTTGATCTTCAGGTTCATTGCCATGTTGCGAAAAATGGGTTTGTTAACAATGTGTCTGATGTTTTTGTTAACAATGGATCTGATGTTTTTGTTAACAATGTGTTTTTGGGGATTCCCATGATGCGTAAAAGGTGTTTGAAGAAAATCCTGTTAGAGAAAGTCATGTTAGTTATCTTTTCATTATTATTTTTAAAGTCTTTTACAGCGCTTTTTTTACATGCAT
Organism: Cicer pinnatifidum; assembly: GCA_037974775.1. Lineage (NCBI taxonomy): Eukaryota > Viridiplantae > Streptophyta > Magnoliopsida > Fabales > Fabaceae > Cicer > Cicer pinnatifidum. The sequence goes on along the minus strand of JBBPBR010000004.1, from coordinate 39,081,829 downwards.
AGTTCTTAAGAATTGTAATTGTCCAAATTTACATAAACATGCAATAATCACTGGTTATGCTTGCCTTCTTAGACAACAATAAAACAAGAATAGAACCAGAATAATTCAGATTATATAATACCACAATAATTCAATAAAACCAGAATAGAACCAGAATAGAACAATAATTCAGATTACAATAGGTTTACCACAAATTTCAATTATCAAACTATTACGTTGACTCTCAAAATAGAAACCTTTTCCATTATTACTTGACCATGTCACGTGCCTAGTATTTTTTCAAACCAATACGACTCAATTCTCTTTCTGTGATTGAAGAAGATAAACTATTTTTAACTTTACAAAACTCTACTCAAATCACTACGCCAAAAACAGCATTTTACAACGCTTTTTTTAAGCTTTCTATAGCGCTTTTTCAAAAAAAAAAGCGCTGTAGATTCGAGCGCTGTAAAAGCTACAACAGCGCTTTCAAAAAAGCGCTCTTAAAGGCACCCTTTATAACGCGCGCTTATTATGCACCTTTTACAGCGCTTGTTGTAACAAGCGCTGTAAAAGGCATACCCATATTTCATATATTTGGGGTACCTTTTACAGCGCTTTTTTGTAAAAAGCGCTGTAAAAGGCATACCCATAATACATATTTGGGGTACCTTTTACAGCGCTTTTTGTAACAAGCGTTGTAAAAGGCATACCCATAATACATATTTGGGGTACCTTTTACAGCGCTTTTTGTAACAAGCGCTGTAAAAGGCATACCCATAATACATATTTGGGGTACCTTTTACAGCGCTTTTTGTAACAAGCGCTGTAAAAGGCATACCCATAATACATATTTGGGGTACCTTTTACAGCGCTTTTTAGAAAAAGCGCTGTTAAAGGTTTTATTTTTTTTATTTTTTTTTTACCCTGTATATATTTTAAAAGCGTTTTTTAGCTTTTTATGGCACTTTTTTTATAAAGCGCTGTCTTTTATCTTTTTATCCAAAATTAGTTTGAACCAGTTCACACAACATAACACATCCAGAATCACTAATTTTAGAACATATTCATGTGCATGTTAAAACAGAAACAGAATCAGTAACACAACCAGAACCAGAACCATAACAGGAGCCCATAATCAGTTTAAAACATAATCAGTTTACACAATATGATACATATATATTATCCTGTAACACAGTAATTTACAACATATTTGGTATGAATATACATTGAATCTAATTTACAACATATTCATATGCAAGTTTATATACTGTCCTATGATCATATACATATAATAACTATGCACCATATAATATTCAGTCCCTTGCAGCATGCTATTTCCCAGAAAATCAAATAATTTTCATTTCAAGCACATACTCACACCATTCGTCCTTTAATTCCATCAGATCTTGCTCATAATATGAAGGACTGGAATTTTTAAAGTACTGCAATATAAAAATTGAACATATTATATTAAGTTAGTATCAAATATATAGATAATTTATATATGAAAATCATATAATCAAAATACCGTACCGTTTCTGGGATAATAGTTTTATTCTTGTCAACAATCTCCTTCATGAATCTCAATACGTAGTACCCACAGTCGATGTTGTTTGTTTGACGAGGGCACTTTATTGGGATCCATGTAGTATTATTAGACTTTTGCTTCGACACTACCGCACCTCTTTGAGCTCGAAAAACTTTTAATGCACTATAAAATGAATAAATGTGATTATTTTAGCATGAACAAACACTTATTTATATATATGTGTAACAAAAATAAATGAATATTACTTACGTATCGAACAAAGTCTTGATTTCGGAGTGATTGTTGTAATCGCCATGCAAGGGATCCAAATAGTATACAACTTCAGAGACGGCATTGATTGCAAATAGCACCCAATGTGCCCTACAACAACAAAAAATTGGTTACACAATTTGGTCTATACACAACTAATAAATTAAATTCTCATCAATTAAAAAAGATAAAATTACGTACCCTGAATTATATGGTGCTAAGAACAATTTATCCTTTGAAATATTTCCTAAAAACATATTTACAATGTATTTCTTAACATTGTCTTCATCCAGTTTCCACATGGACGTTTTATGCGGAGAGAAGAATGAGTATTTATTCGATAATTTCCTAGGGCACACGACCTTCTCATGCAAAAACCTTCAATGAAAATTTTAAACTAGATTAGTTACCAATACATTTAATTAATTACCAATAAATGCAATTAAAAGTATTTTTTACCTTATATACAAGCTCATTACAGTTGCACTGAGCTCCTTATGTTCGAGAAGCTCGTATACGTGCTCCTTGTCGAATAATTCCTCATACTCCTCTCCGAATATTTCTTTATTCATATGTATCATGCGGCAATCGTCGCTGCTGCATAGGTTATTTTTTACTTGAATGTCAAGACACGCCCCGTATTTACCAAGGCGTGGCTGACTTATTTTAGGAGGAGCAGCAGCAGCGACTGATTTGCCACGATCCAATTTTTTTATTGCTGCAAATTTGGCAGCTTTATTGGCAGCTCTATTAACCTCCAATTTTTGAGGTTTGCTGCTTTTTTTTGGATGTACGGGTGGTTTATTTATTTGGACCTACAAAAATGAGGTTAAATGTTAGTTTATTGAATCTGAAAAAATTGACAAAGCTTATGCAATAAATGTGACAAACCTTATCGGGAGACGTCACTGATTTGTTTCTGGGAGGGCTCTTAATGAGGGCAACAAGGTTAGTGGGCCATGCCACGTTACTACCGATAACTTCGCCCAATGACTGCATATCTCCGTCGTTGTCCGGTATCGGCAACGGTGCAGTTGGTTCGAAAGCAACAGTAGGCGATACCTTGACATGGCCCTTTGGGATCGGAGTATTGTGCAATACTTCTCCCAAAGTATTGTACAATTTTGCTTTTCCCACCTTCCGATGAGTGGGCGAGGACAAGTATAGAAAACATGAAGTGACACCCTAAATCAATAGTTAAAACATAAGTACAGTTAATATATAATATTGTTTAATGCATAAGTAATTACATAAGCAAGTAAGTAATTAATTACCTCGGGAATAATTTTCAAACCGACGTTGCAACTCCCGCTTTCACTCTCCATTTGTAGTTCACCTTGGAGCTGAACCGGAAGTTGCTTGTCTTTGTTTGTATTCACCAATTGTGCCACTTGCTCAGATAGGATTCTGAGCTTCTCTAATACTTCCTCGTTGGAAGGTTTTTGGCGCTTCTCTTGAGGAAAAAAGCTTATGGGAGTTACGCCAAATCCCTTCCCCCTAACTCGGCCGGAATATTCAGGAACATTAAAAACTTTGCCCAAAATATCCCGGCAACTATCCTTGTTGCCCTCTTCACATTCAGAACTTTGAGAGATGGTCTCCTAAAATACATGTAACATTAAAATAGTTAAGTTCATTATCATTTTTAAAATACAATATTAAAAAGTATTCAAGTGATAAATACAATATTGAAAAAATATTAAAGTCATAATATACTTACACAAAGTTCTATTACTTTTTGAACATTTTGGTTATCAACCACTCCATCTTTATTTACCCTAGCTTCCTTCCACAAGATGTGACGACCCAACGGTTGATTAGTTTGGGTCTCTTGTCGCTATTCGATAAAACAAAATATTAGTTAGAAACTATAGTTTATAATACAAATTCATTCATTATATAAAAGTGATGTTTAATTACTTACAAGCCCTTGATCAAGGCGTGCGTATCCCATACGTGATTTTCTGTATGGGTGCGTCGGGTTTCTTGCCCTTTCGCGATTTGCCTTACTAATGTTCTATATAAAAAAATAGCAATTATGTAAAAATTTAAAATACGATGCGAATATAAATAATAAAACACACAAATGCTAATAAATTAATCACTTACGACAAACGCGGGGTCAGTACGTTTGGAAACAAACGCTTTCCATTCCTCATTTGATATATAATGTCGATATATCTTTGGAGGTTCAGCTGTTGTGTTTCCTTCTTTATCTTTAAGATAGAAGTTTGAGAGATGCGATCTAAATCCACGATGGATTTTGCCAGCAACTCTCAATACATAATTCTTTCGTCCTTCATCAAGGACAAAAGATGCCTGCAATGAAAAAAATTATAAGTAAAGTATTTCAATGAAAATATTTATAAATGACAAAAGATTGGATCAAAAAATTTACTTGAATATCATTCCAGATGATATCTTTGGCATCCTTCAATGCCTTATCTCTCCAGTCGTCAATTGTTATTGGAATATTTTGACGAACAACAGCCCCAATGTAGCTCACAAACATTGCGCTGTGGGGGTCAACTGGCTGACCACTTTCATTCCATCCAACCTAATAAACTCATATAGTAAGTACATGCTATTAAAAAAACCTAAAAAAATACACAACAAACAGAGTATAGTATAGCATTACCTCAAACTTGGTCCCATTGCTCCTAGCTTTAATGACTTTTTGCATGATAGTTGCACCACGTTTGACTTCATTTTCATAAGTCCTACTGGTGCCAACTTCTTCATTTTGACATTCTAAATCTCTATTTGTATCCATTTAACTACAACAAGTTCAACATGCAGTTTAGTATAACTTCAACAAGCTCAACATGCATCATGCATTATTTTAAACAAGCTCAACATGTATCAGTATATATATTTTAAACAAGCTCAACATGCATTTTAATGATTACAAAAAATAAATAACATCAATACCTGAATAATGGTTCGAAGAAGGATGAAATGCAAAGAAAAGAGCGAACGGAGAAATTTCACAGCAATAAATGTCACAGAAAAACGGTTTTGAAGAAATACGTAATGAGGGTTACGTATTTCAATGAAAATATAAGGTTCGAAATGATCTTGGATGGAAATAAGGTTCGAAATGAAGGAGATGATCGTGGAAATACAGTTCGTAATGAACGAGATTATAGGGTTTGCAAAAGAAGAGAAGAACGATGAAGGTTGAGATGATAGTGTAGATTACGTAATGAAGAGGAAACTGAAGAGGTTACTGTTATATATATAACCCTTTTACAGCGCTTTTTTATAACCCTTTTAGAGCGCTTTTACAAAGAGCGCTATAAAAGGCTAAGCCTTTTACAACGCTTGTTATAAAAGCGCTGTAAAAGGCGTATTTATTTAAATTTTTAAAAAGACTCTTTTACAGCGCTTTTACAAACAAGCGCTGTAAAAGGCCTCATTGTTTTAGTATGTTATATAATGTTTTTTTAATAGCCTTTTACAGCGCTTGTTCAAAGAAGCGCTGTAAAAGGCCTTATTTAAATTTTTAAAAGACTCTTTTACAGCGCTTATCCCAACAAGCGCTGTAAAAGGCCTTATTATGTTATTTTTGTGTTTTGTTATGTTATTTTTTAAACAAGCTCTGCAAAACCCACATAGTCCCACCAAAATATCTTCCTCTTCACCAAACTCCACCTCAAAGTCCTTTTATGCATCTTCTTCGCAAACATCAAAGCTAACTCTTTCAATCTTCACCAAACATCAAAGTCCTTTTTATCTCTTTACATTCCCTTTCATTCTTAAATCGTAACTTGATCTTCAGGTTCATTGCCATGTTGCGAAAAATGGGTTTGTTAACAATGTGTCTGATGTTTTTGTTAACAATGGATCTGATGTTTTTGTTAACAATGTGTTTTTGGGGATTCCCATGATGCGTAAAAGGTGTTTGAATAAAATCCTGTTAGAGAAAGTCATGTTAGTTATCTTTTCATTATTATTTTTAAAGTCTTTTACAGCGCTTTTTAAAAAAAGCACTGTAAAATGTCTCATTGTTTAATTTTTAAAAGGGCCTTTTACAGCGCTTTTTATAAAAAGCGCTGTAAAAGACATGCACTTTTTTTACATGCATAGTTCTTAAGAATTGTAATTGTCCAAATTTACATAAACATGCAATAATCATTGCTTATGCTTGCCTTCTTAGACAACAATAAAACAAGAATAGAACCAGAATAATTCAGATTATATAATACCACAATAATTCAATAAAACCAGAATAGAACCAGAATAGAACAATAATTCAGATTACAACAATAAAACCAGAATAGAACCATAATTCAGATTACAAATAAAACCAGAATAGAACAATAATTCAGATTACAACAATAATTCAGATTACATGCATGGCTTATATAAAACAATTAAACATGTACATTAAGATGCCCTTCTTCTTTTCCTGGTGGGATTCACATTTGTTTGTCCATTTACAATACGAAACGATGGATTAATCCAAATTCCCTCATCATGATCATCTCTAAGATATAAACCATCATCAGTTGAATCAATTTCATGTGGTTGTTGTGATGTTGCAAATAAAAGATCATTACCAACATCTTCATCATTGTTGTTATCATCACTTATTTTATTGGTCGATAGGACAACAGACCATTTATCATCAGAAGGATCGGTCACATAAAACACTTGTTGAGCTTGCGACGCTAAAATAAAAGGCTCGTCTTTGTATCCCACCCTATTAAAATCAACAAGCAAGAATCCTGACTCATCAATCCGAACGCCATTATTATTATCGACCCACTTGCAACCAAATATGGGAACACGAAACATTGTGTAGTCTAACTCCCATATGCGCTCGATAACCCCAAAATATGATAGATTTGCATATATTGGGTTTTTGTCTTTTGCACTTGAGACATGCATCGCTTCAGCTACGAGAGTGACTCCACTATTTTGCATAGTGGTCTGATCATCTTGTTCTTTGGTATAAAATGTGTAGCCGTTAATAACATAACCAGTGTAAGAAAAGACATGTAAGCTCGAACCATTTGCTAGCCACCTCAATCTCTGTGAAATTGATCTGGGGTCTATGTCAAATTTTGACTTTATGTGATTTTTTAACCATGGTATAAAACTTCGATTGTGCTCTCGAGTTATCCAATTTTGATTCCTATTCATGTTCAAATGAGATAATTGATCCATGTGTATTGTAACATTCGGTTGAACCTCATCATCATTGTGCAGAACATACAATTGTGCCTGCTCCAATTCTGTCCTTGATATAGTCAGTAGTCTCCTTCCAATTATCCCTTCTCCTGATAGTCTTCCCGAATGACGAGACATGGGAAGCCCTATGGATTCAACATTGGACAGATATTCAGTACAAAATTCAGCAGCCTCTTCAACAATGTATCGTTCAGCAATACAACCTTCTGGTCGACTTTTACTTTTTACGTACCCTTTTAATATTTTCATATATCGTTCTATCGGATACATCCATCTCATATAAGCTGGCCCACAAAGTTGTGCCTCCTTAACCAGATGAACAGTAAGGTGAACCATTATATCAAAAAACGATGGTGGGAAATACATTTCAAGCTCACACAAAGTAACAACAATTTCCCTCTGCAATGTCGGTAATTTCTGAGGGTCGATCACTTTACTACAAATTTCCCTGAAGAAGAAACATAATCTAGTTAATGCTAGTCGAACTTTTTCAGGTAAAATGGAATGTATACCTATTGGTAGCAAATGCTCCATTAGAATATGACAATCATGAGTCTTCAAACCTTTTAACTTGAGGTCTTTCATACAAACCAAATTTCTAATGTTCGAAGAGTATCCTTCTGGAACTTTAACTTCATGTAGAAATTTACATAAAACAATTTTTTCCTTTCTAGATAGAGTATGAGCGGCTGGAGGTAGATATGTGCGATTTCCTTTCTTTACTGGAGCCAATTCATTTCTTATTCCCATATCGACCAAGTCCAATCTTGCGTTGATGCCGTCTTTAGACTTTCCTGGAACATTGAGTAACGTACCAATAACACTATCAAATACATTTTTTTCAATATGCATCACATCGAGGAAATGTCTTATATACAATGACTTCCAATATGGTAATTCAAAGAAAATTGACTTTTTCTTCCACCCAGTTTTGACCAGCTCTCCCGCAAAAGGTTTGCCAAATTTATTGGTCAAACCTTGTACTTTTTCAAGTATTTGATATCCAGTCGATGGTAAAGGAGCTTTACCTTCCTCTGATTTTCCATTAAATGCATTTCTCCACCAACGATACTGATGACTATAAGGTAAAAATCTACGATGTCCAAGAAACACATTCTTCTTACAATGTTTCAACCGCATCCAATTTGTACTCTCTTCACATACAGGACATGCACACTGACCTTTAATGCTATATCCTGATAAATTACCATATGCTGGAAAATCATTAATTGTGCCGAACAACATAGCCCTCAAATTGAAATATTCTTTCTTATACCCATCATAAACTTCCACACCTGTCTCCCACATACGTTTTAAATCTTCTATTAGAGGAGTCAAGTATACGTCGATATCATTCCCCGGTTGTTTGGGTCCAGAAATTAACAGAGACAACATCATAAACTTACGCTTCATACATAACCATGGAGGTAGGTTATATATTACCAAAATCACAGGCCATGTGCTGTGTGAGATGCTTTGAAGACCATGTGGATTCATTCCATCAGTAGAAAGTGCAAGTCTTAGATTTCTTGACTCTATCCCGAATTCAGGATACTCGTGATCAATTTTTGCCCATTGTGGGGAATCTGCATGGTGTCGAAACATTCCATCTCTAATTCTTTCATCTGCATGCCATGTCAAGTGTTTTGAATCTTCTTCACTGCGATACATGCGCCTAAATCTTGGTATTATAGGAAAATACCACACGACTTTTGCTGGAGTAGATTCTTTCTTCTTATATCGAGAGACATTGCATTTCGGACACGCCTTAAGTAGTTCATATTCATTTCGAAATAAAATGCAATCGTTAGGACACGCATGAATCCTTTCGTAACTCATGCCAATAGAACACAAAATCCTTTTAGCCTCGTAGGTTCGACTGGGAAGTTCATTATCATCTGGCAACATATCTTTTATGAGTGTTAATAATTCTGTAAAGCTTTTATCAGACCATCCATTACTCGCTTTTAGATTGTACAACTTTAATATCGCCGACAGTCTTGTGAATTTAGTGCAACCATTATATAATTCTTTCTCTGCATCACCCAACAAACTTTCAAACATTTTAGGACAATCTCGAAGATCTTCTTCAACTGCTTTTGCGATCTCATCAACTCGATCCGGCTCATATGTATCTGTATCGAAGTCAGTTGAAGCATATGTCGAACTATTCTCAAAATTAATGTTTCCTTTTTTTTTCTCACCATGTCTTATCCAACATGTGTAACTTTGATCAATTCCATTACATACTAGATGTCCTTCTAATTCATCTTCTCTAACACGTTTTCCAAAACAACATTTTAAACAAGGACAAACTACTCTATTTGGATCTTTTGCATTCTTCACTGCAAACTCAACAAACTCCTTCACTCCAATTTCATACTCTTTTGACAATCGATTGGCTGACATCCATTTCCTATCCATATTATACCACCTATATAAATGCAGTTACAAAACTAATAAGTGCGTATCAACAAGTTTCAAAAAGAAACCAATATCAATCAATTATTTTAAAAACAGAACAGATCATGTGGTATGAGTTTTTGACTAGTTGAAGAGATTTAACACAGATCATGTGGTATGAATTTTTAATTTGATAAAAAAAATCTAGTTAAAAAAAAAATACCTGAGACAACACGTAATAGGTAGATGGCGGCACAACACGTAATGGATATGAGGGTATGAGGGTTCCCAGAGTAGAGGTGATGAAAGATGTAGAGGATATGAGGGTTCCCAACGTATATAATTATTTGAAATTTATGTCTTTTACAGCGCTTGTCAATAAAAGCGCTGTAATAGGTAGTTAAATTCAATGAAAGCGCTTGTATTTTATAGCGCTTGTGAAAAAAGCGCTGTAAAAGGTGGTTCAATTATTTTAAAGCGCATGCCTTTTACAGCGCTTGTGAAAAAAGCGCTGTAAAAGCATACGCGAAAGCGCTTCATTTTACAGCGCTTTTTTGAAAAGCGCTGTAAAAGCCTTATAACATTATGCGCAAACGTTATATGACCTACAACAACGCTTGTTTTACAGCGCTTGTGAATATAAGCGCTGTAAAAGGCTCCGTTATTTTTCAAATACATTTACAACAGCGCTTGTGTTTAGCAAGCGCTGTAAAAGGGGCGCTGTTAAATATCATTTTTGGCGTAGTGTTCTTTATTAGTTCATTTTAAGAAAAAAAAAATACAATAAAATGAAGTCTTGGAAAAATTGTAGTTAGACAATTATAAGTGTTCTCATTTTTATGTCCAAAAAAATTAAAAGAAGACAATAATAATTTACTGTTAAAAAAAACAAATTTTTTTATTATCTCTTTAGTGACAAACTTTTGTCTTGTCTATGGGTTAATAATAAATTATGATTATTATATTATAATTGTTCACATTTGTCTTGTGTATGAGCTATATATCCTACAACGACTTCTTTAGTGAAATATTTTCAGAAAAACAACGTAACAAAATTAAAATGTGAAAAAATTATAGTAGTGTATTATAATTATTATCACTTTTATGTTGAAGAAATTAAAAAGACACAAATTTTAATTAATTCTTTAATAATAAACAATTTTTCTATGTGTGATTTTTATCATAAATTATAATTATTATATTAAAATTGTTCTCATTTTATTTAGAAGATATAAATAATTACCAAAATTAACTAATTAATTAATAATAAATATGTGTTCCGTGAATGAAGTGTATGCTCCAACGAATTCTTTACTAACTCACTTCTAGCAAACAATATGAAAAAAATAAAAAGTGTGAAAAGACTAAACTTTAGAGTGTTGTAATTGTTCTCAAATATTTGTGTACATCGATAAATCTCATGAAACGAATCTATCGATAGTTGCAGAAAAACAGATACATTTAAAACTTAAAACATACATAAAAGGAAAGTACACATAATATACAAATAATCATGTCTCATGGAAGTACTATTTCAACATAACCATTGAAAGGAAAAAAAAAAAAAAAACATAACGAAATAAAATTTCAAGAAGTTCGGACGAGTCGCAAGCGACCCTAACTAACCAAATAAAGTGAAACAAAAGAAACAGAAATACTAGACGGCCGTTAGTCACAAAAATTTACCACCTCAACGACTGGGGCTTAGATCTATGTGGCTTGGATCAGTAGTACTCGAACCCTAAGAAAATGTCGACTCCTCCTCAATGGCATTCTTGTGTAAGTCGCTCGGCAACTCCCACCATTCTTCTTCATTGTTATATACTATCTTGGGGTTAGTTCATATATAGGACTTTGCCTCAAGATCTGAGGTGGTAACTAGTTCGCTATCTGTCTCTACATGATAATTTTTGGAGGAATCTTTACAAAATATGTATATATTTTTATATCCAGTGGCTTCCTAAATTTAAAATGAAAACAGTTTCAAAAACTTTTTCGTAATTTAAAAATTATGTTTATTATAACTATTTATAGGAAATACGAAATTAATTGTAAAACACTTAATTAAATAAGATTAAACCAAATCAATGACTTAATTTTCTAATTGAAAAGAGATCTTCAATTAAACAGTTAATGAAGATCAATCAAACACTCAAACACAAGTTGATGTTACACTTTGAATAAGATCTATATCAAACTAAAAACACCAAAACAGAAATTTGATTTGACCAAAACATATTTAATCAGATTTGTTAAAAGTCAAATTTCTAAAAGTAAAGAGTAAAGGTTGAAAGAAGATACTAAGATTTATATTGGTCCACCCACAATCGTCCATAAGAGATTTTCTTTTGATATGATTAAATGATAAATTATATTAAAGAAGTTTCTTGAGCCAAGTGAACAAGTTCCTTTTACTTGAATGCATTTTGCTCGTTGTGAAACTTTAAACCTCCATATATTTTAAACCCTTCAAGAATCACCTTGAATCCTAATTTGATCCAACTGCAAAATCCAACCTCAATGAAGCATTCATTTTTGAATATTCATCTCTTGTTGGCTTAGCTTCTTCAAAACTTGGCAATTAAAAAGAAATCTAACAACCCCAAATATTCGAATTAAGGTGAAAAGAAATCTATACTTTTCTTGTCCTCTTTATTATAGATGATGAAATCCTATCACTCAATCTCACAATCAATTAAACACTCAAACTACAAAGCTCAACTTAGTTAAGAATCTCACAAACAAAGACTCAAACTCAAGATTACCTAAAAGTTTTTAAAGTGATATTGAATGGATAAGTTTTCATAGTTTCACAAAATGAATGTTATGTTGGTATGAAAGTGGGTGAAGAATATTTATATCGAGACATAAAAAACCTTTTTTGATGCAGTAAAATATTCAAAAACAACAAGGAGATTTGAATCATATAAATAGGTTGGTTTGTATCAACTTTGTTAGAAATTATGGCCTCTGTTATTAAAAATTATATGAAATGACTTCACTAATTTTACAAGATTATTAACCAAGTTAACAATGACAGTCCCAAGAAATTATTCAAAAACAAAGATTCACAAATACAAACATTCAAGAACAAACATTCATGCAATATCAATATAAAGATAAGAGATAAGGGAAATCGTGCACCAGGAATTTATACTGGTTCAGCTATCAGTTTGATAGCCTACATCCAGTCCTGAAATCAACAATGATTTCAGCCTTTCAATAGAATTGACTTGAGTACTTTTTACAGAATTTCCAGCTTAATCAGAGCCTATCCATCCAACTCAACATCACTTCTATTACAACACCAACTTATCCCTAAGAGCTACTCGCCAAACCCTCACGAGATCAAGTTGAGACTTCTTCTTGATGAACATAAGCACCAACAAAGATAGCCACCAGTTTACACCACTGGATTTTCCAGAAACTTCTATACAGATAGTTGTTCTTACAAAAGAAATAAAAAAAGACTAAGAAGAATGACTCAATCACAAATGAATATCTCACATAGAATTTGCCAATGTACTTTAGTGAGATATGACAATCTTTTTCCAAGTGTATTTCAGTATTGAGTTTATGAGAAAAAAATGATTGTTATGATTCAAGTATTTTTTTGAAATTTGTGATTGAATCAGTTTATATATTTTCAGAAAAACATCAGAACAATCGATTTACCAATCGATTTCATTAAAGTGTAAGTTCAGTTTAATCGATTGCCTAATCGATTATCGCGTTTCTTGTTTTTCTTGAATCTTGAAAACATAGGAACTAATCGATTTGCCAATCGATTATTTTAATACATAAATCAGAAACTGATACTAAGTTTATATCAAAATCGATTGGATAATCGATTATACTTGTTTTGTTCAAACAACGAGATCAAAACAATCGATTCGTCAATCGACTTGGCTGGTCACAGTGACTAAGATGTTTTACTCCAATCGATTTACCAATCGATTTGGTTGATCACAGTGACTTAGCTGTTTTTCTCCAATCGATTTGGCTTGTTAAAGTGACTTAGCTTTTTAGTTAAAATCGATGTGCCAATCGATTATGCAATATGTTTCTGATAAATGATTAATCAGTTCATTCTTTCAATCGATTACCTAATCGATTAGTCCATACCTTGCAACTTAAGAAACTTATTTCAATTGATTGTTCAATCGATTGCGTTGATCACATAACCCATGTCTGATGAAAAAGTATTTTTGTAATCGATTTGTCAATTGATTAACTCAGCACAAGCTTGGTTCTGTGAATCACAAAATCGATTAATCAATTGATGTGCAAATCGATTGTCCAATTGATTGATTTAAACCCAGAATACAGGTTTCACTAAAAACCTTTAAGTAATCGATTTCCCAATCGATTTACTTAGTAAAAACTTTTATTCTGAGTCAGACAATCGATTGCCCAATTGATTCATCAATTGACTTATCAGTTGATTTATTACTTGATTGATTAAAACTTTATTTTATGATTTCATCGATAGATATTATGTGAGAAATCATTATGATTAAGTCTACCTAATGGACACTATTAACACTAGACACATTTATACATCATTCTTCAAGCTGGTAGTATATCATCCATCTTTGAGTGATTGCTTGACTTCCAAGTTTTGTCCCAATGTGTAGTGTTTGTTCATTTTTCTGAAATATTTCTCAATTCAAACCATTAGATCAATCAAATAAAGCATATACATTGTATGTTTGATCATTGTATCAAAATCATGATCCAAGAGGCATATGTCAAGTATTCTCCCCCTATATCAAAGTCATGATCAAGGAGTCATATGTCTTACAAACTTGTTGTCACTTATATGATTTGAACTCGGGTATATAAAGTGTTGTTCTGGACCATTTTAAATGCTTTTTTGAGAGAGTGATTCGAATGAACATAATTTTACTAATATGATTCGAATTAGGCACAAAGTTGATTCAAATCATGATCCATAAAACTACTTTTAAAATGGAGCATTTTAAATTTTTCATTATCCATGTTTTTCAAAGTATTTTTCCATGATATGCATGTTTTAATGAACTCTTCAAAAACACCTAAGGTTTGAGGGATTGTTTGTAGTGGAATGAATAATGACAACAAAATAGGAGGACTGAATTGTGATACTTCTAAAACTTTGTTCTTGCACTTTAAAATTAATAGCATTTCTCTTTTACTTACGAAATGACTTACAATGATCTCTAGAGAAGGGGTTGAATAGAGCTCGAAACTTTTGAAAACTTTTGAGTTGCACAGTGGAAATTAATATCTTTTAATGCGATGGACTCATTTGATTATGCACATAGAATATTCGGATTGATTTGATGATGGTATACGAAATAAAAATAACACAAAATTCAACAGGAGCATGAATAAGAAAAACTGAAAAATTGATTGAAGTAGTTTTTAAAAAAGAATTTTTGCACTTCAATTAAATATGAAAAATATCGTCAAATAAAGACTCAATGAATTTTAATTAATAGAACTATTATTATATCATATTTTCTTTAAATTGAGTGAAGTCTAAGATGTTGAATTCATATATTGAAAACATAATTTTACTCAACATTCAAAACGAAGATAATATTTCAAAATAGAAAAACCTTATAACAATATTTTTTTTATCAAATTGCACCAAAATAGAATTTTCAACAAAAGTCAAAATAAAATAGAAAATAAAGAACAAAATGAAAATGCAAAAAATAAAGAGTTAGAGATAAAAAATTCACACAACAATTTATTTAGGTTCACCTACTTCATTCATAGTTGGTAGAGTACATCATGTCACAATTCAAATGAATGAAAGTTTTCTTTGTTTATTGTTAGTGCGAATGTTTACAGAATCATTTGGCGGAAGATACAAACACTTTAACGCATGCACGCAAGCACGAGTAATATTTAAGTAATATTCCTACAAGACATATATCTATCACATTTCCAGAAAGTTCACTTGTCATGAGTTTTTCAACAAATGTTCCAATCTCTTCTCCAGTATTACGACCTAAGATGCCAAGATCCTAAACCCCTGCAATCTTTAATTCAAATCTTACACACATGTGGAAAGAAAGTGATATTCCAACAAATATGTATGAACCAATAGAGTGCCCAATCTAGTAAGAAAACTCTAAATTAGTTATCAAAACGTTATTTCAGTAAATGATATTGAACTTTTCTATAAGCAGAATAATTTTTGGATAAAACAAGTTTTACGTAAAATAATTTAATTAAACCCTCTTGCAAAATAGTTAATGTTTTTCCAATCCAATAAATATGTATGTTGTAAGAACACAGATGACAACTGCTTGCAAATAGTTTAGCTACGAACCAGATTCATGTAAAGGAAACGATTTACCTTTTTGAGTTCAGTCAAGGTCATATAGAGGACATTTCACATGTTATGGTATTGTTAAGTTATTGAAGTTAGAGAAAATCAATACAATAAAAGATAAAAATGTAACTTTAATGTAAAAAAAAAATATGAATCAAAATCATGAAACATATATTTTATTAGTATTCCAATATAACTATATAAGAAAAGGGATCAAGAATCAGAAATGGGAAAACCACTAATTTACATGTTTAATGTGACCTAACATCGAAGCCCTTCTTTCAATAGTAAAGCTAACCTGTGACAAGTGAGAGCAAGCAACCTCAACTGCATTGGCAGACCATGACTTCCCAAGGGATTTTCTGACAATAAACCTCAAAGTCTTGACTAGTAAGTAGTAACAATCCTAACGATGCTATTAAGTAGCTAGCAGCAATAGCTAGAATTTGTGATTTGAAGTTGCATTAACCATTAGTCATTTCAAATAACATATAGAATTTTTAAATGAAAATTGTCATTAGTTAGGTTCGATGATAAGTTGTTAACTGTTACCAACAAGAGATAGATAATTACCAATTTTTTATACGAAATTTATGTGAAGATTAAACTTACAAATTGAATGTGAACCATGTCAAAATGGTGATATCTAAATCATAGCATCACAACTAGTTCATGTCATATCTAACAAAGAAAGCAATGTTGAAAGGGCTGTTAAATGAGCTTAGATATCCCTCTCAAAAGTTATATCAAAGGATGAGGGCCTAAACACATATACATTGCACAGTCAAGGAACCTTGACAATATGGTATTTAAATACAACTTCAATAGCCACCCTGACATGCAGCATGGGTCTGATCCAATTCCACACATGTCCTACAAAATCCGGCTTTGATACCATGTTAAATGGGTTTGACCTCAATCCCCAAAAGCTATCTCAAAGGAGGAGGGAGCCCAAATACATATATACGTTGCACATCCCAAAAACCAAGAAACCTTGACAACGTGAGGCTCAAATACAACTTCAATGACTTTGAGGAGGAGATTTCAAACTTACTGTGCAATTTTTGCAAAAATTAACTATGCTGTTGAGTTTGTGTTTAATGTTAAAAATGGATAAATTCCAACGCAGTATTTCACCTGCAGAACCCATGAGAATATCAAGTAGAAAGATTATGAAGATTAGAAACTATGGACATGTGGTATGATAGATTCATGCTTAATTAAAAATGTAGAATTCCAATCACCTTCTCTAGAGACTTCTTGATATTTCAATAGATATGTATGAACCAATAGAGTGCCAAATCTGGTAAGAAAACTCTAAATTAGTTATCAAAACATCATTTTAGTAAATGATATTGAACTTTTCTATACCCAAAACAATTTTTAGATAAAACAAGTTTTATGTAAAATAATTTAATTAACCCCTCTTGCAAAATAGTTACTTTTTTCTCAATGCGATAGATATGTATGTTGTAAGAACACAAATGACAACTGCTTGCAAATAGTTTAGTTACGAAGGAGATTCATTTGGTTCATTTATGGTTATCCAATATTGTTAGTGGACACATGCAATTTGTACTCAATATTTCTAATGTCGTTCTTAATTCCTTATCCTCAAAGGGGATAAAAGATAGATCAGTTTGCAGCAAATTGGTGTTGTGGTTCATACAAATCTGCAAATCAAAATGACACTTGAGAAAAATATTTGAAGTGCTGATGTAAAAGAACCCACCAGTATTATAGGAATCTTGATATTTTGCAGTTGCTCTCTGATAAAATCAATCTACCAAAACATGAAAATGAATACTATGGTAACATATCAACACAACGTAAAAAGTACACTTATCTTAATCAAGAATGGAGAAAGATGGCAAGCATAAAAGTATCCCAGCTATACCAGAAAATAGAACACAATGATTTGAATATGAGGAAATATAAACTTGTTAACTCAAAGTAGTAGTAGCCATGCATTGTTACATATTATTATAAACAATTACATAGAAGTCAATTATGCCACTGTTTCCATACCATTCATACTATACATAGATAAATCAACAAATCTACATAGAAGTACAAAAAATGGATTATTTCTAAAGTTGAGCGATGAATATTTTATTTGAGTTGTTTTTAAAAGAAAATATTTTACTCCATATTTTTGAGAGAAAATGATTTCATCTTTTAGTAATTGAGGTGATATTTAAAAAAATACACTTACGTTATTAATTATTGGGGTGTTACATTGTGGTATTAGAGCTTCGATTAAATCTTAGAGTGCTCTGTAGATTAGGAGTTATCTATATCATGTGTCGGGTATGTCGTTAGAACCTGTCGATTTTTGTTTGATGGTTGTTGTATGTTGACGTGGTGATATAGCTTAAAGTTGTCTCTTTGGAATTCTTTCAAGTGCGGTTGTGATTTGTGCTTGACGTTGGTTTTATAGGACATAATGCTTCCAAGAAGGAAAAATGTTGCTCTGAGAGCGAACCTTAATAAAGATGATTAAATGAATGAAGTTATAAATAACATGGTTGCTTCTATCACTGCACATACTATTGCAAAAACTCTTCGGAATTTGGAGAAGTGGGAAAGAGAAATATGTGTTGTAGAGCCAATGGGACTAGAAGGATATTGTCGTCACATCCTTCAAAGTTAAGGGTGATGTGAGCCTAGAAAAGTAAATTAGTGTATCCAAGATGATGTGGAGAAAATCCTTTAAATGATTAACTCCCAAGTGGAAGTAAAGGTCAACTATGTTACGTCTTTGCTACATGGAAATGCAGAGTATTGGTAGAAAAGTATAAAGCTCTTGATGGAATAAGCTCATGAGGTAGTAAACTAGGTGTCTTTCAAGAGAGAGTTTTTTGACAAGTACTTTTCGATAAGCACCATAACTAGGTTGGGTGACAATTTCCTTTAGCTTTATCAAGGAAATATTATTATGGGTACGAGTATGTGACTAAGTTTGAGTAAGGGTCTTTTAGTTTCAATTGTCAGAAGTTCAGATATTTTGCAAGGGACTTCAAGGAAACCAATGTGGAGTCGATAGTGAATGCAACCCAGGTCACTTGTTCTACTTCTAAGGGTCGTGTTTATTGTAAAGGGTGCTGAAGCTGGGAATCAATCTAACAACTTGATCTAAAGAGACTGTGAGATTGCAGGTAATACCCTAACTGCACATTTTATTTATTTATTTAGGGGCCACCCATTGCTTCATTGTTATGGATTGTGTGAATTGTTTGAAGCTATTTGTTTCTTCCCTGCCTTTTGATTTGGTTGTTTCCACTCCTGCTAAACTATTTACATGTTAATATTTCCTTTTTGCATTGCCAAGTAACTATTCATAATTGGGATTTCTTGGTGATTTTAATTTGTGTACCCCTGCAATCACTCAAGATTGTTTTCAATATGGATTGGATGTCGTATCGCTATGTGATATTGGATTACACTCGCGAGTTGATACTTTTTCTAGAGCCATGAGTTGTTAGGCATCTATATGCTAACAAGATCAGAGTTTCGTTGAAACAAGGTGCTCAATAGTTTTATATCATTGGCTATTGTAGAGGTGAAGATGGATGTGTGCATAAAAGACATAGTGCATGCCAAGGAATATCCAGATGCATTTCCATCGGGGATTCCAGGGTTACCACCAATAAGAAAGGTGGAGTTCTTTATTAATCTACACCCAAGAATCGAACCTATCTCGATTGAACTGTAACGGATGTCACCGTCAGAATTGAATGAGCTCAAGGACCAAATTGAATTTGTTGGAAAAAGTATATATTAGACCAATTGTATCACCATGGGGAGTTCTAGTTTTGCTAGTTATAAGGAAAGGCAAACACTCGCATCACTATGTGGATTATATGCAACTTAATAAGGCGACTATTAAGAATTGATATCATTTGCCACACATCGATGATGATCTGATAGATCAGTTGAGAGGAATGACAATGTTTTCAAAGATTGATTTGAAGTTGGGTTGCCATCAAATTCGAGTAAAAGAATGAGACATTTAGAAAACCGTTTTCAAAAATCATTACATACATTATGAGTATATTGTCATGCCATTCGGAGTGACCATTCACACAGTCACACAATTATATAATCAGTGACCCTCCTGTTTCGACCAGTCAATTCTTCAAGATGCATATTTTAATTTTTATTGTATAATTCAAACGAATTTGAATATGAACTATCTGCTTGTGATCAAATGTTCACCGACGTCTAAATGTGTGAATGTGGAGACTCTAACTTTTAGGGAATTCCAATCTTTGATAATAAAAAAGATTTTTTGTTACATCTAAAGTTTGACAATGTACAAGTTTTCATATTTATATTACTTAAAACTACACTTTAGTAGTTTTTTATTTACAAAAGTCACCCATTAAAATTTGCATTCATAATAGTTTCAATTTTTATATATTATTATAATGAAATTAGAAAATTAAAGGCATTACGGATATTTTCGCCCCTAAATTGAAATAACAAAAATTCTTAAGTGTACAAACATAATTTTGTTTAATTCTTAAGTGTACAAATATTAATGAGCATACTTTCTCTCTTTCCCAGCTTGCATCTTAATGCTTATAAATTCACAATACACAACAACAACAACAAAAAGTTATTCATATTTGCATGACATTATATTATTATTTTAATTAAAATAAATTTTTTTAGTTGTAACAATTTTTTTTTTTAATTTTTGTAAATATTTAAACTTGATT
>JBBPBR010000004.1:39032373-39051944 GCA_037974775.1 Cicer pinnatifidum | reverse complement strand
TAATGAGTAATTGAATTTTTAACGTATAAAATCATTATTCACCATAAGTGAAGTAATATAATTGTTCATGAAAGAAGTATTAAATAAAAAGCATTTATGACGATATTTATGAGTGATTAGGTGGTTTTTTTTTTCCTTGAATTTAATGACTAATAATATAAATTATTATCATTGGTAAATAACTAATAGTATTATAAAATAATTTATAAATTTATTATAAAATTACTTATAAAATAATTTGATAATAATATAAATTATAAATTATTATCAAATTGTACAATAATTTATAAATTATAAATTTATTGAAAATAATTGTAAAGTAATTTTGTAATTTATAAATTTATTATAAAATAATATTATCAAATAGATTTTGGAGGTATTAAAGAAATTGTCGAAGGAAGAGAAGAAGCATAAATAGGGATTAAAGAGATTAAAGAAGTTGTTGAAGGAGGAGAGTTTACTCTCAAGAAGTGGTACACAGCAGCTTTTTGGCTGATGTGGGAAATATTTGTATACGTGGATGAAATATGATGAGATGGCATCGAGAGTCTGTTTTAAATATATATAATAGATAGATAATAGATAATGTGGTAATTCATGTGATGTCCTATGATATGGTATGTAAAAGTCTTAACATACATTAA
Source organism: Cicer pinnatifidum (assembly GCA_037974775.1). Classification (NCBI taxonomy): domain Eukaryota; kingdom Viridiplantae; phylum Streptophyta; class Magnoliopsida; order Fabales; family Fabaceae; genus Cicer; species Cicer pinnatifidum. The sequence goes on along the minus strand of JBBPBR010000004.1, from coordinate 39,051,300 downwards.
CAACTCCAATTCACGTTTCGAGATTGTGGGCTCTAACCAATTATGGACGCACCATTGTGACTCCAACCAATCACGGGCGTCACTTAATATGTATGCATGAGCATTTATATATTCTCCCACATATAAGAACCACAATGCATTACACAATAATTATCATTATTGCTAACTATTATGTGTTAATTCAGCTTAATTGCGTGATTGCTATTTGTTATGTGTTAATTTTAGTTGGTGATCATTTACTTTGTTGTGAATTAGGCTGAACACCCCAGAGTATTAGGAGCGGTTCATGTAGAGTTAGGGATTTCAATGATAATGTAGTAGAGATGTGGCTTCAATTGTCAATCGAATGTGGGTAGTTTGATGTAGCTAGTGAATTTATAGTACCAGATAGCTTTCGTTTAAGTGTGTTATGATCAACTTAGGGGTGGTTGGGTTATCAGTGTCGATAATCATGGTGGTTAAATTCTTTAACTTGTTGTAAATTATATTTGAAATAAAGAAGTTGGTTTTGGATGTTCCACTCACTATGTAAACACATTATTAATTAATTTATAAAATATATTTGAGAAGTGTTTTCTTATGAAAAAAAGAAAAACAAATTAATGAAAATCGGGGTGTAATAAGTTCATAGATCTTAAATTTATTACATCTTTAAACTATGACCAACAAGATGGATTATGATATATATATATATATATATATATATATATGTATATATATGGCTCACAAAATAAATTCTAAGGTTGACACATGTGTAAACCTTTAAGTAGATTGTATGGTGTGATTATAGCTGGCCAACAAGAGTATGGAGAAGCAGACGCTTGAATGTAAGGAGTAAATCCATCTGCACATAGACCCAACCTTATATTTCTGGGGTCACTAGCAAAGTAAAGATATATATCGTCAAAATGTTTCCATTAGACGGATGGCGAATAACGTTGAACTCTTTTTATTCTCGTGATGCCATCTAATTTCAGCTATAGACTCAGTTAATGCATACAATCTTTGTAATCTTGGAATGATAGGGAAATAAAATATTCTTTTTGCTGAAACATCTAATCCTACGTGGAATGAACCTAGGAGAATGACAAATTTTGCACTCGGATAACTTGCTATCATCCTTGTAATATAACTTACATCCTTTCTTACAACAATTAGTCTTCTCAACCCTTAGTGCTAACTTTGACACCAATTGTGTTGCTTGACAATAGTTATCGGGCAAGCATTTTTGCACTGGACATACACTTTTAAGCATTTGTGCAACAAAATTTGTACCTTTTGTGGAACAAGCCAATTAGACCTAATTGCCAGAAGTGGAACATATATTGATAATATTGATTGGGTAGCCCCCTCGTAGATGAGGTTGTTGGTGGATATCAACTTGTCATAAAACCGTTTTACATCTTCGTTAGACAACTCATCGTCAACAAATGTCTCATTTCCCATGTTAGTGTTCACATCAAGGACATCTCGATAAGGCCGACAAGAATCAAACACCATTTTATCCATTGCATTAAATTGGTCGTCATGATGCACATTCCTACTACTAGTTGAACCACCCATTATTTCAACCATTGGCTTCACTTCGTGTTCAGTCCAAATCCAATAATCTGGTTGAAACCCATCCCGATATAAGTGAAGTCTAACAGTAGTTGTTGTAGATATCTTGATACACTTGTATTTTATACATGGACACTTTATCCATCCCTCAGATACACAAATCGGTTGTTTCAAAGCCCTCTTCACAAAATTTTTAACACCACTAACATACTCCTTTTTCAATTCGCGTCTATTTTCATGTACCCTATTGTATATCCAAATTCGATTCATTTACTATAAGACAAAAACTTAACTTGTCAACCACTAAATAAGTTTGAAAAATATATAATGATAATAGAATATGATAAGAACAATCCATATTCTATATTCACATGTATATTCCACAGTAACTCTTTTATATATTAAATCCATCACTTTTATTTTAACACTATTGCTACTACAATACGATAGATCTTCCCTTTCTTTTTAACAAATGTAGCTCAATATCAATTATTAATTTATCATACTTTTAATTATTTTCGTTTGTTTTTAACCAACTTAACTTAATATACATTATTTTTTGTTACATAATTAATCTTTCTTAGAAACATGAAATATGAAAATCTATAAACTCAATTTGTGTGACTTTGTCAAATTTAATCATGCACAAATCCATAAAACCACAACAATAAAAATCGACTAAAATCATATCTCGTTTTTTGTAAATAATATCTATAAGCAACTAATTCCTGCTTGTTGCAAACTCTTGCTCTTGCTTGTCATTCAAATAAATCAACCAAGTTTACAACAGCTTTCTAAATATTATTTTTTAATAGGGTAATATATTATTAAGGAATAACTAAGACTGACAAATTACTAAATAACTTAAAGATTAGTCAAAAAAACATGTTTCAGACCTCCAACAAGTTGAAGTAATGAAACTTAAAATCGAACACTTGAACACAACCAATATGCTATGATACTTAATTGGTACACAACTAAACATATGCAATGCCTATAAATAAGGGATACGTATAACTGATGGGGAATAAACACAATAACAAGTAATACGCAGTGGATATAAAATTCCCCTAACTTGCAAGAACTCGTGAGGAGCAACAACAAATATATGAGAGCAAATTAATCAAAATAAAGGACGTAATGAACTCCGATATTTTAACGTGGACAATCTCTCAATGCAAGGGTAAAAATCACGGGTCGTCCATAACAAAGAAATAGCTCCACTATAATCAAATAAGGATACAAGAGAATCTCAAAATGATGCACAGAGTGTGCCTACAACCAGCCAAAACAACAAAGCAATAAAACTTACAAATGAGAAACAAGAAGAAGAAAAACACCCAAAAATCTGGTATTGTGCGAGCACGATTTCTCCCTCTCTGGACGTCTTTTCGTCGATCTGACCGTTGAAAACAAATACCTGCGTGTTGAAAACCTACTGTCCAAACATCGATCCAATCCAACGGTTAACGAATGCGCAATCGATGTGTTTCTAAGACTGATTTAACAAAATTGGGAATTAGGTCACTCTTCTCTTTTCTCTTTTGGTGGTTGTCTTTCCTATCAAAATAGTCTCTCTCTTGTAACCCTAATTAGACCACTCTCCACTTAAATAAGTGAGACACATGGACTATAATATTTGGGTCTTTCTCCATATAGGAAGGGAGCCCAATACCCAACATATTTCCCCCTCACAACTATGTGGAGATAATCGCCAGACTGGCGATATCACAACAAGTTTCAAACTTCCCTCTTGGTAATGCTTTAGTCATTATATCAGAACCATTATAATCAATATGAACTTTAGTCAATTCCAACAACTTAGCTTACAAAACATCACGTATCCAATGATACCTCACATCAATGTGTTTGGACCTACTATGAAACGTCGAATTCTTACCAAGATGAATAGCACTTTGACTATCGACAAATAATACATATTTGTCCTGAATAAACCCAAGCTCTTGCAAGAATTTCTTCAACCAAATTAACTCTTTTCATGCTTCAGTAATGGCAATGAACTATGCCTTAGTTGTAGACAATGCTACATATTTCTATAATCTAGATTGTCAAGCCACGACTCCATCTGCAAATTTAATTATGTAGCCTAAAGTTGACTTTCTCGAGTCAATATCTCCAGCCATATCTGAGTCAGAGTACCCCACCAAAATAGGTTTGTCACCTCCAAAACAAAGCCTCATACATGTAGTACCACGACGATACCTCAAAATCCATTTTACAACATTTCAATGCTCTCTACCTAGATTTGACAAAAATCTATTGACTGTACCAACAACATGCACAATATATGATCTTGTACACACCATTGCATACATCAAACTACCCACAACAGAAGGATAAGGAACTCGTTCCATGTCTCTTTTCTCATCTTCACTAGAAGGACTTTGTTTAGAACTCAACTTAAAGGGAGCAACAAGAGGAGTATTTACAGCCTTGGAGTTTTCCATATGAAATCTTTGCAACACTCTCTCAATATAGTGTTCTTATGACATCCAAAGTTTCTTCTCCTTTCTGTCACGCATGATTCTTATGCCAAGAATCTGTTTAGTTGCTCCCATATCTTTCATGGCAAAGGACTCACCCAATTGTTTCTTTAACCTATCAATCTTGGAAATTTTTTTCCCAAAAATAAGCATGCCATCAACATATAATAACAGGATAATGAAATCATCGTTAGAAAACTTTCTAACAAATACATAATGGTCAGAAGTAGTCTTCAGGTATCCTTGGTCATGCATAGCAGACTTAAACTTTTTGTACCACTATCTTGGAGCTTGCTTCAAACTGTATAGACTATTTCTTAGTCTACACACATAGTATTCCTTGCCTTCAACAAGAAAACCATCAGGTTGCTTCATGTAAATCTCTTCCACCAAATCACCATGAAGGAAAGCCATTTTTACATCTATTTTCTCTACCTCTAAGTCAAGAGTAGCTGTGTCAAATTCAACACGGTTCTAATTGATGACATTTTTACGACAAGTGAGAAAATCTCATTAAAATCAACACCATTTATTTGACGGAAACCTTTCACCACTAATCTGGCTTTATACCTCGGATACCTTGAGTTACTCTCAATTTTCTCTCAATAGATCCACCTGTTTTCCAAAGCCCTTTTGCCTTTTGGAAATTTCACCAAATCATAAGTGTGATTATCATGCAAGTATTTCATCTCATCATGCATTGCATCCAACCACTTTTGACTTTCTTCACTCTCCATGGCCTCTTGAAAACACTCAGGTTCCCCTTCATCAGTCAAATTCATATACTCATCAGAACTGTTGAAGTTGTGAGATTTTAGAGAAAAGGAGGACAGAAAATAATAAGGGTTTGAATATTATTGATAATAGCTTAATGCTGACTTGATTACAAAAGATTCAGTACTAATCTCTATTTATAGAGAAACAGACTCAATCCTAAATTAGGAATAAATCATAATAATAATGAGAGATATTCTAAGATATCTCTATGATTATAAATTGATCCTAAGAAATAACTCAAGATATTCTAATATAATATAAAAGATCTTATAAGATATTTTCTAATATTTTGACACTCCCCCTCAAGCTAAAACTTACTAAGCTTTAGCTTGTTACAAGAAAACAATACTTTGCTCTGGAAAATAATAAAAAAAGATGGAAAAGCAACTCAGGGATGCATGTGAAGTCGGAGAGAATTGGTATAAATATAGCCTAGCCATATAGTTGGAATGATCATCAGCATGAGAGAAATTCATGGCAAGCAGTTGAACAAATCAAAGTTCGTCCTTCTAAAAAACTGCATTTGGAAGCTTCAAACCAATAATATCAAAGACTGAAAATATTTAAACTTGAATTTTCTTCAAGGAGAGAGAGAGAGGCATGCTTCAAGGAGAGAAAGGCAAGGCCAGTACATCTGGGACAAAGATGGGGCCAGTGTATTTGGGAAAAATTGCCAAGTTGTATGCATGTAGTTCGAAAGAAAAAAAAACTTAAAACAAATCTAAAACCGGGAAGGAAAACTCCATCTAGACGAGTGAAACATTATGCCAGAAAGCGGACAGACGCGCCTGAGCTCGAGGCTGTTGGTGGCGGCGCGTGAGATGAACACGGCGGATCTTGGAGGCACATGAGCGCGTGTGGAGCAACTTTTGACCTAAAAAAATCTGAGTTGTGTAGATTGAGAGATTCTGCACACAATGGAAGTAGTTGTGTCGGAAAACTTTTCCAGCAATGACGACAGGCAGCAGTATACGGCGGCTGCGGCAGTAGCAGACAGGTCAGCAGCAACAGACGGGGCAGCAGCGACGATTGTGTGTGGAAGTGTCAGCAGTCAGAAAAAGGAATGATCATGCTAGAAAAGAGAAACTATGATTATATTTCCAAACTGTTGGGAACTTAGAAGTGGAACAACGACAAGATTGTTCAAGGAGGATCGAAATAGGCTCTAGATACCATGTTGAAGTTGTGAGATTTTAGAGAAAAGGAGGAGAGAAAATAATAAGGGTTTGAATATTATTGACAATAGCTTAATGCTGACTTGATTACAAAAGATTCAATACTAATCTCTATTTATAGAGAAACATAGACTCAATCCTAAATTAGGAATAAATCATAATAATAATGAGAGATATTCTAAGATATCTCTATGATTATAAATTGATCCTAAGAAATAACTCAAGATATTCTAATATAATATAAAAGATCTTATAAGATATTTTCTAATATTTTGATAAGAACCATACCTTATAGATGGTTGTCTTTGCCTCTTAGACCTCCTGAGTTGGGTTAGAGATGATTCAGAAGCATCACTAAGATTCTCATCGTGTGGCAACTCATGATCTTCACTAGTTGGAATATTTACCTCATCTCTAAGTTGATGATCATCAAAACAATCATGTGGCTCATCATTCTCAATATTATCATCATTAGTATCCAAATTAGGAACATGTGACCGAACTGGATCACCATCAACTAAGACGTAATTTCTCTCAGGTTTAGTCTTTTCCACTTTATCAATGTCTTCAATAGTTTGGTCTTCCATGAACACTACATCACGACTTCTGTTAACCTTTTTATTTATAGGATCATACAATTTGTAGTCAAATTCATCCTCACCATAACCAATGAAGATACACTACTTTTACTTTACATCTAACTTGGATCTTTCATCATTCGGAACATGCACAAAAGTCTTGCAACCAAAGACTCTCAAGTGATCATACTTGACATTCTTGCCAAACCATACCTTGTTTGTTACCTCACTATTCAAAGCGACATTTGGAGTAAGATTAATAACATGCACCGCCGTGTACAGTGCCTCACCCCAATAATGTTTAGGCAACTTAGCTTCAGAGAGCATACACCTCACTCTCTCAACAAGTGTTCGTTTCATCCTCTCTGCTAAACCATTCAACTGAGGAGTTTTAGGAGGAGTCTTTTCATGTGTTATATCCTGTTGTTTGCTATAGACATCAAATGGTCCACAATACTCACCAATGTTGTCAGTACGAACCTGTTTCAGCTTCTTGCCTATCTACCTCTCAACCAAAACATGAAATTGTTTGAATTTCTCCAACACTTGGTCTTTTGTCTTTAGAACATAAACCCATAGTTTCTTGGAACAATCATCAATAAAAGTAACAAAATAAAGTGCAACACTAAAAGATTTTACCTTTAAAGGGCCATATATGTCAGAATGCACCAACTGAAACAACTCTGACTTTCTAGAGGGAGGATGCCTTTTGAAGAATACTCTAGTCTGTTTACCAATCATGCAGTGAGAATATTTCTCCAAATCTACATTCTTCAATCCTGGAAGCACATCCTTTCTAGCTAAGTAAATTAACCCCTTTTCACTAATATGGCTAAGCCTTCGGTGCCACCAAGATGATTCCATATCCATGACATTCACACTATCTTTTGCAACCAAAGATTTTGTCTAATACAGTTTACTAATTTTCTCCCTCTAGCCACAACCAAGTTACCTTTACTGAGTTTCCACTTTCCAGAAGCAAAATGATTATCAAAATCACTTTCATCAAGCATATGCACATAGATCAAATTGAAGTGAATATCTGGAGCATGTTTAACTCCTTTAAGCAACAATTGCATTCCCATGTTGGTTTGCAAGCATACATCACCAACACCAATTACCTTAGATACACCATCATTACCCATCTTTAAAACTCCCAAGTCACCTGAAGTATAAGATGTGAAGAACTCTTTCCTCAGTGTAACATGTATGCTAGCACCATTATCAATTATCCACATGCTCTCGTCAAACACAAGATTAATTGACTTATAATCACGGAGAATAACAAGATCATCACTAGTAGCAGTATTAACATGGTCATCATCACTATCATCTTCACGACCCCTTTGTTTATGCTTACCCTTCTTGCCTTTGTTCTCTTTTTTCCACAAAAAACAATTATTCTGTATGTGCCCTATTCTATGATAATAATGACACTCCACATTTTTGTATCTAGACTTGGACTTACTTCTGCTATTTTTTCTACCACCCTTCGGTTCTTTTTTCTGACTTCTCCCCCAATGTTCAGTGGCAAGAACTTCAGATTGAGATGAAAACCCCTGTGCCTTCCTTCTCATCTCCTCATTCAAAACACCACCCTTAGCCGTTTTCATAGAAACAACACCATTAGGAGTTAAACTCGTCATAGAAACCCGAAATGTCTCCCAAGACTCTGGTAAAAATAATAGTAAGAACAGTCCTAATAGTTCATCATCAAACTTGATACCCATTTCAGACATTTGATCAAGGAGCCCCTGAAATTCACTCAAGTGATCTGAAATAGACGTTCCCACCTTATACTTCAAACTTATGAAACTATTCAGTAAGAATAATTTATTATTCCTTGATTTAGAGGCAAACAAAGTCTTTATCTTATTAGCAATATGACTATAAACATTATCTTCTACATATTTTCTAACAAAACTACATACTGGTTGATGTTCAAAATCCCATTCTTTCGTAGATTTATCAACCGACTTTTTAGAGAAAATACGAAGATGCATTTTCTTCACAATTAATAAATCTTTCATCTTGCCCTTCCACAAATGGTAATTAGTACCATTCAAGCGTACCATCTTTATATTCATATTTGCCTCCATCCTTCAAGCAAGTCAAATAGTCCTTCAACCAAGAGCTCTGATGTCACTTTGATGGGCAATAAACACAATAACAAGTAATACACAACGGATATAAAATTCCCTTAACTTGCAAGAACCCGTGAGGAGCAACAACAAATATATGAGAGCAAATTAATCAAAATAAAGGACATAATGAACTCCGATATTTTAATGTGGAAAATCTCCTCAATACAAGGGTAAAAACCACGGGTCATCCAGACCAAAAAAATAGCTCCACTATAATAAAATAAGGATACAAGAGAGTCTCAAAATGATGCACAGAGTGTGCCTACAACCAGCCAAAACAACAAAGCAATAAAGCCTACAAACGAAAATCAAGAAGAAGAAGAAGAAAAACATCCCAACACCTGATTTTGTGCGAGCACGATTTCTCCCTCTCTGGACGTTTTTTCGCCGATCAGACCATTGAAAACTAAGACCTGAGTGTTGCGAACCTGCTATCCAAAAATCAGCCCGATCCAACGATTAATGAATGTGTAATTGATGTTTTTCAGAGACTGATTTAACAAAATCGGGAATAAGGTCACTCCTTTCTTTTCTCTTTTGGTGGTTGTCTTTCCTATCAAAATAGTCTCTCTCTTATAATCCTAATTAGACCACTCTCCACTTAAATAAGTGAGACATATGAACTACAATATTTGGACCTTTCTCCACATAGGAAGAGAGCCAAATACCCAACAATAACACCCAACGTCCACCCATATTTGTGCATCAATTAGCATACATTTTAACAAACATACAAATGAAATATGTAAATAAAGATATAAGAAACTCAATCCACAAACCATGTAATTGGTATAAAATGAAATGCGGGATTAGAGAATCAACAATTTTAACCAACAAATAAATGAAAAACTAATCGCAATTTATAAAATTGTAGAATCCATCAATCATTATATAATTAACAATAAACCATAAAGCCATTGCCAACATCCCAATAACCCATGAAACCACTAGTAATCAAAACAAGCATACAAAAATAAATAAGATAAATGAAAATTTAACATATAAGTTGATGCTAAATCAAATGACCATGTGACGTAGCCAATGCCAACATCCCAATATCCGGAACAAGTTGTTATCAAGCTCTCAACAAGAAAAGAACCTAAGTAAAACAATATTTCAAAAAAAAAACATTATCAATTAAATTTAAAACAGTAGTTAGAGATAAAACCATAGAAAGACAGAAATAAGGCCACTTCAATTAATTTGATTCATAAATTCAACAATGGTTTTTTGTTTTTGTTTTAGTAAGACTATATTGGGAGAGGGCTCATTGGTGATTCATATTTTAGATACTATACTAAGCTACAACACATGTGGTTTCTGAGATCAATGAATCTCCTTTATGGTACATTCATGTCTAAGAACATCATACACAATAATTTTTGTATCTGTGAAACTATAACTTATTGCAGCAATCATAACAAAAAAATTTAAATAAAACACTAACCATTTATTTGTAGTCTCTGTAGAGAAAGCAATTTGTGGCTGAATCACTCTATATTAGTACCTACAAAAATATGATAAAATCAAATATTATTATCAAAACCAAACCCTAAACCAAAAGTGAACAAGTGTCTGCCATATTTTATTTAGCGTCGGATTGATAATAACACAAAAATATTATTTAGCATATTTGCGTGTGTTTGACTGACGCTAAACAAACGCTAACTAGCATCGGTATCGGGGGCCACCACTAATATGACAACTAAAATGAGTTTTTCTAGTAGTGAATGTTGAATGAAATCAAATTATTGGATCACACTTAGAGTCTTAATTTTATGATTTATTCCATAATCATGTTCGAATTTGTCATTGTTATCTACTTTACTTAATTGTATTAATTTGTTTTGTTAATTTAAAATGTTCGCTCTTGCCTTTTAATAAAAAGAGAGTTATTTCATTTTAAAAGTTTTTATTGAATCTTGGGAATTTTAACTATATTTTATTAAAACATTTTTTAAAATTTTATGGGGTTACATTTTGGTACTAGAGCCAATTGATTCATTATCGGACCACAAGTCAAAGTCAAGTGCCTAAAAATAATGTGGTCTATGATGTCAGTAATTAATGTATTTGTGTATATAGTGACTATTCTTTGAAGTTCTTTGAGCAAAGTGTTGAGGCTGGCACTCACGATGGGTTGTTCAACAAATGGAGAAGAATAATTAAAAAATAATAGCCACTTGAAATGATTCTAGAGGTAGATTTTGTTTTTTAATATGTGATTATTATGTTTTTCTATATTTTATGGTAATTTATGGTGGTTACATTTTAATTATTAAAATATAATTAAAATATTGTGATATATTTATATGTAATGAATTAAAAAAAGTAAATGACAATTAAATCAAGTTTGAAATAAAAGTTACATTTTTTATTATTGATTTTTTAATTATAAAAAAATAATAATAAAATAATAAATAAATAAATTCTGAAAGTACTACATCAATGATATTACAAAATTAGTCTTATACGGCATGATGTGATGATGATGATAATAATTGATAGGTTGAAGGAACGAACCATGCTTTATATATATAATCAGATCTATTTAGATTGGATAATTGAGGAAGCCAATTGCATCCTTCATTATCCTGCGAGTTAAAATAACATGTTCAAATTTTCTGGGTTATAAGCTCGTTGTTAGGATTTTGGGATAAAGAATAGAGTAATTGGTGGATTAATCTTTGCATAAATGTAAGTGTTAATATCACGACTCCTTTATGATTGATATGTATTCAAAGCATTCAAAGAACATTTGAGAACTCAATTTTAGAGCAAGATACTGAATGATTCATTGATTGAATGAATGAGAAAGTGTATCTATCTCAAGCTCCATTACTACCATCTACTTTGGATAATGACGATATTTTGGGGAATGTTTTGAATAGGTAAGCTGCCGGAAAATAAAAGAAGTTTGGATGGTATTGATTATTTTTAAAATTTATTTATTATTTTTTAATAAATTTTTTTATCAAAACTTTATCTTTTTAGTTAAAACAAAAATTAGAAAAACCTATACTCTTCTTAGTAATCTTATCAAAACACATGCACTATGTTGTTGAGGAACCAAGTAGTATCCAAGTCTCTCTAGATTGAGTATAATTTAGACTTTTTCCAAGTCAATCCACTCTCAATATATCTCTAGCTTAGTATTGCCAAACATTGTTGAGAGCATCAAGTGTTTAATTGTCTCTCACCACCCCTTTAAAATAAATTTAATGGTTGTTGTCACTATCGGACAATTTACAAAAGTTTGTGTTTGTATCTAATTTTATACAAAATCATTTCTAGGATTCCAACTCACATTGAGATATTATTTACAAAATTAAAATCTTTTATCAATTCATGTAAAACAATTCATTCATAACGAATTTTTTACTCTACTTGATTGATTTATAGAGAAATCTAATTACTCTCTAAAGAGAGGGTATTACATTTCATACTCATGTTTAATTGTTTTCTTGAAATTTTCTATCAAGTATGAACATATCTTTTCTTTCTCTATATTAGACCATTCTTCTCTCTCATTCTCACTTAGATAACATTGTCACAAGTCTGACATAGTCGTCATTTTCTTCATATCAAATAAGCTCCTATTTATAGCTTTAAAAATGTATCCGTTGATAAATAGATTAATTGGGGATAGGCATAGCTTACTGTGTATTTACACTTGATATTTGAAGACCATTGCTGTAAAGGCTACTTGAGCTTTTGTGATATTTTTGATCTTCAGAGTTAGACAGTCCTAGACTAGAGGAATATCATGTTCATTGTCTTCTTATCAGAAGATTGATTACATGATTTCTCTTTGGACGCTTTATCAATTTCAATTCTTCTACTCATCACTTCTAGATGACTATTCATCAGTGGTTTGAATTGGAGCCATTTGTTCTAACATTCCATTTGTGATTTATCTTCTTATTCAGATGATGGGTTTCACCTAGTTAATGTGAACAAATATCTTTAGAGAAGAGTTTCACGGGGCTTTGTTCAACACAACTTCTCTTCCAAGTTATGACTAGCCTTTTCACTAGTAAACATATCCAATTGTTCATTAGTTGACAATATATTTTTTGTGCTTCATGCGTAGACTATTATCACTAAGTCAAAATTGTTTAAGCAAATCATGTCAGATAGTCGATAAGGTATATCCTTGCTATGTCTTAAACTATCTGCATGACGTTACACCCATTAATGTTTGCATTTGTCTTGAACAAGGATATTGTTTGAAGAAGATTTTAAGCCGTGGAAAAGGACAACTATCAATTTCGAAATTCACATCATGTATCCTAAATAGTACAAGATCTTATAAGTTGTGTGCAACTTTTCATGCAACTGTATGAAAAATAACGATATAATTCCTAAAGTACTATAAAAGTACTCATTTGTCAATTTAAAATTTTGATCCAAGATAGTTATTTGACAATCACTATACAAAATCAAGAATCAATACCTTAAGTGATATTATTTTCAAAACACTTTCAACTGAAAGATATTCACTTGTATTTATAGCTTAATATCTCTATCCCTTGTTAAGATTTATCTTGTAATTCACAAATTATTACATCCTTGTAACTTACCCCATTAGTGGGTGTAACCACAAAACCTTTAGCGTACTAAGTTAGAAGTTTAAGAAGACTATAACATAGTCATGAAGACAGTTCGATGTTCTAGTGATTAAAAAGAACAAATAGTTTGATTTATATGAGAAATCCTTCAAGTTAAAAGGATTGGACATTGCTATCGTGTTGTTAGTGAACTATGATCTTATTCTTTCTATTATCTCTTTAACTAAGAAACATTGTTTTCAAAAGGTTTTAAGTTATTCGTTTTAAAACAAGAAAAAAATTTATACATAATTCAAATCTCCCCTTTTTGTGTTTCTCATGTTCAATTGACATCAAAGCTCTGTCTTTTGGTTGGACACTTTACTGTGTTTTAGAAAAAATCTTAAGAACCTGTGACTAAAAGATGTCTAACTCTGGTGATGAAGCTTTTGGTAGAAACATAAAAAAAAATTAAAAAAAAAAAAAATTCACTATTTGATGGAGAGAGATTTGAGTATTGGAAAGATAGGTTGTGAAGTTTCTTTCATTTATCAAAATCCTGAACTATGGGATTTGGGTTAAAGAAAGATATCTAGATCCAAAAGAAGCAAATAGTGTTGTCATAGCAAGAAAACAACTAGAAGGTGAATCGGTGATCAACAAAAGAATTTCAAGATGAATCATAAAGAAAGAACCTTCACCATGAACGCTATAACTTTTGAAGAGTTTGATAATATTAGTGACAAAGAAACAAAAAGTATCTTTGATGCTTTATTTGTCAACTATGAAGGAAACAAGAATAAGGAGTCTAGAACAAAATTATGAAAATGTTTTAAAACTTTAAAAACGCAATTCAAACTTCCTCTTTCTTGTATTTTTTTTTCTTTCTTCAATATATTCATTCATCACACCCATCACTGAAATGGATTAGTTGAGAGAAACATACACAGATGTAGTAGATACATGCTTGTCATTACTTACTCAAGCCAACTTATCATACCATTTTTGGGACCATGCCATCCTTACTATCACTTACCTCATAACAGATTCCCATCTCCTTCCCTCGGAGAAAATTATGCTTATCTTTTATTGTACAAACAACAATCAGACTATAAATTTCTATAAATCTTTTGGTGTGAATGTTTTTTCCAATCTTTGCTTCTGGAACTTGTGGCGTTACTTAGTAGACTGAAAATGGCTACCATAGTCCATAGGATAAACATTATTTTCGTCATAGATTGTGATTTTGGTTAAATTTGTGACTAATTGAAAGCATTTTTTATTCTTTAAGCCTAAACCCTCTAAAAGTGGCATTAAACCCCAACAAATCCAAGTCGGTCCAAGTAAACCCATATAAGAGAAAAGTCTCTGTGTGTGTCCTTTTTTTCAAGAGATCTTATCAAGAAAAACTCGGTTCTTCAATCCTTAAAGTACAAGGTGTTGGTTGAAGATCCGGGTTTAATCTTGCAGAAGATGTAAGTAAATTTAAATATTTTGGAAAATTGTTGTACTTGAAGTTTGATTGCTAGTTAATAAGCTTGAGAATATAAAGAACAATATCAAACCATCTTAGTTCTTCTGTACATGAAAATAGATTATGGATTTTAACAATCATGCCCAACTGTCTTTCATACATAAGAACATAGGCTTTCATGTCATTAATTGAATACAACAAAGTTTTTAGTTGCCACTCAGTGTTTGAACAATGGTGTTGTGCCATGGATCTGAAAGATGCTGCAAGAGGTTATCAAATGGTCCTTTGCCTGTCACATTGTGCTGAACTATAAATCCCAAAAATGCCAACATTGCCAATCTTCCTGCAAACATTATAAATAAACAAGTTTAACCCAGCAAATTCATAACTATATATGACCTACCAATTGTAGATGTAACAAGACATAATAAATAAATAAATATATAAAGCATTTACCATTGGCAAGTTCCTTCTCTTTAGCCTCCAAAGTTGGTGCAAAGTTCAAGGGGTTAAAAATGCCACCAGGGTATCCAACCTCATTTGGAGGCAAGCTGTATTGCTTGAAGATAGGATCTTGGTTAACACTACCAGGGTTCTTAATGTCTTGCCATCTTCTTATCTCAACATAATGGAACAAAATGAACTCAATCACAAAGAGTGTTGAAGATGAAGCAAAGTACTCTTCTTTCCCAGCATCATACCATTTTGGAACATTGATAATTCCAATATTGGTGAATACCTCAGGGAGTAACATCCCTGCAACACCCAACATGGCCCAACGTCCATTCACAAGCTCAGCTTGAACAAACCATTTCAAGTTCTCTGGATCCTCAGCAAGTGCCAATGGATCAAACCCATTGTCACCAGGAAGACTAATAACAACACACAACAAACAAATTAACATGTTATTAACTATACATAATGCATTCATTTTCAGTTTCACTAAGTTATTGTTGGGGAGTCTGGGTAGAATCCATCCTTTTAAGATACTATCATTTGGTCTTTTTTATAAAAGACAAACACAAATCGATATATTGTGTCCATAAATCACAACAAAACTCTTTGAAACATGAATGTTATAATCCTTTTTCGTTGAACATTTATTTACTTGGCATAAACAATCAAAAAGTATACAATAATATTAAACTTACTTCAGAATAAGTTTTAGTATCTATTTTACTAATTTTACTTGACCGATTCTAGACAAATGCAAGAATTGTTCTGTATAATTAAATGTTCAATCGCACATTTGTTCTCTCTATTTTATTAAAGAGTCTCCCTAGACCAAAAATTATTCTAGTCAAGATTCGAACTTTAGTCCTCTCAAACGAACCGTATTTAACTAAAATTCATTAACCAATTAAATCCAATTACTTTATTAATAGTCGCATTATTCTAAAATTGAACTTTTTAGTCCATCAACTATCATATTTGTTGCAATTATGGTTTCAACCCAAAATTTTTAAATCTGCATTTTTGGAGACAAAATCACTATTTAGGGGTAACAAATATAAGTTAGACCAAAACTACAATAAATATGATAATTAAGAGACCAAAAAGTTTAATTTTAAAATTAGGAGACTAGTTTTGTGAGTGTGATAAAATACCAGAACAAAAATGCAATTAAGTATACAATTAAATATTGATGCTACGATATAGCATTTGTATACCTGCCAGTGAGGTAACCTGGGGAGGACAAGCCAGGTAACCATTCTCCTTTCTTGGCTTCAACCTTAAAAGAGGCAGAAGGAGAACAACCAATTGGCCTAATAGATACTTCTCTGTTCAGTTTACCGGATGATCCGGTAAGGAACCTCGATTTCGAAGCACTTGGCCGGAAAATGGCGGCGGAAGCCTGTGTTGTAACGGTGGCCATGTTGAACTACTTATGGCGGTTGGAGTGGTGGTGACAAAGGAAAAAAAAAATAGATTGCTAGTTGAAGAAGAAAATGTGGTTAGTTTTTTTGTTTTGTGAATGGCTTGTTTCATATGTATTTCGTTTGGGAACCATTCATGTGGTTCTTGTGCTCTGTTTATGATCCACCGTTGGTTTGCTCGATATTTGGAATCGGACGGTTGACGTATGTTTTGGCTTATCCTTTTATCTCAATGTCATATCCACAAATCTACTTGTGTTCATTGTTGTTGGCTGGGAAAAGATTCTGTAGGGTCATGAAATGGCACGTTGCATGATCGATGGAAGACGTTGAAATATTGAAATATCGTATTCACCCAATTAACTGTGGACACGTGTCTGGCTAACATTTTTTGGTGTTCTAAATGGAGAATCATTAGTTTCAGTTCCAATTAAGTACCCAATAGAAGAGAAAATTCAATTATATTGTAATACAAAAAGAAGAGAAAATTTAATAGGTAAGCTAACTATAAGGGAGTGATGTTAATATGTATTCTTTTAACATATTTTTTTCATTGTTATTTTGTTTTATCATTAAAAAATGATAATTATCTAACGAATACTCGTGAGACTCACTTGAGTTTTAAAAAAAATAAAAGTTTTTAATTGATTATATATTCATCTAATAAAGTTCAACAACAAAAAAACATTAGTCCTACTGATGTTAATAAAGTTTCAAATAAATTTACTAAGAGATGAATTATTTATTTTATATTTTAATTTTTGTTATGATGAGCTGGTTCTAATTTAAGAAGATAATATAACTTAGGAGTTACTCAATTCGAATAATGTATTATTTATATTTATAGACCAAACTCAATAGTCTTATATGTGAGGAGTGTATTTGAAAAAACTAAAATCTCACATTTATATTGTTTTTATATAAAATAAAATAAATTATGATATGTGTGACAAATGTTATGAAAATATTTAAAATAATATAATATCTCTATTAATAGAAACTGACTATAATTATTTGTATATATTTTATTTTATAATTTTTGTAATTTTATTATTATTGTAATTATTATTAAAAAAAGTTAAATAATATTTATTTGAAATGACATGCACTAGGGGTGTCATTAAAACAAGAAGTATAAATATACAACGTCGACTTAACATACATATTATACATTTTATTTTATTTTTAGGAAATTTTTTAATTTTTTTTATGGAATATTATTATTATTATTATCATTCTTATTATTATTATTATTATTATTATTATTATTATTATTATTATTATCTTTACTATAATATTATAAGAATTATTTTATGGAAAATTTGTCAGTCATTAATTAATATTTTGAGTGATTATTTATTATTTAAATTATAAACTATACTATATAATAAGTTAATTATTTATTTGAATTGTTGAAAGAAACAAATCATATTTTGTAGTTGCCAGTATGGGAAACAAAAGGCACCGTCAACAAAGTCTTTATTAAAACATACGTAATATTAAAGCTGCCTTAGCTCTTTTTTTTTTTTTTTTAAACACCGTTTCATTTTCTTTTATAAAAAAAGAACAGCGTATATCATTAAACAAAATAGTATAATATTATGTTCCAAGTTACTAGATTGTGGTCAATTGTCGTTTGACAAATATGTCCAGCAAAGTAACAAAATCAAAATCTAGTATTGGATTAAGTGGATTTTGATTGGCTTGCCACTGATATTTTATTCCCTAACACAGATTTAAAGTTGCAACTTTTTTTTCTTTTGTATTATCTAGTAAGTAAATTTATCTCTCTATTTTCTACATTTATAGTGGATTTAAAATGTTACATGAATTAATTTGTTTTTTTTAATATATTTCTTTCATTCAATTGTGAGACAAATGTGGAAAAATAATAGTGTTCATGTTGCATGTATAAATTTGTTTGGGAAAAGGATCCTAATGGAAATATAAAAGGATTATCGTGGAAAAATAATAGTGTGCTTGTTACATTACTACAAAAAAAAAAAAAAAAGATCTATTGTGACACTCAATCTTTAGTGATATATATTTGTTTGTCACTATAGTTATTTTTAGTTACAGAGAGAGTGTCACAAATGCTGAAATATTTAATATTAATGTAACTGAAATATTAATTTAGTATTAATGTAAAAACAAACTGAAATATTAATTTAATATTAACTGAAATATTAATTTAATATTAATTTATAATAACTTAAACAGAAAATCATTTTGCCTTCATTCACCAAAAATAGCCTTTCATTTTCATTCTCTTCAACGCCCACACGTGA
>JBBPBR010000004.1:39005078-39032133 GCA_037974775.1 Cicer pinnatifidum | reverse complement strand
AAATATTAATTTAATATTAACTGAAATATTAATTTAATATTAATTTATAATAACTTAAACAGAAAATCATTTTGCCTTCATTCACCAAAAATAGCCTTTCATTTTCATTCTCTTCAACGCCCACACGTGAGAAATTTTCAAAGTAATTTTCGTTCGTGAATGCAATTCCTTCGTTCCATTTCAATCTCTGAATTTCTTTTTCCCTATTTCTTCTCCTCTCAATTTGTTTCCCTATTTCATCTCAGAAATTGTCAAAGTGTTAAACTATTTACAAACGATTTACAATTTTGTTATTCAAACTCATTGATTCAGATTCAAATTCAGATTCAGATTCAAATTCTGATTCAACTTCAGATTCAGATTCAGCGAGATTCACGAGTAAGTGATTTTTTTTTCGTTTTTAGCAATTGTTTTTCCTTTGTTGCGATTTAGGGATTCAGAGTTTATATTTTTAGGTTCTTCTATTTACATTTTCAAGCTCAAAATGAAGTGGAAGATCAAAATGAAGTGTTTCTCGATTTAACTAGACTAGTAGTATATAAAACTCTCGATTTCTCTCGTTTTTTTTTTCTTTCTTCCTTTTGCAGCGTGTAGAGATTACGGATGTTGATATCTGGATCTTGTTGCTTCTTTTTTCTTGTGTTTTGAGGAGTATTATGATTGTTATAATTGTTTTTGGTACATAATAATGGATTTCTTTTATATTTAAGCTTGTTCTTCTTTTAATTTTGTTTATAGTTAAATGCTTTATTTCTTGATTCTTATGCGAATGCCGCTTAAATGTTTATAGTTATTGATTTGATTTTTGACGAATCTTGGAAACTTTTTTGGAGCTAATTTCATAGAAAGTTTGTATCGATTATCCCAAGTCAATTCAATTTAGCTCTTTGTTGAAACGAAATCGAGCTAATGGAGCTTCGTTCATCTATACAACTTGCTTTACGTCTTAATTTCAAAGTAAAATAACGTACTGGAAATAATTGATATGCGAGCGTGTATTTTACCTTTTAGGTACATTTTCTTCGCAATTGTATTTTTTTATTTTTTTTTACAAAACGAAGAAATTTATTAAACTGAAGAATGATATTTTCAATTAGCAGGAAAGATAAAACTCATTAAAACCTTGAGCGATCGTTTCAGTCTTTTCTGAGCGTATTGTGTTTCTGTAAATTATACTTTTCTGTCATGGGAATCTTCTCCATATTGAATTTTTCTTAAGTCTTATAACCTTGTTCTTAAACTAGTAAATTTGTGTATTATTAAAAAATTGTAATGCAAATTGAATAAAAGACAATGTTGGTGGCGAAACTATAGTAGCAAGATCGTGGATTTTATGTATGGATAATGTTGAGATTTTATTTGATTAGTTAGCTAATTGGCATATAATTTGTATCTGCAGTCAAAAGTAACTGCAGGAAATCATTTCTTGCACGAATTACTGCTATAAATAATAAATTGTTTTGAAGGGGTTGCCAACTTGCCATCATGTTATCTTGGTGAGAATTACTATGAGATGGTGTAAATTGGAGATGGGTTTAAGAGTTTATATAAAGGAAAAGAGGCACAATGTTCAGCTTCTAAGAATTTGCAACTCCTTTTGAATTTTTCATCTGTTTGTTAATTATTAGTTGTCTAGGTCCTATATTACATGAAACTATTCTCTTTTTTTATTTATATTATATAGAGGCGTGGTTGTTGTTTGCTTAGGATGAAAAGACTGTGATTTGAATTTGTTTAAATAAATATTTGATAAGGCTTAAACGTTGAAGAAATGTTTTGTAACATGACGAGTATAAAAGGCTTTAGTCTCAAATTTAAACACCACAGTCTTATCTTTCTTTAACCAATGTGTGAAAATTTTAGATAGCGATGCATATCTTGATTGAGTTCTGTTTCTATATTGTCCAAATAACGAAGGCACGATTGTGGATGACAGCTCTACTTTTTGTACGTGGGTGGTGTATTTACAAGTACTATAAAGTTCAACCACCGAATGGAATGAGAAGTATATTACTCTATAACCTTTTGCTGAGGAGTGTTTCTTTTATAGAAATTATTAGGTTTCATCTTGAAGAATCCGATTACAGAATCTCAATGTGATTTTCATGTCCGTCGTTAATGATTAGTTTGGCCATTGTAAGTCGCTGGAAGAGAATCTTAATACTTATTGAATAATTTGTATTAATAGATTTATCATCGTGATTGATTTGGTAGTATGAGCTTAATAAGTTTCGATTATTTTCATCATTGCATTGATTTGCTTTCAGAAGTGCAATATTACTAGTCCACAATGTAAGCATGCAATAACCTTGACTTTTAATGTGATCCTCAGTTATGCAGTTCTATTGATTGAATCTAAGGATCAAGAAGGTCAATCTCAAGTTCTATCAGCAGCACTTGAGGTATGTCTTATGCTATTTTTTCCTGGGTACTACCGCCACATCATCAAACCTTATAACACTAGGTAAACCGACTGAATGAATTCCAGTAGGCTGTATCAAAAGCCAAAATTTCAATAAATAATATTTTTTGATACATGAGGCTTACTATGACAAACATAGTAAGCCATTGTGAAATAACTAACAGGACAGAACTCGCCATTGTGAAATGTAGCAGCATTTTCATACACAATTCTTCTAAGAGTAGTTATTCCAAAGACAATCCACTCAAAAGTATCTATGTAGTTTGCACCAGTTACTCAAACATGCATTTTGTTGAGTTTTATGTTCAAACTTCTTGTCATAGCATAATTAGTGTTGTTTTAGCAGTTCTATGGAACACTTATTTTATCTTTTGGGTAATTTAGTCATTTATTTTATATTTGTAGCAATAATCCCAAATATGGTTAGTATTTCCTTTTTGTGGGTTCGAACTCTCAATCTCCTTATAGCTTCATTCTCTATCTCTCCCACCCCAGCCACCAAACCAGCATTATATCCTTATCTACAGTGCAATTTTGTAATAAAAGTGAATTATTGAGAAAGAGAAGGAGTAACAACCTTGATTATATAAAAAACGCGGAATGGATTTAAATATTAGTATAAACAAATTTGAAGTGAAATATTTTTTTAATTGTGTTTAAGTTTGTGTGTGTCTAAATCATGAACTGACGAGCTTAGTAGTGTTAATTATTAGTTGAAAGTAATTTCTTGATTAAATTAAGCGATGTTATGATTTTTTGGTTTTTATAATTTTTGTTAATTATATATATCTTTTATTGTGTGACAGGGCTTTAGGAGTTGGTTTATCAAATCTGAAATATTTCTCAAAAGCAAGTGTTGCAGGACAAAGAATAATAGAATGATAGAGTTCCAAAGATAGATTCTAAAAACATGGAAGGAGAGATTTTAGAGAAAATGTTAGGATAAGTTGAAATTAAGAATTTATTCATAACTGGAGAAATATATCACTTTTGTAAAGATTTTATGATCTACTTAGTGGAGAAATATATTTTTTTATGATTTAATTTCATTACAATATTGTCACAAAGATATGATACTCATGTTAGTGCTATAATTAAAATTCTATGAATGCAAGTAATATTCATTTAATAAAATTAGTAAAATAAATTTTATTTTAATGTATGTTTTAATGATATTATTCAATAAAAATAAATTAAAATTTTAAATTTAATTTATTGGTAATAATAGTTTAAAATTACAATTAATAGGGAGATAAAATAAATTTAATTTAATAAATAATAATAAGTTTTAGTGACATACATACCGTAGGAATAGACTAATTCTTTATTTATATTTATATAGTTTTTAGTGACAGTCATTATTGTAGGTAGAACTCAAAAACATGTAGTGACAATTCTCAGAACATGTAGTGACAGTCCTCAAAGTGTAGCAGTACGCCCCCTTAAAGTTGACACTACATTTGAGTGTCACTCAATGTATTATTGACTTTTACCGACAGTTGTGAACGTTTAGTGACACATTTTTAATGTCACGATAGGTCAATTTTTTTGTAGTATGTATAAATTTGTGTGGGAAAAGGATCCTAATGGAAATATAAAAGTTAATTAGAAATTTTAATTTAATTTGTTTCTAGTAGTACTTAATGTTATGCTTTTTTTCTCTCTCTAATTTTAGATATCCCATTATAAAAGAAATCCTTATTTGAAATAGAAGATTATTCTTTATGGAACATCTATGTTAATATGAAGTTTCTCTATGATGATTAATGGTTGTTGAAACTAAACGAGGATGATTTTGCAAAATTTATTTCAATAGCTGAACAATTATGACTCAAATTTTTATATACATATACTTAATGCATTGAAACATTTCTATTGTTGTATATTAAGCTAAAATATAACATATTAATATTTTCTTACTAAATCAATAAGCAGATTAATATTTTGAAATTTTTGGCTATGGTCTATTGTCTGAAATTTATTTTTCTTAACAGTTACATTTTTTGTGTGCAGATTGGTTTTTTTATTTATTTAAATTGTATTCTTCCTAAAGTTCATGGGTACAATATTTGTTCTAAACTTACAACAAGTTAATTGTACAATTTAATTTGTAAAATTAATCCCTTTATAATTAGACTATAAACACTTTTTTTTTACTTATCATACTACAATTATTTTTGTAAATGAACCTCCCCTATTCAACCATTTGCACCTCGTTATATTTATTATTCATTTAAATTCTTTTCATCATTGCATGAAAGAAGAATGTCTTTCCTTTCCTTTTCTTTTAAACTCCACACCTATCACTTTCATTCTTTTCGATTTCTCTCCGATCACGCCACCACGGTTCACAGCACATAAAACTTAATTTGTTTTTCCACTCAAAATCAATCAATGAACATGCGTCTAGTTTTATATCTTTCGGCTACAAAGCAAAAGCAACTTAGCTACTCAATCTAAATGGACTATTTTTCCTCTTTCTGTCAACTACAATTCTTTTTGAAGATAAGACTGCAAATGAGTCGAGTTGAATCGAATTTAACTCAACTTGATTTTATAAGAATGATGGTAACAGTAACCTCTGTTTGATGAAAAATATGCGGAAGAATGCCTATTCTAAGAGATGTGCGCAGCAGTTTAACAAATTGTAAATTTATTAAACACAACATTAAACAAGGTCCCTAATATACAATTCTAATGTGCAAAAAAAAATTTATGGATCATGGTATATATGGAGAAATGCATCAGAGACAATTATTCAAGATATTGATTTTCATGCAATCATGTTAAGACAATTAATCATGTAAATTTACTTAACACATAATCTTTATCATGCATTCAATCAATATCAAAAACGTAATAATTGCAGAAATTTAAACGAGATAAGGGAAAGAAAAGTGTACGCGGATATTTATACTGGTTCAGCCGTCCCGTGACGACTTACATCCAGTCCCAAGATCCAAAAGGATCTTAGCATTTCTTATAGAACTTCTTAGAATCAGTTTACAGATTATGCACAGTGCCTAGCACCAATCTTAAACTATTCTACTTGTTCTATCTTTCCCTCCCTGAATTCCCAAGTTTAAGTCCCATAAACTTGATCAAGAATTCAGTCAAGCGTCTTCTTGTTGACTACCTTCAACCTCGAAGAACACCACCAGTAACAACTGGATTTTCTCAAAGTAATTTGGTTACAGACAATGGTTTACAGAAATTGAAACATATCAATTTTACAAAGTTCTTGATCTCTCTTCTTCTCAAAGCAATCTTTCTCAATTCAGTCTTTTTCCATCCTTGTTGATCACAAAGTGTATATTGTTCATGGCTGAAAAGGATATTCAAAGTAATATCAGTTGAGAAAGAATTAGTGGTGTATGATTGCAAAATATTATCAAGTTGTTGAAGTTATTATGTAGTTGTTATGAGAAGAAGTGAATGAAAGCAGTTTATATAGTTTCAGGAAAAACAACATATGAATCGATTTACCCAATCGATTCATTAAAGTCATATAGCATGCTAATCGATTGCATCAATCGATTTCACGAATCTTGTTTTTCTTGAATCTTGAAACTGCACACACTAATCGATTTACCCAATCGATTATTTTAAAGAGTTCTTCAGACTTTGATGAATGTATATAATTGAATCGATTGTCATAATCGACTTGATGTGTTTTGTTCAAACAACGAGATCAAAACAATCGATGTACTTAATCGATTCAACCATTCAGTCATCTCTGTTTCTAAAACTTTTTGTACCAATCGATTTTGTCAATCGATTGTGGACTTTAAGTCTGAAGCACCTTTCATCAGTTGGTTCATTCAATCGATTTACCAAGTCGATTGATGCCAACATTTGTATCAAAAGACGTATATAAGTCGATTGTGCTAATTGACTGTGTATGTTCCAGACCAAAGTTATTTTGAAACTTGTTTTAGTGAATCGATTTGCCTAATCGATTTAGTAAACATTGGTTTGGCTCTGGGACATTTACAATCAATTGTGTCAATCGATGTAGACAAAACAAAATAAAGAAGTGATTGGTTTAATCGATTTGCCAAATCGATTGCCTGCAAAACATGCCACTAACTTGCACATTTTAATTTCAGTAAGTGTATCAATCGATTTGTCTAATCGATGTAAACAATCAGTTCAGTCTTGGTGATTTAATCAATCGATTTACCTAATCGATTTGTGGCAAACTGGCTCTCTGACTTGCACAATTTATTTTCTAATAAGTGTACCAATCGATTTGTCTAATCGATTGATAGCCTGTTTGATTTTTCCAAAGTTGTGCACATCGATTTTGCCAATCGATTGGTTAATCCCAGACTTCATAAAATCATTCAACCCTGTGACAGAATCGATTTTACTAATCGATTTGCTCATGAATCTTCAAGCTTTTGTTGATTTCTTGAGTTCCAAGCAATTGTCTCAAGTATGTAGGATTGAATTGTTGTTCATGAAATTTTTCTCAGTTTACAATGTTAGATTTATTTCAGGCTGTATGTTTGTCAATAACATCAAAAACGAACATATGTCTAACAAAGAATTGATTCAGCTTAAAACTAAGTTAGAGTTCGATACGAATGTAGTACTCCAATTTTATCCATTTTGGTTAAAAATAAATCAAAAAAAGGAAATATGTATTTTAAAAAGGAAATAAAAATAATTACAATAAATAATTTTATTATGTATCATAAATTTACAATTTCAATCTAATTAGAGTTTTAAAATGAAATCAAATTACAAACTAAGAATAAAGCCAAAAATAAATTACAATAAAAATTAAATCAGATCAAGCCATGTTATGTTGACTTTGTTCACTGCCAAACCCTGCTATGTTGGTGCTGACTGCCATTGATGCACAAGCCATGCTTATTGATACATCTGTTCCTGTTTTAACTAAATAGAGAAATAAAAAGATAACTTTTATAAATCAGCCATTGTACACATTATAGTTAACAAAGAGACAAATTTTTGAGTTTAAAAAAAAGAAACTAAGGGACAAATAAAAGCTCAGCAATGAACAGATCATAACAAATAATGAAGGCATCAAAGGTGCAGAAAAATGCAGATGATGAGCAAATAACTCAAAACATCAAACAAGAAATTGATAGAGAAGGACCAAGGCAGGCAAAGAAAGCAACTAAACAAATAAAAAACTTTATAAATACATCCCTTTTTTGCTTAAAAAGAGGGAGATCGGAGATTAACACTACAAAAAGACACACATACAAAAAAAGAGGGAAAGGAAAATCAGAAAAAAAAAAAAAAAAAACTTTTTGAAAACACTAAAAATCAGAAGTCAAAAAAGTTATTCTCTACTTTCGTTTCTGAAATCAACCAAAAGAGAGAAGATAAAAATATATGTTATCATCCTCCCTCAAATCAACTCATAACCAAATTCATTTTAACACCTACGACGTACCTACCTAGCCGGACACCACCGCGCACACCCACCTTTATCTTCACCGTGATTGATATTTAGAAAGGTACGTATTCTCTCACTTTATTCATGTTTGCTTTGTTTTTTTTAAAAAAACTCTATGTTACAAGAGTTAAAATTTGATTATTTGAGAGATATAAGTTTTGTTGTTATGAGTAGTGTTTGTTTTGAGATCCATCTTTAGGGGTTTTTGATAAATATGCATTGTAATCCCGTGTTCTGCTTTTCATACTAATTTTTTATTTTTTTGTTTGACTCCCTTTTCTCTCTTTCTATAAAGCTGAATGTTCTTACTCCTATTATCTATCCTACTGAACGTGTGATTGACCGCTCTTTCTAACACTGGATTACTATTCATGCTACATGATTGATAGCTACTTTTCCTGTTTTTTCCTACATCTCACACGTTAACAAGTTAACAAGTAATATATGTATGCATATTTCATTTAACTCTAATTATTTAATTAGAATGTTTATATGCATGTTATATTTATAGTTTTATGACCATTTCATTTAACTAAAATAATTTAAATTTATTTAATATTTAGTATTAATTTTTTTTAATTCTTAAAAATAAAACAAAGATAGAATATAACAAAATATTGAAAAGTTATTTGGATGAGACATTTGTTAACCTTTGAATTGTTAGAACGCAAGTTGTGACAACTTGATAGTTCTTAAACTCTATTTTTTTATACTATTTTATTTTTTAAAAAAATAAATTAATATAAAAAAGGACTTATAAATTTTTTATTTAGATGTGTTATTTTCTTTTCCTTATCGTTGAGTTATTAGAATACAAGTTGCGACAACTTGGCGGTTTTAATTTTCATCTTCATAGATAAATTAATAAATTAAAACTCATAAATAAATTAATAAATAAAAATTATTAGGGGTTAAGATAACATCTTTTAATCCATAAATAGCATAATACAATTTATACAAACTTATTATTCTAAAACTTATTTTTTATAAAAAATCAACTTTTTAAATTTGAGTTGCATGTGATATTTTTGAAATTATGGGAGTTGTTGAGACACAAGTTGTACTACTTGATGATTTTAAAACTCAATTTTATAAATCACACAATAATTTAAAATATTCTTAAAAGGACTAATTAGATGAGACATCTTTTTATTCTTTGAGTTTTTGAGACACAAGTTGTACAACTTGATAGTCATAAAACTTGTATTTAAGAATATATATTTATTTTATTTCAAGTTAAACAAATTTATTTTCTTTTCTTGTCAATTTTTTTTTAATATAACAAAACTCATTTTCATTAAAAAAAATCAACACATCAACATTTTCTAACCAAGAACCACGTAGCTTTGATTTCTCCATCGCACCGGGAGATACGTAGGAGTAATATCACATTCTTGTCAAACACATAAATAAAAATTCTTTTTTTTTTTGTCCTTTATTTGTTAAGTACGTATTTATTTCAAAATCATATTTTAAAAATAGTAATGATTGTTATTCATATTTAATAATAAAGAAAAATAAATATACTTAAGTTAAAATTAATTTTGCACAATTAATTATAGGTGATCGTTTTTAATGGATGTCGTAGGGTGCTAATACCTTCCCTACGCATTATCGACTCCCAAACTAAAATTTGGTTTCAAAGACCATTTATTTTTATTTTTAAGGGTTTTCCAATATTTTCCCTATTTTAAAATAAATTTTGGTGGCGACTCCATTGAATTCGAGAAACACTGGAAATTTTAGGCCGCGACAGCTGGTGACTCCATTAGGGACATTTTAGAGAGTCAGGCCTAATAAATTAATTGTGCATAATTTTTAACTTTTTATTTTTATTTTTGTTTGTTTTTTATTTTCTTTTATTTTATGCGTTTATTATTTCTTAATAAGTATTAGTTGACATTATAATATTTTTTTTAAATTTGTAGATTATTCTTATTTATTTATTCATTTATTTATTAATCTATTTATTTAGTTATTTATTTATTTATTTATTATGTATATATGTTTTATTATCGTTATTGAAGTATACTTATTCCACACCCAACACTTTTACTAAGACACATACTTATGAGTGGAACCTTACACCCCGGGTTTGAACAAAACTTAAGTTTAGTTTCGAGGTTGTGTAGTGGTAGCCTTCTGGATGTACATCGTGTTTGGTTAGCATGAAAATCTCACCTAGAGTTTGATCTTATTGAGGGCATTGTCACTCCAAATAGTTTACCTATTGTTGTTGACAATATTTCCAAAATGAGATTATTGGCTCTAGGAACTGTGTTTAGAACTATAGAGCCACCCTTGTGAGAATTTCACTATATAAGCCAATAGACCCTTTTATCATAAGAATATTTATATAAGTAAAATACCTCATACATTCATTCAAAATGTTATATATTCACAATTGTCATTCTACATAATTGCATTCATATCTCATGACATTGTTTCTTTTGAAAATAAATCGGCATTTTGCATCAATTTTCAGGATTGTTGGGGAATCATAAAAATCTTAGTCACGTGTTAAATTAAAGTAGGCAATGGGATCAGAAAAAAGAAAAACTTTACTTTTAAAGTTCAAACAACCTGATTTGAAAAGTTTAAGAGACATCAACAATCAAATGAAAACTACACAACGTGATAGTTTCTTTCTCAAATATGGGAAGATCCTAAATCTCTTGGCAGTAAATGTGCAAACAGGGGCCCTCACGGCTTTGGCTCAGTATTACGACCCTCTCTTAAGATGTTTCACCTTTCAAGACTTTCAGTTGTCCCCGACATTAGAGGAATTTGAACGAATATTGGGTTACCCCTTAGAGAAAGGAAATCCTTATCGATATACTGGGCAACCACCGAAATTGGATGCAATATCTGAAGTTTTGAAAATCAACATAAGAGAGTTGGCCAGTACAAAAGAGGAAAAAGGAGCCGTTCATGGCTTTTCAAGAAAATATCTAGAACAAAAGTGCCATGATTTAGCCGCTAAAAAAGAATGGAGTAGTTTTATAGATGTTTTGGCTCTGATTATCTATGGCATTGTTTTATTCCCAAACCTTGATAATTTTGTAGATTTTGCTGCCATCAATGTCTTCTTAGCTTTTAACAAATATAATCAAAATCCAGTTCCCGCGATTCTTGCTGACGTCTAGTACTCTCTACATATGCGGCATGAGAAGAAAGGGGGAACAATTTTGTGTTGTGCTCCAGTGCTGTATACTTGGTTCATGTCTCATATGTTCAAAAGAGGGTATCATGTTGGAATTAAAAATAATCGTGAATGGGCTCAGAGTATAGCTAGCCTTACCGGGGACACAATTTCATGGTATCATAGAGAACAAGGGGTGGAGGAAGTAATATGTCAATGCGGAGATTTCCCAAATGTGCCTCTCATGGGAACCAAAGGATGTATTAATTACAATCTGGTGGTAGCTTTGAGACAGCTTGGCTACCCTATGTTGGAAAAACCAGATGATAAGTCGTTGGAAGCTTTTATTTTGCACAATACGGGTATAGTAGACCCACCGATGTTGCGAAGGATAAGTCGAGCTTGGGAAAAGATCATTAGAAAAGGAAAAGTACTTGGATGCAGAAGTTGCAGCACAAAAGAACCCTATCGACAATGGCTCAAAAATAGAGTCCAAGAAATCAAGTTGCCTTTCCACAGTACACCCTCGAGTGATCAGGAAATATCTGAACCTACCATTGCTACCAGTGAAGAGATAGAAGAACTCAAAGCATGATTATTGAAATCCGAAGAGGAGAAAAAAGAGCTAGAGGCAAAGTTAGAAAAAGTCTACCAAGAGAATGAGAACTTACGATCAGAAAACACTTGTAAAAGTCAGTTTATTGAAAGAAGTAACAAGAGGTTGAAAGTTGAAAAAGGAAATAAACTTGACATACAAGATTGTTTGAGAGGTGCAAATGAAGAGTTAGATGTGCGAAGGCAAGAAAAGAATGCAACTATCGAAAAGGCCTATATCTGGAAGAAGTTGTGGACAAAATCAACAAGCTCTGAGAAGAAGATAAAAAAAGAGTTTGAAGATTTAAAGAAACAACTAAAAGAAATGGTAGCTGAGTATGAGAGTCAAGTAAGGAATGAGAGGCAACACAATGAAGAAATTGAAGAATTACTCTCAAAACATCAAGACACACTAAGAATAGAAATGGAGAATTCTAGTGAGCTGAAGAATTACATTGATTACCAAGAAAAGATCTATAGTGACCTAAAGGACGAAACCATATATTGGGAGGATCGATTTATGATGTTGCTAGGTCAATTAAAGAATCAAGAGATCTATAAAGAGATGGAAGATAAAGGAAGACATTGGAAAGACTGCTTTTCAAAATTGGCAATGCTTGCTAATCAAGCAGTCTTAAAAATTCCAAAGCATCTAAGAGAGATTGATGCGGTAATGCATCGGTTGAATACTCCAGTCAAAGTCTACAAGTTCGTCGAATATTGCAAAAATTTGGTAGAAGAATTGGAGGAGAAGATTGGTTGTCCTATCAAAAGAGAAGATTGAAATCCCACAGTCAATGTAGTTTTTTAATTTAAATATGATGTACTCTTTCTCTTATCAATGAAGGATTTTCTATTTTGATTTCCAGTCCTCATATTTTCTTCACTAATAATTTGTTCTTGCTATTACCTAAGGCGTATGATTCCCCAATATCCAGCTATCATAATTCATTAATAGATTTCATTTCCATCACATTCATATTTTAATTTTGATAGAAAATTTATTTATTTTATTTATTTATTTATTCTTTTTTTTTATATAAAAAAAAAACAGAAAAAAATCAATAAAGTTGATTCCCCGACACCCTTATCGAACGCGCGCGAATTCTAAGATCATGGATGAACTCGAGCAAAACCAAGAGGTAATAAGAGTGGATGTCAACCAACTGAAGGAAAAGGTCGATCGAATTCTGGAAGCTATACAGGTCTTGGCAAGGAAGGAGAATACAGATGGGGATCCTCCGATTGTAAATGAAGAACACCAAACTACTCCTTCTCACCCACCGGGTTTTACCCCAACTAACCAACAATTCCGCACAACAGCTATGCAATTTCCTATATATGGTATCCCGCCTGGTTATACTTCGCCTGTAATCATCAACCCCATAGAAAATAATCAAAACCACTCAGCTGCCAACCCCCAAAACTTAAACCAATCACAAATTCCTCCTCATCTGGGATATGTGCCACCCCAAAACACTATACCCACTGAAAATATTCCATATAGTGTACCTCAAGTTCCCCATTTTGATGTTAACGGGAATTAGCATCAATCTCACATTGGGGATGATACACATTCAAAGGAAAAATTTCATGTCTTAGAAGAGCGAATCAAAGCAATTGAGGGGCATAATGTCTATGGTCTCGAAGCTTTCGACATGTGTTTGGTTCCTGATGTGACTATCCCTCCAAAGTTCAAGGTTCCCGACTTTGAAAAATACAAAGGCAACACATGTCCTAAAAATCATCTAACTATGTATTGCAGAAAAATGGCTTCTCATGCTCATAACGATAAACTTCTCATTCAGTTTTTTCAAGATAGTTTGAGTGGGGCATCGTTAAGTTGGTATATGCATCTAGAGCGAAGTCGTATTCGTTCGTGGAAAGACTTGGCTGATGCCTTCTTGAGGCAATACAGGTACAACATTGACATGGCCCCTGATAGGATGCAATTGCAAAATTCATTGAAAAAGGACAATGAAGCTTTCAAAAAATACGCGCAACGGTGGAGGGAAATGGCATCACAAGTAGAACCTCCATTATCTGAGAAAGAAATGGTTGGTATGTTTATGGATACTCTGCAGTCGCCTTTTTATGATAAGATGATTGGGAGTATGTCATCAAACTTTTCTGACCTTGTCATGATATGAGAAAGGATAGAAAGTGGGATGCGGAGTGGCAAGATCGTATGTCCATCGACTAGCATAAAAAGGCCCCAACCGACATTCATAAAAAAGAAAGAAGGGAACGCTAACGCTGTAATGGTAAACCCCAGAGTCTCCTATTTTCCACCCATCAATTCTTATCGACCCCCAAACTTTCAGCCCCCGATACCACAAGCTCCTTACATTCCTTATCCATATGTGGCCGCAACCACACAAGCTTCATACCCTCAATATCACCCTTCAAGACCACCTTTTTATCAACCACCACCTACCGCATTTTCCCAACAAGGTCAATGGAACCCAAGTCCAATCTCAAATCACTACAGACCACCTGTCAATCAAAAAAGGATAACCCGTTTTGACCCAATTCCTGTCACGTACAGCCAATTATTGCCTCACTTACTCCAAAATTCAATGGTAGTCCTGAGGCCAATGAAACCTCTAGAACCACCATTCCCAAAATGGTATAATCCTAACGCCAAATGTGAATACCATGCTAGAGCCGTGGGGCATTCCATCGAAGATTGTCAAGCCTTAAAAACTAAGGTACTAGAATTGATCAATGCAAAATGGCTTACCTTTAAGGAAGATGGTCCCAACGTGGGGAATAATCCTTTGCCGGGTCACGGAGATACTGCTGTCAATCTCATTGAAGAAGAGATAGACCAGTATACAAAAGATAATCA
Source organism: Cicer pinnatifidum (assembly GCA_037974775.1). Classification (NCBI taxonomy): domain Eukaryota; kingdom Viridiplantae; phylum Streptophyta; class Magnoliopsida; order Fabales; family Fabaceae; genus Cicer; species Cicer pinnatifidum. The sequence continues at coordinate 39,017,690 of JBBPBR010000004.1, read as the reverse complement.
TGTATTGACCATAGAACCATGCATGGAAAACGATAGATCTTTTCCAAGATCATTGGAAATACTCTATAGAAAAGAGAATCCTAAGCCAACTCATAGTGGAAAAAATGCAATAATTTTTCAAGCACCAACTTATTTTCCTTATGAAAACAACAAGGCGGTACCATGGAGTTATGAAGTTACATCCCATTTAGTCAACCACCAATCAGGTGATAGCTCTAAACATGAAGGTACTAATGTCACCAATATTTCAGGGATTGGTGGGATGACCCGTAGTGGTTGAGTATACGCTCCTGAACAACTTAGGAAAAAGGAGGGTCAGGGCGAAAAAGGGAAGGAGACTATGTATCATGCCATAAAAGGACCAAAACTTTTCAAAAAGACAATGCCTACAGAAGAAGCTAATGAATTTTTGAAGTTTATAAAGCAAAGTGAGTATAAGGTGGTAGATCAGTTAAATCAAACCCCTTCCAAGATATCTATTCTTTCTTTGTTATTAAACTCTGAAGCGCACCGAATAGCACTGATGAAAATTTTAAATGAGGCCCATGTGACTCATGATATCACTGTCGACCAATTTGATGGGGTTGTCGGTAATATCACTGCCAGTAGCAGTTTGAGTTTTAGCGATGTTGAATTACCAGTTGAGGGTATGGAGCATAATGAAGCACTACATATCTCTGTGAGGTGTCATGATCATATTCTTGCACGAGTGCTAGTTGATAACGGTTCATCGTTAAATGTCATGCCAAAATCAACACTATCAAAACTATTTGTTGAAGGGGTTTGTTTGAAGCCAAGTAGTATGGTGGTAAAAGCCTTTGATGGATCCAGAAGACAAGTTGTTGGAGAGATTGACCTTCCGATTCAAATCGGACCCCATATCTTTGGAATAACCTTCCAAGTGATGGATATTAAGCCGGCGTATAGTTGCCTTTTAGGGAGACCGTGGATTCACGCTGCTGGAGCAGTAACATCCACTCTCCATCAAAAGCTAAAGTTTATAGTAAACAATAAGCTGATGATAATATCTGGGGAAGAAGATATGATAGTGAGTCATCTATCTTCTATGGGATACATTGAAGAAGCAGAGGAAGCCATTGAGACTTCCTTCCAAGCATTAGAAATTGCCAATGTTGTCTTCATGGGTGAAGGATTTCGTTTAAAAGAACCAAAACTATCTACCACATCACTGAAGTCTACAAAATCCATGTTGAAAGGAGGAGCTTTTGTTAAATTCGGGAAATTGATAGAAATACCAGAAAAGAAGGATAAGTACGGATTGGGATATGTACCTACCAAAGCTGATCAAGAGAATGCTATAAAAGAAAAATGAGAAAGCAAGCTAGCTAGTTGGAAAAATCGGGTACCAAATTCACAAAAGACCCATATTTGTGACATTCATCAAACCTTCAAAAGCCCTAGAATAATATATGTTGATCAAGTGGCTGTTGTGGAAGAGGATAATGTTGATGATGATACCCTCAAATTGGTGTACCCTTGTTCTCCAAGCACCAATCTCAATAATTGGAAGATCATTGAGTTTCCCGTGTTTGCTAATTCATGTTCAAAGTAATTATGTATTTTAACTCCTTTTGCTCTGCCCAAGGCTATAAGGATAACTAATAGGGCGCATGTATTTCAATTCCGTGCTTATTATCAATAAATGCATTTTTGAATTCTCTAGTTATTTTGGTTTTCCTCTTTCTTTTTTTAGCAATCTTTATTCATATTTTCTTTTTTTCCTTTTTTCTTCTTAACTTAAACAATGCAGATTCGAAAATGAATATGTTGAAAATAGCAGCGCTAGAACCCTTTCTTGTAATTTTGAAAACCAAATTAATCACGCTGATGAGGATTGTGAAGACGATTGTGAGCATCCCTCAGAACTGGAAAAGTTAATTGAACAGGAAGCTAAGATAATCCAACCCTATCAAGAACCTGTTGAGGTGATCAATTTAGGGACTGAACATGATAAGAAAGAAATTAAAATTGGTATGTCTATGAAAGAAAGTGAACGAGAAAAGCTGGTCAAACTTTTATTTGATTATGTGGATGTCTTTGCATGGTCATATCAGGATATGCCTGGGCTAGACACTAACATAGTTGAACACAAGCTACCACTCAAGCCTGAATATGCTCCAATTAAGCAAAAATTGAGGAGGATGAGGCTTGATATGTCACTTAAAATTAGAGAAGAAGTCAAGAAGCAATTTGATGCTGGTTTCTTAGCTGTGGCAAAATATCCTCAATGGGTTGCTAACATTGTTCCGGTTCCAAAGAAAGATGGAAAAGTTCGGATGTGTGTTGATTATCGGGATTTAAATAAAGCTAGTCCAAAAGATGATTTTCCTTTGCCCCACATTGATGTCCTAGTAGATAGCACTGCTCAATATTCTCTTTTCTCCTTCATGGATGGTTTCTCAGGATATAATCAAATCAAGATGGCTCCCGAAGATATGGAGAAAACTGCATTCATAACACAACGGGGGACTTTCTGTTATAAAGTGATGCCATTTGGATTGAAGAATGATGGGGCAACCTACCAAAGAGCAATGGTAACTTTGTTTCGTGACATGATGCATAAAGAAATAGAGGTTTATGTGGACGATATGATTGCAAAATCTCAGACCGAAGAAGACCATGTTGTTAACCTTCAAAAGTTGTTTGTCCGACTAAGGAAGTTCAAACTCCGTTTAAACCCTTCTAAATGCACTTTTGGTGTAAGATCAGGCAAGTTACTTGGGTTTATCATTAGTCAAAAAGGGATAGAAGTGGATCCAGATAAAGTAAGAGCAATACAAGAAATGCCCGCTCCATGCACGGAAAAAGAAGTTCGCGGCTTTTTGGGCAGATTGAATTATATTGTCAGGTTCATATCGCATCTCACTCCTACATGAGAGCCAATTTTCAAGTTGTTGCGCAAAGACCAAAAGGTTGAATGGAATGAGAATTGTCAAAAAGCTTTCGAAAAGATTAAGCAATACCTGTCAAAACCTCCAATATTAGTGCCTCCAATTCCCGAAAAACCACTTATCATGTACTTAACAGTACTTGACGAATCAATGGGTTGTGTACTAGGGCAACATGATGAATTTGGTAAGAAGGAACATGCTATTTATTATTTGAGTAAAAAGTTCACCAACTGTGAAACAAGATATTCACTGCTTGAACGTACATGTTGCGCATTAGCATGGGCCGCTCGTCGGTTGAGGCAATACATGTTATGTCATACAACTTGATTGGTGTCTAAAATGGACCCAATTAAATACATCTTTGAGAAACCTGCTCTTACTGGAAGGATTGCCCGTTGGCAGATGTTGTTATCAGAATACGATTTGGTATACGTTACACAAAAAGCTATTAAAGGAAGCGCCCTAGCGGAGTATTTGGCCCAACAACCTGTAGAAGATTATCAATCAATGCAGTGTGAATTCCCTGATGAAGGTATCATGACTTTATTTGAAGAGATCGAATCATCTAATAAAGAAAAATGGACTTTGGTGTTTGATGGTGCTTCTAATGCATTAGGGCATGGAATTGGAGTCATTTTGATTTTCCCAGAGAACCAGTTCACTCCATTTACGGCAAGATTATGTTTTGATTGCACAAACAATATTGCAGAATATGAGGCATGTGTCATGGGCATTCAAGCAGCCATTGAATCAAAGATAAAAGTTCTTGAGGTATATGGAGACTCATCTTTGGTCATCCATCAAACAAAAGGAGAGTGGGAAACTCGAGACTCCAAATTGATTCCGTACCATACCCATATCAAAGAATTGGTAGAACACTTCGAGCATATCACTTTTCACCATATTCCTCGAGAAGAAAACCAATTGGCTGATGCCCTGGCCACATTGTCATCAATGTTCAAAATAAGTTTCGGTCAGGATGTGGCGATCATAAAGATTCAACAAAAGGATAAGCCAACATATTGCTTATCGATAGAAGAGGAGCTTGATAGCAAACCATGGTTTTATGATATCAAATCCTATGTTAAGAATAGGGAATATCCATCAGGTATTTCAGAAAACGACAAAAGGGTTTTAAGAAGGTTGTCAATGAACTTCTTCTTAAATAGTGATGTACTTTATAAGAGAAATCATGATATGGTTCTCCTCAGATGTGTTGATCAAGCAGAAGCAGAGAAAATTATTCAAGAGGTTCACAAAGGTTCTTTTGGAACTCATGCAAATGGGCACGAAAAGCAAGAAAAATCTTAAGAGCTGGCTATTATTGGTTGACTATGGAATCTGACTGCTTTAGTTACGTAAAGAAATGTCATAAATGTCAAATCTATGCTGATAAAATACATGTACTACCCACCTCTCTGAATGTTTTAACATCACCATGGCCGTTTTCAATGTGGGGGATGGATGTTATTGCACTCATTGAGCCTAAAGCTTCCAATGGTCACCGGTTTATCCTGGTAGCTATTGATTATTTCACAAAATGGGTTGAAGCCGCTTCTTATGCCAATGTGACGAGAAGCGTGTTTGTCAAATTCATCAAAAGAGAATTGATTTGTCGATATGGCTTACCAAATAAGATAATCACTGACAATGCGACCAATCTGAATAATAAAATGATGAAGGAGTTGTGTGATAGTTTCAAAATTCAGCACCATAATTCTTCGCCATATCGTCCAAAAATGAATGGAGCTGTTGAAGCAACAAATAAGAATATCAAGAAGATCATACAAAAGATGGTGGAGACATATAAGGATTGGCATGAAATGCTTCCCTTTGCATTACATGGCTATAAAACCTCTGTTCGTACCTCAACAGGGGAAACTCCTTTCTCATTGGTGTATGGAATGGAAGCGGTACTTCCCATTGAAGTTGAAATTCCCTCGATCAGAGTCTTGATGGAAACAAAACTGGAGGAGGCTGAGTGGGTTCAATCACGATTTGACCAATTGAATCTCATAGAAGAAAAAAGAATAATAGCCCTATGTCACGGTCAGCTATATCAAAAAAGACTTAAAAAGGCATTCGAGAAAAAAGTTCGTCCTTGAGTGTTTCAAGAAGGGGACTTGGTGTTAAAGAAAATATTGTCCATAAAAAAGGATTCTCGAGGAAAATGGACCCCGAATTACGAAGGACCATATGTTGTGAAAAAGGCTTTTTCTGGGGGAGCTCTAATACTCGCATAAATGGATGGAGAGGACCTTCCACTTCCAGTAAATTCAGATGCAGTCAAAAAATATTATGCTTAAAAAAAAATGATGGGCTCGCTAGGTTGAAAACCTGAAAAGGCGACCTAGGCAAAAAATTAGAGCATCTCGATGGATTGGAAACATGGAAGAGCAGTCCATGCAAAAGTTAGGGATAAAAAAAAAATCAATCAAGCATTTTAAACTGGGGCAATTATTATTGGAAGCTGATTATTAGGATTTCTAAATTACAAGAATGACTAGCGTTTGTTATGTCTCCACCTAAGTTAAACATACTCGTCCCCACATTGTAACCCCTACCCCAATCGTTTTATTTTCAATGTAACGAATGTACATTTTCCAATATTGTCATTCGATATTGTACGTTACACTCTTTATATACCAATCTAGTTTCATTATTGAGTGTTCTATTGTTTCAAAATTTTATTTTATAATAATAAATATTGGAGTTTGAAATATGTGAAAATATAAAAGTATTTTAAATATTTTGACACTTGAAAATATATACACGGGAACTCGTTTAATTCTCAAGATATATGAGTGTGTGAAGAATAGTAAGGAGGGTAGTCATTTTAAACAATGGATTTTGCTTCACTTCGAAAAAGCGGTCATTCAATAGATACGAAGAGTTATCATGTGGAAACAATATTTGTCTTTATTCATCCATTGAATCTTGGGACAGAGAAAAGCATAAGGATCGGGGAATCAAATAAAAGAACAAAAATTTATCTATAATGCATGACACATAAACCATACATAATTTACTCATACTCACATGACCCGTGCATCTTCATTGACACTTTACCTATACTCAATGCATCACACACGCATGAATCATTCATACCTTATCGTTTGAATTGCAAATATCATATACTACTTATCCTCTTTATCTACCTTCAAGATTGGACCAATTACGATCTACGTATCGGTAACCAATCCGAAGACGATCACTTTCATTTCTATAGATCTACGCATCGGTAACCAATCCGAAGACGATCATTTTTAATTTCTATAGATCCACGCATCAGTAACCAATCCGAAGACGATCGCTTTCATTTCTATAGATCTACGCATCGGTAACTAATCCGAAGACGATCATTTTTAGTTTCTATAGATCCACGCATCGGTAACCAATTCGAAGACGATCACTTTCATTTCTATAGATCTACGCATCGGTAACTAATCCGAAGACGATCATTTTTAATTTCTATAGATCCACACATCGGTAACCAATCTGAAGACGATCACTTTCATTTCTATAGATCTACGCATCGGTAACTAATCCGAAGACGATCATTTTTAATTTCTATAGATCCATGCATCGGTAACCAATCTGAAGACGGTCATTTTTAATTTCTATAGATCTATGCATTGGTAACCAATCCGAAGACGATCATTTTTAATTTCTATAGATCCATGCATCGGTAACCAATCCGAGGACGATCACTTTCATTTCTATAGATCTACGCGTCGGTTACCAATCTGAAGACGATCATTTTTAATTTCTATAGATCTACGCATTGGGAATTAATCCAAAGACGATTATTCTGCACATCTAAAATTTTTTTACATCATTCTCACTTTAACATTCAAATGCACTTTAATACATGTGTTCGTTATTGGACAAAATTCAGGTCCTTATATTTACTTATCTTTTACCTGATAACATGAAAACGAATACCATTGTTATTCATATTTTTCATGTAAAATATAATTAAATAGGGGCAGCTGTAGTACCCCAATTTTGTCCATTTTGGTTAAAAATAAATCAAAAAAAGGAAATATGTATTTTAAAAAGGAAATAAAAATAATTACAATAAATAATTTTATTATGTATCATAAATTTACAATTTCAATCTAATTAGAGTTTTAAAATGAAATCAAATTACAAACTAAGAATAAAGCCAAAAATAAATTACAATAAAAATTAAATCAGATCAAGCCATGCTATGTTGACTTTGTTCACTGTCAAACTCTGCTATGTTGATGCTGACTGCCATTGATGCACAAGCCATGCTTATTGATACATTTGTTCCTGTTTTAACTAAATAGAGAAATAAAAAGATAACTTTTATAAATAAGCCATTGTACACATTATAGTTAACAAAGAGACAATTTTTAGTTTTAAAAAAAGAAACTAAGGGGCAAATAAAAGCTCAGCAATGAACAGATCATAACAAATAATGAAGGCATCAAAGGTGCAGAAAAATGCAGATGATGAGCAAAGAAATCAAAACATCAAACAAAAAATTGATAGAGAAGGACCAAGGCAAGCAAAGAAAGCAACTAAACAAATAAAAAACTCTATAAATACGTCCCTTTTTTGTTTAAAAAGAGGGAGATAAGAGATTAACTCTACAAAAAGACACACATACAAAAAAAGAGGGAAATGAAAATCGGAAAGAAAAAAAAAAAAAAACTTTTTGAAAACACTAAAAAATCAGAAGTCAAAAAAGTTCTTCTCTTCTTTCGTTTCTGAAATCAACCAAAAGAGAGAAGATAAAAATATATGTTATCATCCTCCCTCAAATCAACTCATAACCAAATTCATTTTAACAACTACGACGTACCTACCTAGCCGGACACCACCGCGCACAGCCACCTTTATCTTCACCGTGATTGATATTTAGAAAGGTACGTATTTTCTCAATTTATTCATGTTTGCTTTGTTTTTTTTTTTTAAAAACTCTATGTTACAAGAGTTAAAATTTGATTATTTGAGAGATATAAGTTTTGTTGTTATGAGTAGTGTTTGTTTTGAGATCCATCTTTAGGGGTTTTTGATAAATATGCATTGTAATCCCGTGTTCTGCTTTTCATACTAATTTTTTTATTTTTTTTTGTTTGACTCCCGTTTCTCTCTTTCTATAAAGCTGAATGTTCTTACTCCTATTGCCTATCCTACTGAACGTGTGATTGACCGCTCTTTCTAACACTGGATTACTATTCATGCTACATGATTGATAGCTACTTTTCCTGCTTTTTCCTACATCTCACACGTTAACAAGTTAACAAGTAATATATGTATGCATATTTCATTTAACTCTAATTATTTAATTAGAATATTTATATGCATGTTATATTTATAGTTTTATGACCATTTCATTTAATTAATATAATTTAATTTTATTTAATATTTAGTATTAATTTTTTTAATTCTTAAAAAGAAAACAAAGATAGAATATAACAAAATATTGAAAAGTTATTTGGATGAGACATTTGTTAACCTTTGAATTGTTAAAACGCAAGTTGTGACAACTTGATAGTTCTTAAACTCTATTTTTTTATGCTATTTTATTTTATTTTTTTTAAAAAATAAATTAATGTAAAAAAGGACTTATAAATTTTTTATTTAGATGTGTTATTTTCTTTTCCTTATCGTTGAGTTATTAGAATACAAGTTGCGACAACTTGGCGGTTTTAATTTTCATCTTCATAGATAAATTAATAAATTAAAACTCATAAATAAATTAATAAATAAAGATTATTAGGGGTTAAGATAACATCTTTTAATCCATAAATAGCATAATACAATTTATACAAACTTATTATTTTAAAACTTATTTTTTATAAAAAATCAACTTTTTAAATTGGAGTTGCATGTGATATTTTTTAATTATGGGAGTTGTTGAGACACAAGTTGTACTACTTGATGATTTTAAAACTCAATTTTATAAATCACACAATAATTTAAAATATTCTTAAAAGGACTAATTAGATGAGACATCATTTTATTCTTTGAGTTTTTGAGACACAAGTTGTACAACTTGATAGTCATAATACTTGTATTTAAGAATATATATTTATTTTATTTCAAGTTAAACAAATTTATTTTCTTTTCTTGTCAATTTATTTTTTTTAATATAACAAAACTCATTTTCATTAAAAAAAATCAACACATCAACATTTTCTAACCAAGAACTACGTAGCTTTGATTTCTCCATCGCGCCGGGAGATACGTAGGAGCAAGATCACATTCTTGTCAAACACATAAATAAAAATTCTTTTTTTTTTGTCCTTTATTTGTTAAGTACGTATTTATTTCAAAATCATATTTTAAAAATAGTAATGATTGTTATTCATATTTAATAATAAAGAAAAATAAATATACTTAAGTTAAAATTAATTTTGCACAATTAATTATAGGTAACCGTTTTAAATAGATGTCGTAGGGTGCTAATACCTTCCATACGCATAATCGACTCCCGAACTAAAATTTGGTTTCAAAGACCATTTATTTTTATTTTTAAGGGTTTCCCAATATTTTCCCTATTTTAAAATAAATTTTGGTGGCGACTCCATTGAATTCGAGAAACACTCGAAATTTTAGGCCGCGACAACGAACATTTGTTCTAATTTAACTCGATTTAGATTTATGGACAACTCAGTTCAAATAATTAGTTGTCTATAAAGAATTAGGGTTAGATAGATACAACTAGTGAACAAAAATCATGATATTCTTGAAGTAGCAATGTCAATCACAAAAAAAGGGGGGGGGGGGGGTTGAATTGTGATTTCACCTTTTTAAATTTTCCTGTTATAACTTAAAGAATTTAACTCAAGATTATTCTTTGTTTTGAAAATAGAAAACGGAGAACGTTCTTTTTTAGTGGAATACACACAATTTAATTTAATAATCAAAAGCTAGAAATCAAAAGAGATAAGGGAAGATATATCACACAAAGATATATCCTAGTACACCCAACTCAGGTTACGTCCAGTCCTTGCAATCGTGAGATTTTTCACTAAGTGTTCAAAACGGATAACGTTCTTTGTTTTTACACCACCAATTCAAATCAGCCTTGAACTGATACAATCTACACATTTCAACCTACAAAGAAATTTTACAATCACCTTGCAGCCTTGAAAAGATTTTGTCAAACATATTCAATCTAACATAAAAGATATACTTGAGTTACAAATGATGTGTATGAAAAAGTGTTTGGGATCTTGAAACTTCTCAACACTTGTTTGAGATAAATGAAAGACAAACTCAGTAAATAATGGTCCAAATATATAGTGAAGAAAGTAGGAGTTTGCTTGAAGAGTTTTTTGACTTGTTACTTGGACAAGTGTTGGTAGATTTGTAAATTGAACTCTTTCCTTCATCTTCCAATTGATCTTCAATATATAGATGATAATAGACCTTGAATATTCAATTTAAAATGAATATATCCGTTGGACACACTTCCCTAGTAGTAGATATATTTTAAAGAAATTAAAAATGTGTTTATATTGTTGTCCATAACGTTCTTGACAAATAGAGAATATTCTTACTTTTGGGTCTCTTGGAAAACATGAGTTAGTGAGTGATTGAGTTGTCACATGTCAGTTGGCATTGTTTTGAAAAAGGTTTATGCAGAATGTTATGCAGAATATTGTAAGTACAATGTACTTGTGTCCTTGCTCACCACTCATCAATTTGGAGATCAATCTTAAGGTTGTTTTCCACCTTTAGGCATTGATTGCGAGTTCTTGGCTTCACCAATGATTTGAGCAGTCTTGGTACTGTTTAATATGTAGTTTATACTGTGGAAAACTATCAGTTTTTATTCTGTATTTAAAAAAGAATTAAAACTAGAATGTTCTTTTGTAAAACAATAACATTCTTCATTTTCTATTTATTATGAGTGTTGGATTTTGACAGTTGTTGTGTGTTAGTCATTTGTCTCAGAAACATGATGTGTTTTCTGCAAAAAGGTGCAGCTGCAGTGTACTTGCTATAATGGTTGTCCTTGCTCATAGCTCATCAATTTGAAGATAGATCTTGATGTTTTGCTTTGCCTTTGTTGATCCTCTTTGATCAAATCTATCCAAAATAAACTTGTGTAAATTATTAACTTCCTCTGTTATGAATACTGATGTTTTGTAGTGTAGATAAATGTACTTTTGTAGACCAAATTGATATTAATTTACGATAGATTTTGCTCTTTGTAAACTAGAACATTCTCGGATTAAAGCTGTGAAAACGGAGAACGTTCTTCGTTTCTATTTTGAGTGATTGCTGGATTTTGGAAATTCTGACAACTATTGTGTGCCAAGCATTTCTTTTCTGTACATGTATCAGTGGTATAATGACTTTCTCATTTATGTCCAGTTTGTACTTGCTTACTTTAGCCATCAACTTTGGGGATTAGTCTTGCTTTTTATTCTTGATGCATTGCTCTGATCTTATGAAAAGAATATGTCCAAAATGATCTTGAGTATTTAATTATGTTCCTTTGTAATTAATATTGGTGATTTGCAATGAAGATTGATGTATTTTGGCTTCCCAAATCAATCTTGATTTGAAGAAGACTTTGTTCTTTGTAAACAAGAATGTTCTTGGATTTTCAGAATGATGTCAAGAATGATCTTCGTTTTTCAGAATGTTGTCAAGAATGTTATTCGCTTCTTAGACTTGATCTTACTTCTTTCAAATGATCTTACTTCTGATTTATAGCATAATATATGATCATTGATTGTTGTATGAATGTATTTGACCATCTTATTTATGAAGACGCTATCTTGAAGATGTAATAATCATTTTCTTGAATAATTGATATATGATACATCCCTTTTGAGATTATTTAATTATCGATTGGATACTTATGCACTTTGATGAAGTGAATGATTTATTGCTTGTTCACTTATGCAATTCATGTTCCTTAAACAAAGCTCAAGTGCAATCATTAGTATACCATCATTCATAAAACTTAATCATTTAGTCCATATGGTTTGTTTCATTAAAACATACATCAAAAAAAAAATTTGCCTCAACAATCTCCCCCTTTTTGATGATGATAAATCTTTTGAATAAATCATAAGTTTTATGGATGTATGTATATAAATAAAATGCAAGAATGTTCATAGATATGTAATTAAACTCGACCTAAACACATGCAAGATTTTAATTTTTATCATTCTAATTAAACTCCCCCTAAACATATGCAAGAGGTTAATTCTTAACATTCTTCATTAATCACTTCCATCATATATTTCTCACCCCCTTTTAACATCTATCAAAAAGGTTGGGGAATAAAAATTAAAGTAAAATTATAAGGAGCAATAGCATGAGTATTCTTCACATAGAAATCATGTGGTTGATCAATGCATTCATATATCAAACTTGCATGTTTACATTTAACATCAAGGAACATAGCATGTATGATGATCAAAAATCATTTTAGTCAATATTTCAATCAAGATATGAATAATGATAACAAAAGAAATATGACATAATTAAATGCAAACATTTTAACACACTTGAAAATATTTCAATGAATATATTTTTCTCATTTTTTTTTAAAAAATTCAGTTGACTTTAGTTTTAATAAAACAATATTTTTTAAAAACTCCACCTGAATTTTATGAAATTAATATCCTTTAATGATTCAAAGTTTCATAAAACAAGTAAGATTCTTCTTTACTCTTTATCCTCTTTCACAAGAGGCAAC
>JBBPBR010000004.1:38983231-39004620 GCA_037974775.1 Cicer pinnatifidum | reverse complement strand
GATCAATTTTCACAAAAAAAAAAAAAAATGCAACAAATAAAACTCATTTGCAAAGGCATATGTTAATATGCCTCAAAATACTCAAATATCAATTTTTGACTTAATGCCATAGTCTTTTTGTATTAGTTTTGTGTTTTAAGGCAACAAGAGGGCAAATCATTTTCATGAAGATGAAAATATATTTTGTTGTTGAACTCCATAAAAAATAAACCCTAAACAAGGATATATATTTAAAATATATTGAAAAAGGATAAAAGTTAGACATATTAATGTACAAGTAATGACAAAGAGTGGTGTAATCAATTTAAACTTGAAAGTCACACTTGCATAAAAAATAGTATGCATTCTTAATTTAAAGAGCGCTCAATCAATCACATAATATCATTAAAAATATTCATTGTTATCATGATGCAAATATCATAAGAATGGAGATTAAGTGTACCTCATTTAGTGATCTTGTTCAACTATGAGTTCTTTAACTGTTTCCTCTTCCCATGAAGGTAATCTAGTGTCGAAATATTTCTTGTAAACATGTAGGTCACCATTGTTGTGAAGTTCCAAATGACTTTTAGAATCTTGTTGAATCTCGACGTGCACGAATATTAATGGTCTTCTATATTTTGCCAACACAGACAATCCCTCTTTACAGCATTGTAGGTTGATACAATCTTTGAAATTATATGTGTTACTATTCCTTTGACGTTGTGGCTGACTTTCAGCAAGATTGCAAGTGCTTGATATGGGTATAGCAATATTATCTTCAATAATTGAGGTTTTTCACCTCCAGCCACTAATAAATCCCTTCCAATTTGTTCTTCCAATGATTTGATCACGAGGAGATGTTTTAGATGAAAGGTCAATCATGAGATAGGTGTAAATGTGTCGAATGACAAATGATTCAAACTCATTTAGAAGTTGTTGATGTTCTTCAACCATATCATCATGATAGGATGAAACATATTCACTATCAAGAACATTATCCTCTTATGGAGAATGTTCTGCTCTTTGTGGAGAATGTTCTAGTATGAACCTCTTTGCTTAAATTGATCTTTCTCTTAGATTTTTTGTTTTTGTTTTGCCACTTCATGATCAGATTTTGGAGATGATAATTGAACATTATAACTTTTTGATTTATCTAAATTTAGCATTGTAATCATTTTTCTTCATCATCCTATCTTTCATCATAAAAATCAACACATTCATCAAACATAATATGCATAATTCCATATATAGTTTGGGCCTTGAGATTTTATATTCTATAACATTTATAGAATGTAGAGTATTAAGCAAATATACTTTGATGATATTCTAAAACAAATATGCCCATACTTTCTTTATCACACAAATCATAGTAATGACATTTTATATTACATTTCTCATCCTTCTTTTTTGACACAAAAAAGTTTTCACAAAGGTTTTCATTTTGAGAAGTTTTTAAACGTAAATCATCTTTATCAAATATCCCTTCTTTAGATATCATGTTCTTTTGAAAGGATTTAGTGGTCTTTACCAAGACGGATAAATTATTTTTCAAATCAGGAACTTCTATTTTTAAAGAGGTGAATTCTTTCTTAGTTTTAGAATATTTTGGAATATGATTTTTTATGGCTATCTCATTGAAAATCTTTTAATTCTCAACCATTTTTAGATGAGATTGCTGTAGACTTTCAATGACCTTACTGAGTTCGTCAATCGTAGTTTGAGCTTTCTATTTTTCTTCTTTTTATTTACGGAGTTGTTCTTTTAATAAACCACATTTTTTAGCATGAACGTTTGAATCACATTAAAGATTATCAAATTCTTTTTCCATTTGTTCAAATGAAGGACACAATTTAGAGATGGTTACCGCATAATTTTCTAAGTTTTCCATTAAGCACATGTTGACTTCTGACATTGCTTCTTTTTCCTGAATCTTTCCCTCTTACACTATTAAGTGCTCAAACTTTAGAGGCTGAGCTCTGATGCCAATTGAAGTAGTAATTTCAATCACAAGAAATAGGGGGAGTTTGAATTGTGATTTAACATTTTTAAAATTCTATTAAAACTTGAAGAATTTAACTCAAGATTAATCTTGGATATGAAAATAGAAAATGGAGAACGTTATTGTTTAGTGAAAAACTCACAATTTAATTTATTCATTGAAGTTTATAATCAAAACACTAGAAATAAATAGAGATAAGGGAAGATACATCACACAGAGATATATCCTAGTTCACCCAACCCATGTTACGTCCAATCCTCACAACCGTGAGATTTTTCACTAAGTGTTCAAAACGGAGAACGTTCTTTGTTTTTAGACCACTAGCCCATATCAAAATGAAGAACGTTCTTGATTTTTATATCACTAGTTCAGATCAACCTTGATCTAATGCAATCTTCATCTTTTAACCTACAAAGGATTTTGAAAATCACCTTTCAACATTGAAAAGATTTTTACAAACACATTCACTCTAACATAAAAGATATACTTGAGTTACAAATGACGGGTATGAGAAAAGTGTTTGAGATCTTGAAACTTCTCAACACTTGTTTATAATAAATGAAATTCAAACTCAATAAATAATGGTACAAATATAGAGTGAAGAAAGCGGGAGTTTGCTTGAAGAGTTTTTTGACTTGTTACTTGAACAAGTGTTGGTAGATTTGTAAATTGAACTCTTGCCTTCATCTTCCAAATGATATTCAATTTATAGATGATAAAAGGCTTTGAATATTCAATTTAAAATGAACATATCTGTTGGGTACAATTCCCAAGTGTCACATATATTTTAAAGCAATTAAACATGTGTTTATATTGTTGTCTAGAATGTTCTTGCTTTTGGGTCTCTTGGAAAACGTGAATGAGTTGTCACATGTCAGTTGGCACTGTTTTGAGTCAGTTTTATGCAGAAATTTCTGCAGAATATGGTAAGTACAATGTACTTGTGTCCTTGGTCACAACTCATCAATTTGGAGATCAATATTGAAGTTGTTTTCCACCTTTGGGTATTGATCTCGAGTTCTAGGCAACACCAATGAATTGTGCAGTCTTGATACTCTTTAATATGTGGTTTATACTGGGGAAAATTATCAGTTTTAGTTCTATCTTTAAAAGAGAATTAAAACCAAAATGTTCTTTTGTAAAACAAGAATATTTTTCATTTTTTGTTTTGTATAAGTGTTGGATTTTGACAGTTGTTGTGTGTCAGTACTTTGTCTCAGAAACATGATGTGTTTCCTACAAAAAGGTGCAGCAACATGTCCTTGATGTCATGGTTGTCCTTGCTCATAGCTCATTAATTTGAAGATTGATCTTGATGTTTTTCTTTGTCTTTGTTGATAATCTTTGATTGAATCTATCCAAAACAATCTTGTGTAGATTATTAACTTTCTTTGTGATGAATACTGATTTTTGTAGTATAGATATATGTACTTTTGTATCCCAGATCAATGTTAAATTACAACAGAGTTTGCTTTTGTAAAACCAGAATGTTCTTGGATTAAAGTTGTGAAAACGGAGAACGATCGTCGTTTCTGTTTTGAGTAATTGCTAGTTTTGACAATTCTAAAGTTGGTGCGTGCCAAGCTTTTCTATTTTGTACATGTGTTAGTGATGTAGTGACTTTCTCATTTATGTCCAGTTTGTACTTGCTTACTTTAGCCATCATCTTTGGGGATTAGTCTTGCTTTTTATTCTTGATGCATTGCTTTGATATTCTGAAAAGAATTTGTCCAAAATGATCTTGAGTATATAATTGTGTTCCTTTATAATGAATATTGGAGATTTGCAACATAGATTGATGTATTTTAGTAGCCCAAATTAGTCTTAATTTAAAGAAGACTTTGTTCTTTGTAAACAAGAATGCTCTTGGATTTTCATAATGTTGTCAAGAATGTTTTTCGTATCAAAATAATGTCAAGAATATTGTTCGTTTCTTAGACACTATCTTGCTTCTATCAAATATTCCTTCTTTTGATTTATAGCATAATATATGATTATTGATTATTGTATGAATGTATTTGTAAGACCCATAATTTTAAATTATACTTTATGTATTTCAGTGTATTTTGGTATTGAACTCGGAGGCTTTTTAGCCAAAGTTATTAATATTTTGGGAGTTTAAATGACCAAAAAGATATTTTGATGCACGATTAAAATTACTCGTTGATGAGTAAACTAAATTAACTGCGGTGAATCTTTTACGAAGAATTTAATTCTGGGGAGTTTTGTTAAAAATATCTCGAGTTGCTAAAAATTGTATATGTCAATTGAGTCGCTACGAGAGTAGATATTTTTGAACAAAAAGTGGTTTGGAGAGGTTATGGGTGAAATGGTAATTTTAATAAATATCTAGATATTGTGAAATATTTGTTTAAGTTATAATTAATATATATATATAAATATATATATTTGGAGGGAAAACAAAAGGAAGGAAAAGAAGAAAGAAAAGGAAAATAAGGAGAAACAAAGAAAGGAATTAGAAAGAGAGGAAAATAGAAGAAAGGAAAGAAAGAGAAAGGAAGGAAACATAACTTCTTCTTCTTCCTCTGCCTCGCGAACCATCATCTTCCTCCCTCCCCTGTTGTCCATTTTCGTTGCTTCTTGTAGTTCAAGAAGAGAAACCCAAGGCTTAGTGGGTGAGAAAGAACAAATTCCCAACTTCTACCTTTTTCCCGGATTCGAAAACGGTGTTAGTGATTTCAAAACCGTCAAACGCAAACCTCCACATTTTATCTAGATCTAAGCTTCATTTCGCGAAGAGATAGAAGGGAAAGTTGCTCACCACCACGCTACGGTGCTAGTGAACCAACTTTGGAAGCGACGTCGCGAGCGGAGATTTTACCGGATTTATTCGCGGTATCATAATCGCACGTTAAAGCTAATATTAAGGTAATGACTCCTTCCAAACTTTTAGTTTGCATTTAGGGACTTATCTATGGTTGTGTGGAAAAGAATTTTGTTAGGGTTGAAGTATTGATTTGGGGGAAAATGAATTTAACTCATTATTGTATGATTTTGAGGAAATGAGATTTGATGTGTTTGAGTGGTATGTTGTGATGATTTGTGTTCGTCGTATTTGACGTGTTCATAATTGATACTTATGAAATTTGAGATGTGTTTGGTTGGATTTTGTGGAAAAATGAATTGATGTGATTTGGTGTGAATTGTGGATGGAATTTGATAATATGTTTGAGTATGTTTTGTGTGGAATTTGAAAATCATTAGAGTTAAACGAGTATTAAAAATGAGGAATCTTTTAATATCTCTGTTTACTTAATGTTTGTCGTGAAAATCATTAGAGTCAAACGAGTATTAAAAATGGGGAATCTTTTAATATCTACGTTTACTTAATGATTGTCGTGAAAAATTGTTAGAGTTAAACGAGTATTAAGAATGGGGAATCTCTTGATATCTACGTTTACTTAATGATTGTCGGGAAAAATTGTTAGAGTTAAACGAGTATTAAGAATGGGGAATCTCTTGATATCTACGTTTACTTAATGATTGTCGTGAAAATTTTTAGAGTTAAATGAGTATTAAAAATGGGGAATCTTTTAATATCTGCATTTACTTAACGATTGTCGTGGATAGAGTCAGCGTACGCTCATGCATTTCATAGTACATCGCGACCGAGTGGGCCATGGTGATAGTGGTGACCGGATGAGCCACGAGATGATTCCATGTGATTTGTTGGTTCATCTTAACCTTGCGGGGATTGTCATGTCGTGTAAGGTCTGCGATAGACTGCACGTTTTTGATAAATCGTGCTGACCCGTGATAGGTGGCACCTCGGTAAATAGTACTTCGGCCTGTGATAGGCGGTACATTTACGATTTACGTTTTTAGTAAATTGTGCTGACCCGTGATAGGTGGCACCTCGGAAATTTAGTACTTTGGCCTGTGATAGGCGGTACAATTATGATTTACGACCCTTCAAAGAGGGTTTTGGTTTGGAATTTCGAGTCCATGCATTTTGGCATATACGCATTGCATTAGGGTGCTTGGCACACGAGTCGTATTTGATTCAAGATTATGATTGAGTGTTTGAACTTGAGATGTTGTGGTAATTGCGTTGTAAGTGCTAAGTGTTATGTTTTGAAATTGTGTGTAAGTGTGATTGACTGCAAAACTATTTCGAAACTCATGTTGTCATGGTGATTGTGTTTTAATTGTCAAGTGTGGATGTTTTGGAATTGTGTGATAGTATGTTTGATTGCAAAACTATTTTGAAGCTCATGATGTCGTAGTGATTGTGTTATAAGTGCTAAGTGTTAAGTTTTGGAATTTTGGGTAATGGTGATCGATTCAGTTATGGAATTTTAGAAAAACCTCAGAAATAATCGATTTCCCAATTGATTCTGTTAAAATATATTGAACCAAATCGATTTGCCAATCGATTTGGCAAGTTACAAGGGCTCAACTATTTAAGAAATCGATTTGCCAATCGATTTGGCAAGTTACAGGGGCTCAGCTATTTAAGAAATCGATTTGCCAATCGATTTGGCAAGTTACAGGGGCTCAACTATTTAAGAAATCGATATGCCAATCAATTTGCCAATTATAGGGGTACAGCTAGTTAAGAAATCGATTTGCCAATCGATTTGGCAAGTTACAGGGGCACAACTAGTTAAGAAATCGATTTCCCAATCGATTGATTTAGACCCAGAATACAGGTTTCACTAAAAACCTTTAAGAAAATCGATTTCCCAATCGATTTGCTCAGTAGAAATTTTTATTCTGAGTCATACAATCGATTGCTTAGTTGATTTATCAATTAGTTGGTTAGTTGATTCATTACTTGATTGATTAAAAACCTTATTTGATTTCATTTTACCTAGCAAGTTACAGGGGCACAGCTAGTTAAGAAATCGATTTCCCTATCGATTTCCCAATCGATTGATTTAGACCCAGAATACAGGTTTCACTAAAAACCTTTAAGAAAATCTGTAACACCCCGTTTTTCAAAGCGAGAGTGTATTTTTTTTTTCAAAAGAAATTAAAATAAAACAGAGAAATAAATAAGGTAACACCTTCGGATAAATAATTAAGTCATTATAATTTACAAGCAGCGGAAAAAGTTCACAAAATATGTATTCAAAAGATTTACATAACAAAAGTGGTACAGTCTTCCAGTTTAAAATTTAAACGTAACCCAAAAGAAAGACATCAGTTCCCTCTGTGTCAACCTAGTCTGATCATTTTACAAAACAACTAAACACACTGAGTGATCTCCACGCGTCCCGTGAGATCCTCCTAACGTAGCTCCAATCAAGCGTTCCCATCTGTAGGGTACGAACTGGTAGGATCATCTTGGCTCTCATATGAAGGCAAAGCCCAGATTTCCACAATAGTTGTAAAGGGTCACCAACAGAAATTAACAGTGAACACATAATATTTAAGTTTTTAAATGCATAAAATATCCTCTCAACTAAGCATGCACCTTAAAAGGATTTTCCATATGTCAAAAGTTCATATAATGCTTGCCAAATGTAAATGAAATCAAATAGAGTTCTCAATCCATCAAGTAATACATAACTGAACAAAACATTGATAAATCAATTGAGCAATCAATTATCTAACTCAAAATCAGATTTTCCACTGAGCCAATCGATTGGGCAAATCGATTTCCTGAAAGTTTTTAGTGAAAATTGAACTCTGAACTTACATCAATCGATTGGGGCAATCGATTTCGAGAAGGACTGAGCCCCTGTGTTGGCCAATCGATTGGGCAAATCGATTTCGTGAAAGACAGAGCCCCTGTAATGAATCCAATCGATTTACCAAATCGATTTTCTTAAGTGGTTTTGAAAAACATATTACAAAATCGATTGGGTAAATCGATTTTTGGCAAGGGAAGCCCCTGTAACTCATCAAATCGATTGGGTAAATCAATTTCCCTATATATTCTTTCAAAAATACATAAACTAACTCAATCATATTCAAACACCACTACAAACCTTAAAACTTAACAATACCCCTACAATCACCACGAAATTATGAGTTTCGAAATCGTTTTACAATCTAACATACTATCACACAAATTCCAAAACATAACTCTTAGTAAAATCAACACAATCACAAATTTGAATCAAACACGCTTACACATAATTTCAAAACATAACACTTAGCAAAATCAACACAATCATAATTTGAATCAACCACGACTCGTGTGCCAAGCACCCTAATGCAATGCGTATATGCCAAAATGCATGGACTCGGAATTCCAAACCAAAACCCTCCTCGAAGGGCCGTAAATCATAATTGTACCGCCTATCGCATGCCAAAGTACCAATTACTGAGGTGCCACCTACCACGGGTCAGCACGATTTACTAAAAACATAAATCGTAAACATACCACCTATCACTGGGTCAGTACTGTTTACCGAGGTGCCACCTATCACGGGTCAACACGATTTACTAAAAGAAAAAGCGTAAATCGTAAACGTACCGCCTATCACAGGCCAAAGTACTATTTACCGAGGTGCCACCTATCACGGGTCAGCACAATTTACCAAAACGTAAATTGTAAACGTACCACCTATCATGGGTCAGTACTGTTTACCGAGGTGCCACCTATCACGGGTCAGCACAATTTACCATAATGAAATGCATGAGCATTCACTGACTCCATCCACAACAATCGTTAAATAAATGCAGATATTAAAAGATTCCCCAAATCAACACTTCAACCCTAACAAATTCTTTTCCACACAACCATAGATAAGGCCCTAAATGCAAACTAAAAGTTTGGAAGGAGCCCTTACCTTCACGTTAACTTTAACGTTCGATTACGGTACCGCGAATAAATCCGGTAAATTTTCCGCTCGCAACGCCGCTTCCAAAGTTGGTCCACTAGCACCGTAGCACGGAGGTGAGCAACCTTCCCTTCTATCACTTCTTGAAACGAAGCTTAGATCTAGGTGAAACGGGGAGGTTTGTGTTTGAATCCCTAATATCGTTTTTCTCCGTTTTCGAATTAAAGAGGAAGAGTGAAGTTGAGAAATCCTTGTCCTATCACCCACTATCAATTTTCGAACTAAAAGGAAAGAAAAGAAAGCAAAAACGAGCAACAATGGAGGAAGCGAGAATAAGGGGTGAGCGCGGGCAGAGGAAGAAGAAGGGAAATGTTTTTCTTTCTTTTCTTCTCTTTTCCTTTCTTTCTTTTTCTTTCCTTTCTATTTCTTTTCTTTCTATTTCCTTCCCTTCCTTTTCTTTATATATATAAACATATATATATTAATTATAATTAACAAACATCTCAAAATTTTAGATATTTAATAAATTACCCTTTCACCCATAACGCATCAAACTCTTCGTAATAGGTTCACCGCAGTTAATTTAATTTATTTATCGACGAGTAATTCTAATCAGTATCAAAATATCTTCTTGGTCATATAAACTCCAAAATATTAATAACTTTGGCTAAAAAGCCTCCGAGTTCAATACCAAAAATACAATAAAATACATAAAGTACACTTTAAAATTATGGGTCTTACATCACTACCCCCCTAAAATTAGTTTCGTCCTCGAAACTATGTGTCGATAAATAACTCTGGGTGTTGTTCTCTCATCTTGCTCTCCAGTTCCCAAGTCGCATCTCCAGTAATTGGGTTCCAAATCACCTTGACCAATGAAACATCCTTGGTCCTCAATCGCTTAATCTTCCTATCATCAATTCTCACAGGCGTAACTTCGAATGACAGGTTATCCTTTAGCTGGATTGTGTCTAGTTCGATCACATGAGATGGATCTGCAAGATATTTCCTCAGTTGTGACACATGAAACACGTCATGAATATTGGACAGTATCGGAGGTAATGCAATCCGATAAGCAACGGGCCCAATTCGTGCAGAAATCTGATATGGTCCAATGAATTTCAGAGTCAACTTCTTCGATTTCAATGCTCTACCAACTCCAGTAGTAGGTGTGACTCTTAGAAATACATGGTCCCCCTGTTCGAATTCTAAAAGTTTGCGACGCTTCTGACGATCCTGTGAAGTCTTCATTTTCTCCTTGATCTTCCTTACCTTAGCTGTAGTCTGTTGCACCATCTCTGGTCCGACGATCATATTTTCACCGTCATTATACCAACACAAGGGCGTTTGACACTTGCGCCCATATAAAGCCTCATATGGTGCCATTCCAATACTTACGTGGAAACTATTGTTGTAGGTGAACTCAATCAACGAAAGTACATCATCCCAACTTCCTCTATCATCTAACACTCATGCTCTCAACAGATCTTGAAGGGACTGATTCGTCCTTTCAGTCTGTCCGTCCGTTTGTGAATGGTAAGCTGAACTCAATCGTAGTTTCTTTCCCAACGCTTCGTGTAATGCTCCCCAAAAATGTGATGTGAACTTTGGATCACGGTCTGATACAACACTCGATGGTACCCCGTGTAACCTAACAATTTCAGCAATGTAGATCTCTGTTAGCTGATCTACCTTATAAGTGGTCTTTACTGGCAAAAAGTGTGCGGATTTAGTCAATCGATCCACTATCACCCATATAGAATCATTCTTCCTCCTTGTTTTAGGCAATCCAGTTATGAAATCCATGGAAATGCTATCCCACTTCCACTCGGGTATATCTAAAGGTTGCAACATCCCAGCAGGTCGCTGATGTTCCACCTTCGCTTTCTGACAAGTTAGACAAGTGGACACATACTCCGCTACATGTTTCTTCATTCCTGGCCACCAATAATTCTGCCTCAAATCTTGATACATCTTGGTTGCCCCAGGATGAATACTCAACTTACTCTTATGAGCCTCTTCTAAAATCGCTTTCCTCATATCCGCAATTTCTGGTACACAAATCCTACCATTACATTGCAAAATATTATCTGCTCCAATTTTGAACTATGTTGTCTTCCCTTGCACTATTAGGTTCCTCTCCTCTTGAATCAAGACATCATCTTGAGAATTTGCAATGTCTTCCAGTAGCCCACTCGAAATCTTAATCATTCCGAATTTCAAAATTCCCGGTGCAATCTCCACGTTCAAGTGTAGGTCTCTAAAAGCTTCCCACAGTTCTTGTTGTCTAGCCATAATTGTGGAAGACACCGATACACTTCTTCCACTCAACGCGTCAGCCACTACATTGGCCTTCCCTGGGTGGTATTGCAGTGTGAAATCAAAATCCTTGAGAGTCTCTATCCATCGTCTCTGGCGCATGTTCAATTCCTTTTGATCAAACAAGTATTTCAAACTTTTATGGTCACTGAACACTGTGAACGTGCAACCATATAAATAGTGCCTCCAGATCATCAATGCAAAAACAACCGCAGCTAGCTCCAAATCATGAGTAGGATAGTTCCTCTCATGAATCTTCAATTGCCTGGAGGCATAAGCTACAGCTTTCTTGTGTTGCATCAGAACACATCCCAACCCTTGGTGGGATGCATCGCAATAAACTTCATAGGGTTCATCTGATTGCGGTAATACCAACACTGGTGAAGTCGTCAATTTCGTCTTCAGTAACTGAAAATTTTCCTCACACTTCTCCGTCCATGCGAACGGTTGATCCTTTCTGGTAAGTTGTGTCAATGGGGTCACAATCTTAGCAAAACCTTCAATAAACCTCCTATAGTACCCTGCCAGTCCTACAAAACTTCGTATGTCCGTGACAGTCTGAGGCTGTTTCCAAGCAAGAACCGCCCCAATCTTAGCCGGATCTACAGCGATTCCTTCTTTGGTTATCACATGTCCCAAGAAATTCACTTTTCTAGGCAAAATTCACACTTCGATAGATTGGCATACAATCGTTTCTCGCGTAAATGTTATCCATGCTCTTCTTTAGTTCTCGAATAAATTAATATGTCATCAATGAACACCACAACAAACTTATCAAGGAATCGACTAAAGATTCTGTTCATGTAGTCCATAAAATTTATGGTGCATTGGTTACTCCAAACGGCATAACCAGATATTCATAATGCCCATAACGGGTTCTGAAAGCGGTTTTTTGAATATCTCCTTCCCTTACTCGAATCTGATGGTAACCCGACTTCAAGTCAATCTTCGAAAATATCGTGGCCCCTCTCAATTGATCCATTAAATCATCGATGCGTGGCAAAGGATAACGATTCTTAATAGTTGCCTTATTAAGTTGTCTATAATCCACACATAACCGCGAGCTTCCGTCCTTCTTCTTAACTAGTAAAACTGGAGCTCCCCATGGCGATACACTTGGTCTAATAAATTTCCTCTTCAACAAATCTTCAATTAGGCATTTGAGCTCATTTAGTTCCAATGGTGACATACGGTACGGCGCAATCGAAATTGGTCCCGTTCCTGGGTGTAAATCAATGAAAAATTCCACTTCTCTTACCGGTGGCAATCCTGGAATTTCAGTTGGAAATACATCCCGGTACTCATTGACAAGCATCACATCTTCTATGTTCACATTTATCTTTGCCTCCACATGAGCCAGAGACAAAAACTCATGAGTCCCTTCACTTAGCGACACTCGGAGTTTGTTAGCGGCTAAATACTTAACAACTCCTGGTTCGGGGAAAAGAACCAATTTACGAGCACAATCCAAGATCACATAATGGTAAGACATCCAATCCATATCGAGAATGACCTCGAGTGATTATAGCGGTAAACAAATCAAATTAACCAAGAACTCCCTATTCTGAATAGTTATTTGACAATGTAAACATGCAGAATTTACTGTCAAAGTCTTAGCAGGTGTGGAGACAACCAAATCAAAAGGTAAAGCAGACACAGACAACTTCAAACGATTCACACAATCCATGGCAATGAAGGAGTGGGTTGCCCCCGTATCAAAAAGTGCAGTTAAAGTGTTACCTGCAATCTCACAGTCACGTTGAATCAGATTGCCATATGGATTCCCCTCTTCAGCACTCACACAATAAATGAGTCCTCTAGCAGTAGGACGGGTAGCCCTAGCTACATTCACAACTGGTTCCACCTTTGGAGTCGTGCAATCCCTTGCCATGTGCCCTGGCTTCCGACAATTGTAACAGGTGAGAACATTAGAGGTACAAGCACTAGCATAATGTACATCTTCCCCACATCGGAAACATCGAAGCACTTGTCCCAATTGTCTTCCAAAATTCTGGTTCCCGGGGCGATTCTGCCCACTGTTGTTATTTTGTGGATGATTATAGGGTTTAGCAACTTGTTTCTCCTTGTTATTCTGATAATTCATCCGACTAGGCCCTCCTGCTCCAAAATTCCCTCCTCGGCTAGCCCTCTTATTCTTCATATCCTCAACTTCCCTGCATTTTTCCATGAGAACTAGGAAACGTTGAATTCCCAAGGGCAAGACAGAGTCTTGGATCTCATACTTTAGTCCGTCTTGGAAACGATGACACATGAATGGTTCATCAATCTCTTCACGGAAGAACCGTAAATGCCTCGATAACGACTCAAATTTAGCGGCACATTCGCCCACGATCATATTCCTCTGATGCAGTTTCAGGAAATCATCACCCAACTTAGTCCTGGTACTCATCGAGAATTATTTGTCTAGAAACTTCCTTTTGAATGATTCCCAGTTCACCTCCTTGTGAGCCGATCTCATTAACAATCTTGCACTCCTCCACCAATACTCAGCATCCCCTAGTAGCATATAAGTGGCATAGTTGACCTTCACTGCCGCCTGACAGTTAATCATTTCGAAGATCTTCTCCACTTCTTGGATCCACTGATCCGCTTTCTCCGAGTTCTCATCCCCCTTAAACTTGGGAGGATTGTAACGACGAAAGTCTTCTAACCCTCTTGACTCCGCAGCACGGATCTCTCTTTCCCTCTTTTCGAGATCACATTGAGTCTTGGCAGCAGTCTGTGCAGCAACAAAAGCAGCCATGTTATTCATAGCCTCCGCCATTCGATCATCCCTATTGGCATTGGCTCTCGGAACGTCATTCCTCCTTGGCGGCATGGTTTTCCTATAAAACCATCATCAAGTAGAGTCTTAACACTACTTCAATAATTCCAAAAATAACTTCCGACCACATCAGCACATAATAATTATCCTGAACTTGACAACTCAAACCCACCTAAACCGACACATCATCAGACGACAAATCCTAACCTACAATCTAGAACTAAAGGTTCCACAGCCCCCAAATAAAACCAAACCAAAGCTCTGATACCACAATGTAACAC
The DNA here is from genome assembly GCA_037974775.1 of Cicer pinnatifidum. NCBI lineage: Eukaryota > Viridiplantae > Streptophyta > Magnoliopsida > Fabales > Fabaceae > Cicer > Cicer pinnatifidum. The sequence continues at coordinate 38,990,499 of JBBPBR010000004.1, read as the reverse complement.
CCCGTTTTTCAAAGCGAGGGTGTATTTTTTTTTTTCAAAAGAAATTAAAATAAAACAGAGAAATAAATAAGGTAACACCTTCGGATAAATAATTAAGTCATTATAATTTACAAGCAGCGGAAAAAGTTCACAAAATATGTATTCAAAAGATTCACAAAATAATTAAGTCATTATATGTATTCAAAAGTCATTATAATTGAGTATGTTTTGGGGAAACACTACCTCCAAGAAGGAACGACGTGGCAAGAATGAATGTCAGTGGGGATGATCAAATGGTTGAAGCTACAAATAACATGGATGTTTCTGCTGTTGCACAGACAACTGCAAAGACTTTGCGGGATCTGGAGAAGAGGGAAAGAGAGAGATATGCTATTGAGTCAAGAGGATTGAAAGATTTTCGTCGTTACCATCCTCCAAAGTTCAAGGGTGATGAGAACTTAGGAAAAAGGCTGATTAGGGATTCAAGAAATGGAAAAGATCTTCGAGATGACGGATTATCAGGCAGAGTTGAAGCAAATTATGACGGCATGGAATTTATGAAATGGTTCCAAGGACACATAAGCTATGTGTTGGTGTTAACTCGAAGATGATGAGTATGGATAGATTAACATTAGTCTAATAAGGGATTTCAAGTAAAGATCTAAGTGGAGGAATTTTGTTAAGAAAAGTATTAGATGTTTTCCTGGTAGATTTCAGGATGAAACTGGATGAAGTTTGACAATTGTCAAAGAGATGTGAACATCATGGAATTGTTGAGAAGATGAGGCTTCCATTTGGAATAGCATTTGGTGCTTAGGTGTCAATGAAAGAGACTGGTATTGAAGTTAAGGGAGTGTAGCACATTAGGAGTAAATACTCCTTTGGTTGGATAAAATACGCTTTGAGGAACAGTCGATACCTTGAGGGGGTGAAGTGGAGCATTCGAGTTAGACTAGATTCGCAACTTGGATTATTAAGTATGAATCTCATGAAGAGTATAGGAGTGAGACTATATATTTTGTTGATAAGTGACAAATCTCTTCGTGGTTTAGGAGATAGTAAGTATGGATAGTGATATTGGATGAAACTATAGACACGTAAGTGTGAATTTTGAGCGATGTTCGGAAAAACATAATGAGTTAAGCCTTGATGTATTGAACTCTATGTTACCATTAAGTGGAATTTGAAGTATCGAGTACGAGAAAACTTTGAGATTGCGGTAATATAAGTTTTAAGAGTCTATTAAAGGATGGAAATTACTAAGAGGATGTTAATGTTTTGATAGGTCGGAAAGATTATTCGAGATTTGATTTGGGACCCTAAGATGGTTGATTTTTTTAGTTGATGATTTAAAATCAACAAGGTTGGATGGAGGACCAAGTAATGCCTAAAACTTTCATAATTGAAGTAGTTGAGGTAGGCAAGGGATAAATAGTTCAAGTTATGGATGAGAGTGTTTGAAGATCTACTAAAAATGCTATGATTAGAAGGGTTTTAATTGGTGAGATTACTAAGACGATAAGAGTCAATGAGGAAAATGACATGGTATTGTATCTTAAGATGAAATGAATGAAATTAGACTAGTGATGAGTATTTGGAGATTTCGAGGATCAAATTTTATAATATTATTCAATGATAGGAAGTGAAAAAGAAGAAATGTAACAACTGATTTATGGTTTAGTTGTTGGTCTTGGGAAGTCAAGCGTTAAGATTTCAACTGAGTGTTTTAGTGACTAGATGAACAATGAAAGGTATGTGGGTCTTTGAGATATTTTACTGCAAAATTTATTAGGATGAAGTTATAGATAATTATTTCTTAAGAAATGCTAATGAGGAACGTTTGAGAAATAATTCTTTAGGACGTTCAATTGTTAGGATTCTTTCAATTTGTATCTCGGTGAAGGTTGAGAAGGAATAAGAATCCAGCGAGTGAACCAAATATTGGAAAACGTGCCAAGAAATTTGTTGGAGCAACACATAGAGACGTAGCTTATGACAATTAAAGATTCAAGAAAGGAATTATCTCAACTATAATTCAGACATCATTATTATAAAGGTATGCCAACGATATAAAGGCATTACTTGAGTGCATGTCATAGGAGTTGTTATTGTGTTCGTCAATCAAAGGAGTTAAATGTTGGTTTGATAGGAAACGATCGAACATAAAATGGAAAAGTTTGGTGGGAATTAGTAAGCCTTGATTTATTGGAATCACTATAATGAAGATGTATCAAGGTTCGAGGTAGAAATTTAAGATTTGTACAAATGGAAAAATGATGGAGTGAATACAATGCGTTTGACCTGTCATAATGCAAGGATAATCATCAAGTTGCAAATGAAGGACACAACGAAATTGAGAAGTTTCAACATGAATGTGGCAGTAGATGTGGGATAATTATTTTTGAGCTTGTGCATAATTGCGAAGTATGTAAGAAATTTTCTAGTAAAGCGTGAATCTGAGGTGTTAGGCATGAGACAAATGTAGACCCTGATATGTGAATTAAATTCAAGTAGGATTTTGTTGAAAATGTGACTCTTGAAATGAAGTATTAAACTGAAAATAAGATTAGGTGTCCTAAGTTTATAGTCTTTGGCATGATTTCGAAAATATTTGAGGAAACTTGGATCACCAAGCAGTTGTGGGGATAGAATTATTAAAGTTATAATTGGAATAACATACTGATAAGAACACTACGGTTGACGTAGTTGTAGGACTAAAGAAAAATCGAGGATCTGTGGACCATGGAGAAATTTAGGAGTCCTCGACTGTAGTGATTGTTTTGTGCTCAGTGTATTGGTGTCATACTTAGTGACTCGGTTTGGTACCAAATGGATGTTTCGTACCAAGTGGATGCAAATGAGGCTATGTGACATAGCTATGGGAAATTGTACTTCGTCGACATGATCAAAGTTATAGGAAAATAAGGGAAACTCAGTGGACTTTGAGAAGCTAGTTGACTGCTTGTACATTAGGATAACCTCAGTTGTAAGTTGCGAGGAGCGCTATTACAGTTCGGTTAAGATAGTCTAAGCCACCATCATGGTTGTTGGTTATTTATTGACAAATTGAGGGACTGATCATCCTTAATCTCTTATTGATAGTAGACAAAATCATGTTGAATGGAATGGACGAGCCTTACCGACTATGAATGGGTGCAGAGTTATTAAGCACCCTATGAAAAGGGTTAGGCAACACTTTCTTCAAGTAGGTCGGGTGAAACAAGTTATGGCTTGTATGTTGGATTCGAGTACAAAACTAGTGTGGGTTGCTACTCGTACTTTAAGTTTCGAGGACGAAACTAATTTTAGGGGGGTAGTAATGTAAGACCCATAATTTTAAATTATACTTTATGTATTTCAGTGTATGTTGGTATTGAACTCAGAGGCTTTTTAGCCAAAGTTATTAATATTTTGGGAGTTTAAATGACCAAAAAGATATTTTGATGCCCGATTAAAATTACTCGTCGATGAGTAAACTAAATTAACTGCGGTGAATCTTTTACGAATAATTTAATTCTGGGGAGTTTTGTTAAAAATATCTCGAGTTGCTAAAAATTGTATATGTCAATTGAGTCGCGACGAGAGTAGATATTTTTGAACAAAAAGTGGTTTGGAGAGGTTATGGGTGAAATGGTAATTTTAATAAATATCTAGATATTGTGAAATATTTGTTTAAGTTATAATTAATATATATATATAAATATATATATTTGGAGGGAAAACAAAAGGAAGGAAAAGAAGAAAGAAAAGGAAAAGAAGGAAAAACAAAGAAAGGAATTAGAAAGAGAGGACAATAGAAGAAAGGAAAGAAAGAGAAAGGAAGGAAACATAACTTCTTCTTCTTCCTCTGCCTCGCGAACCATCATCTTCCTCCCTCCCCTTTTGTCCATTTTCGTTGCTTCTTGTAGTTCAAGAAGAGAAACCCAAGACTTAGTGGGTGAGAAAGAACAAATTCCCAGCTTCTTCCTTTTTCCCAGATTCGAAAACGGTGTTAGTGATTTCAAAACCGTCAAACGCAAACCTCCACATTTCATCTAGGTCTAAGCTTTGTTTCGTGAAGAGATAGAAGGGAAAGTTGCTCACCACCACGCTACGGTGCTAGTGAACCAACTTTGGAAGCGACGTCGCTAGCGGAGATTTTACTGGATTTACTCGCGGTACTGGATTTGACGTGTTCATAATTGATACTTATGAAATTTGAGATGTGTTTGAGTGGATTTTATGGAAAAATGAATTGATGTGATTTGGTGTGAATTGTGGATTGAATTTGATAATATGTTTGAGTATGTTTTGTGTTGAATTTGAAAATCATTAGAGTTAAACGAGTATTAAAAATGGGGAATCTTTTAATATCTCTGTTTACTTAATGTTTGTCGTAAAAATCATTAGAGTCAAACGAGTATTAAAAATGGGGAATCTTTTAATATCTATGTTTACTTAATGATTGTCGTGAAAAATTGTTAGAGTTAAACGAGTATTAAGAATGGAGAATCTCTTGATATCTACGTTTACTTAATGATTGTTGTGAAAAATTGTTAGAGTTAAACGAGTATTAAGAATGGGGAATCTCTTAATATCTACGTTTACTTAATGATTGTCGTGAAAATTGTTAGAGTTAAATGAGTATTAATAATGGGGAATCTTTTAATATCTGCATTTACTTAACGATTGTTGTGGATAGAGTCAGAGTACGCTCATGCATTTCATAGTACATGGCAACCGGTTGGGCCATGGTGATAGTGGTGACCGGATGGGCCACGAGATAATTCCATGTGATTTGTGTGCTCATCTTATCCTTGCGGGGATTGTCGCGTCGTGTAAGGTCTGCGATAGACTGCAAATTTTTGGTCAATCGTGCTGACCCGTGATAGGTGGTACCTCGGTAAATAGTACTTCGGCCTGTGATAGGCGGTACATTTACGATTTACGTTTTTAGTAAATCGTGCTGACCCGTGATAGGTGGCACCTCGGTAATTTAGTACTTTGGCATGTGATAGGCGGTACAATTATGATTTACAGCCCTTCAAGGAGGGTTTTGGTTTGGAATTCCGAGTCCATGCATTTTGGCATATACGCATTGCATTAGGGTGTTTGGCACACGAGTCGTATTTGATTCAAGATTATGATTGAGTATTTGAACTTGAGATGTTGTGGTAATTGCATTGTAAGTGCTAAGTGTTATGTTTTGAAATTGTGTGTAAGTGTGATTGATTGCAAAACTATTTTGAAACTCAAGTTGTCATGGTGATTGTGTTTTAATTGTCACGTGTGGATGTTTTGGAATTGTGTTATAGTATGTTTGATTGCAAAACTATTTCGAAGCTCATGATGTCGTAGTGATTGTGTTATAAGTGCTAAGTGTTATGTTTTGGAATTTTGTGTAATGGTGATCAATTCAGTTATGTAGTTTTAGAAAAACCTCAGAAACAGTCGATTTCCCAATCGATTCTGTTAAAAGGTATTGAACCAAATCGATTTTCCAATCGATTTGGCAAGTTACAGGGGCTCAGCTATTTAAGAAATCGATTTGCCAATCGATTTGACAAGTTACAGGGGCTCAGCTATTTAAGAAATCGATTTGCCAATCAATTTGGCAAGTTACAGGGGCTCAGCTATTTAAGAAATTGATTTGCCAATCAATTTGCCAATTACAGGGGTACAGCTAGTTAAGAAATCGATTTGCCAATCGATTTGGCAAGTTACAGGGGCACAGCTAGTTAAGAAATCGATTTCCCAATCGATTGATTTAGACCCAGAATACAGGTTTCACTAAACACCTTTAAGAAAATCGATTTCCCAATCGATTTGCTCAGTAGAAATTTTTATTCTGAGTCATACAATCGATTGCTTAGTTGATTTATCAATTAGTTGGTTAGTTGATTCATTACTTGATTGATTAAAAACCTTATTTGATTTCATTTTACCTAGCAAGTATTATATGAACGTTTAGCATATGGAAAACCCTTTTTAAGGTGCATGTTAAGTTGAAAGGTTATTTTTTGCATTTAAAAACATAAATGTTATGTGTTAATTGTTAATTTCGGTTGGTGACCCTTTACAACTATTGTGGAAATCTGGGCTTTGCCCTCAGATGAGAGCCAGGATAATCCTACCGGTTCGTATCCTGTGGATGGGGATGTAGATGGAAACACCTGACTGGAGCTATGTTAGGAGGATCTTGCGGGGCGCGTGGAGATCACTCAGGGTGTATAGTTTTTTGTAGAATGATCAGATTAGGTTGACGTATAGGGACTAGATGTCTTTCTTTTGGATAATGTTTATTTTAAATTGGAAGACTGTACCTATACTAATATTGTTAGCATGACATTGTATTTTCGATGGGTTCCATGTACCACTTTTTGATGTGTAAATACTTTTGATTCATTTATCCAAAGGTATTTCCCTGCTTGTAAATTATATTGACTTAAATGTCGTTGCGTTATGACTTAAACATTTATTCAAAGGTATTTCCCTTATTTATTTCTTGGTTTTATGAATTTGTTTTGAAAAAAAAAATACACTCTCGCTTTGAAAATCGAGGTGTTACAGTATTTGACTATCTTCTTTATGAAGACGCTATCTTGAAGATGTAATAATCATTCTCTTGAATGATAGATATATGATACATTCCTTTTGAGATTATTTCATTATTGATTGGATACTTTTGCACTTTGATGAAGTGATTGGCTTCTTGCTTGTTCACTTATACAATTCATGTTCCATAAACAAAACTCAAGTGCAATCATTAGTAGACCACCATTCATAAAACTTATTCATTTATTCTATAAGGTTTGTTGTCATTAAAACATACATAAAAAATGTTTTGACCTCAATAACTCTTATGCTTCAAATATTTTTTAATTATTTGTCTACTATAAGTATCTCTCAGCAAAATAAAATCAACAAAAAATCGTAACATAAAAGTCTAAATATCACAAACATATGCAATCAACAATTGAGATAAATAGAATTATTGAACAACAACCATGATAATATATTAGCAAACAATGCTAATAATAGTGATTAAATCCATTATATATATATAGGTGGAAATCTTTTGACGTCAAGAGTAATTTTTAATTGATTAACTTCGCTAAATAATTCTTTGTAGACATTAAATTTCATCAATTCGATCGCCAAATTAATAGTTCTTATTGAGTAAATCAAATACGTAAATTTATATTGAATTTTAATAGTATTTGATACTTTAGAGTGACTTTCATTCAATGAGTAATATACTTTTTAAAATACAAGTAACATATTGACTATAAGATTCTATAGCTACACAA
>JBBPBR010000004.1:38941543-38982074 GCA_037974775.1 Cicer pinnatifidum | reverse complement strand
CCTCCATCTATGTTCCTTATCTCTTGCTCTTTTTTCTTAGCATTAGTAAGATTGTTGTTTTTCGTTTCTTATTTTTACATAAATATGTAGTTATATTTTTTATTCATAATGTCATCCAAATGATAATTTTTTTAAAGAGTCATTATAAAAACATTATCAAAACATTATCAGATAATCAATACAAATTTTTTTCATTATTTGTTAGGGAAATAAATTTAAATCATTCATAACATAATAAAAATTATATAGTTTTTCTTATTGATTATGTTTACCCCTACAAAATAATAATTTATTAGTTAAAGACGATAAACAGTTGAAGGGTAGTAGAATTCAACTTAGTTGAGCTAGGATTAGGCGTGCTAGAAACAACATACTTAGTTGAATCTTTATCAAGATAATAGGAACACAAAAAGGTCGCAAAGGTTTAAGGTTCATTCACATCATGCAAAGGTTAACATGATAATTTGGCAGTTGTGCTAATTTTCTACATTTTTAGCGGCATTAATGTTTCAAATTTAGACACGATTGTAGGGAAAAATAATGTGCGGAGCCATAAATAATGCCAATGGGACATATCGACCGTGGGGCGCCAAAAATTCCCTCAAACGGAAGTTAAAATGCATTACGCTCAAAATGTTCAATGTAGTAATTCGATCGAAAATGTGTAATGTAAAATTTAAACAAATTACCAATATAAATGAAAGATGATATTCTCATGGGTTGGTAAATAAATATCGATCGTCTTTGAATTGGTTACCGATGAGCAACATTTAGGTCCAGTTTATAAGGTAAATAAAGAGAGTTTTTTTTATAAAAAAAAAAATAACGAAACATGTTTATGATAATTGGCAACGCAAACATTTAATGGACAATGTGACTTGTTTAGTATAAATAAAGTATAAATATAAGAAATGCATGATGCATTCATTATGTATTGCACAAGGTTCTTGAGTATATGTAAAATATGAATGAAGATGCATAGATCATGTGTAACCACAAGAGAAAAAAAAAATAGAATGTTAGATGCATGCAATCAAGATAAATACTTGTTATAATAACCGTTTTTTGTATGATGACTCTAGTACATCATGTGTGACCGCCCCTTTTTTTCGAGGAGAATCAAATGTACATTTTAAAATTACATTTTTTTTACACCTCCATATATGTTGAGAATCTATCGAGTTCCCGTATATATATTTTTCAAGAGTAAAAATAATTTAAAAAAATTTATATTTACACATATTTCAAATTCCAAAATTTATTATCATAAAATAACATTTTTTTTACAAAAATGCTAGAACCAACAACCATGAGATTGAATTAGCTTAGAAAGAGGGTAATGTATGCATTGAATGGCAAAATTGAAAAATGTACATTCATTACATTGAGAATAATATAATTGAGCTAAGAGTTACAATGTAGGGATGACTGTGTTTATTTTTAGTTGAATGGATAACAAACACTAGTCATTCTTGTAATTTAGGACTCCTGTTAGTCCGCTTCGAAGAATAATAACTGCCCCAATTTGAACCGCTTGATTTTTTTTCTTCTTTTTTTAAAAAAAATCCTTAACTTTTGCATGGACAGCTCTTCTGAGTTTTCAATCCATCATGATGCTCTAATTTTTGCTTATGTCGCCTTTTCAAGTTTTCAACCTAGCGAGCCCATTTTATCAATCATTTTTTTTCAAGCATAATATTTTTTGACTGCATATGAATTTATTGAAAGTGGAAACTCTTCTCCATCCATTTCTTCGAGTATTAGACCTCCCCAGGAGAAAGCTTTTTTCACAATATATGGTCCCTCGTAATTTGGGGTCCATTTTCCACGAGAATTTTTTTTATGGGCGATATTTTATTTAACACTAATTATCCTTCTTGAAACTCTCGAGGACAGACTTTTTTCTCATAGGCTTTTGTAAGTCTTTTCTAATATAGCTGACCATGACACAAAGCAATCATTCTTTTTTCTTCTATGAGATTTAATTGGTCAAATCTTAATTGAACCCACTCTGCCTTATTTCCAGGATTCTGATCGAGGGAATTTCAACTTCAATGGGAAGCACCGCTTCTATTCTATAGACTAATGAGAAAGGAGTTACCCCTCTTAAGGTGCGAACATAAGTTCTATAGCCATGTAATGCAAAGGGAAACATTTCATGCCGATCCTTATACGTCTCTACCATCTTTTGTATGATTTTATTGATATTCTTATTTGTTGCTTTCACATCCCTATTCATTTTTGGGCGATACGGCGAAGAATTACGGTGTCGAATTTTCAAACTATCACACAACTCCTTCATCATTTTTGTTATTCAAAAATTGGTCGCGTTATTAGTGATAATGTTATTTGGTAAGCCATATCGACAAATCGGTTCTCTTTTGATGAATCTAACAATACGCTCCTCGTCAAAAAGCATAAGAAGCGCCTTTAATCCATTTTGTGAAAAAATCAATAGCTACTAGCTAGGATAAACCGGTGCTCATTTGAAGCTTTAGGCTCAATGAGTCTAATAATATACATCTCCACATTGAAAATGACCATGGTGATGTTAAGACATTCAATGAGGTTGGCGGTAAATGTACTTTATCAGCATATATTTGACATTTATGATATTTCTTTACTTAACTAAATCAATCAAACTCCATGGTCAACCAATAGTAGCCAACCCTTAAGATTTGTCTTGCCATTGCATGCCCATTTGCACGAGTTCCAAAAGAACCTTCGTGAACCACTTGAATGATTTTCTTTACTTCTATTTCATCCACACATCTGAGAAGAACCATATCATGATTTCTCTTATAAAGTACATCACCATTTAAGAAAAAGTTCATTGACAACCTCCTCAAAACCCTCTTGTTGTTCTCCGAAACACCCAATGGATCTTCCTTATTCTTAATATAGTCTTGATTCTTCTTCTATTGATGAGAAATATGTTGGCTTGTACTTTTGTTGAATTTTTATGACCGACACATCCTGACCAGTGCTTATTTTGAACATTGATCACAATGTGGCCAGGGCGTCAGCCAATTGGTTTTCTTCTCGACGAATATGACGAAAATCGATTTTCTCGAAGTGTTATGTGAATTTTTTGGTATGCGTATGATACAAAATCAATTTGGAATCTCGAGTTTCCCACTCTTCTTTTGTCTGATGGATGACCAACAATAAGTCTCCAAATACCTAAAGAATTTTTACCTTTGATTCAATAGCTGTTTTAATGCCCATAGCACATGCCTCATATTCTGCAATATTGTTCGTGTAATTTAAACACAATCTAGTTGTAAATGGAGTGAACTGGTTCTCTGGAGAAATCAAAATGGCTCCAATTCCATGCCTTGATCCATTAGAAGCACCATCAAACACCAACGTCCATTTTTCTTTATCAGATGATTCAATATCTTTAAATAAAGTCATTATACCTTCTTTGGGGATTTCACACTCCATTGATTAATAACCTTCTTCAGGTTGTTGGGCCAAATTCACAACTAGTGCGCTTCCTATGATAGCTTTATGTGTAACATATACCAGGTCGAATTCTGATAACAACATATGCCAACAGGCAATCCTTCCAGTAAGAGCAGGTTTCTCAAAGATGTACTTAATTGGTCCGTTTTAGACACCAACCCAGTTGTATTGCATAACATTTATTTCCTCAACCGACAAGCAGCCCATGCTAATGCGCAACATGTTCGTTCAAGTAGTGAATATCTTATTTCACAATTGGTGAACTTTTTGCTCAAATAATAAATAACATGATCTTTTCTTACCAAATTCATCATGCTGCCCCAATACATAACCCATTGACTCATCAAGTACTGTTAAGTACATAATAAATGGTTTCCCAAGAACATGAGGCACTAAGATTGAAGGTTTTGAGAAGTACTGCTTAATCTTTTCAAAAGTGTTTTGACAATTTTCATTCCATTCAAGCTTTTGGTCCTTGCGCAACAACCTGAAAATTGGCTCCGATGTAGTGGTTAGATGTGATATGAACCTTTGACTAATAATGAACAAATAATGAACAATTTCCCTTTTTGACTAACGATAAACCCTATAACTTCTCTGATCTTACACCAAAAATGCATGAAGGGTTTAAACGGAGCTTGAACTTCCTTAGTTGCACATACAACTTTTGAAGGTTAACAACATGGTCTTCTTCGGTTCTACACTTTGTACTCATATCATCCACATAAACCTCTATCTCCTTATGCATCATGTCATGAAGCAAAGTTACCATTGTTCTTTGATAGGTTTCCTTAGCATTCTTGAATCCCAATATCATCACTTTATAACAGAAAGTTCCCCATTGTGTGATAAATGTGGTTTTTTTTCATATTCTTGGGGGCCATCTTGATTTGATTGTACCCTAAGAACCCATCCATGAAGAAGAAAAAAATATAGTGAGCAATGTTATCCACTAGAACATCAATATGAGGTAGAGAAAAATCATCTTTAGGACTAGCTTTATTTAAATCACGATCATCAACGCACATTCGAACCTTTCCATCCTTCTTTAGAATAGGAACAATACTAGCCACCTGATCATAGCATTTGGGCACATGCTTCTAGCTTTTTATTTTGGTATTTTAAAAGCTATTTATAGCTTAGAATAATATTTTTAGCTTGTTTCTAAACTTTGGGTCGAATTTGAATTATAATTTTATTGTTTGCATTTTGACTCTTGTTTTCTCTATAGGCCATAACTTGAGCTCTGGATATCGGATTGGTGCATACGAGCAGGCGTTGGAAAGCTAAAAATCAAAGCTACAACTTTTGTTTTGGAATAAAAGCCCAATGTCGAACCTTACTGAGCCTAAATTGTATATTGTGTAATTTGAACTTTTATAATAATTTTAAATAGCGGGTCACTTGTTTTTTTTTAAACCCTAAAGCCCAATATCGAGTACTATATATTGGCAGTTTTGTTTCTTTTTTACAGATGAAATATTAGGATTTAGATTGCTACAAGAAATAAATACTTTTCATTTTAATTTCATGGAATGCTAATTTTATAAGATTAATCCACGAGTTCAAAGTTTCATCAACACCTTGAAATTCAGGTTACACTTTCAATTTCGAATTCATGATTCTATTCTTGTTTATTTGATTATATTGATATTCTGATTGCTTAAATTGAATTTCAATAGGATCGATTAAATTTATTTGACAAATTTTGGTTTCGGTTTTGAATTGAATTGAATTATAATTTTGCGACTCTTGATCATTAATTGTAATATTTTGCGACGCTTGATCATTAATTAAATTTTGCGACACTTGTTTGATCAATTATGTAGTCAAAATAAGAATAGAATCACAAATTATAAATTAAATTCATTGATAGAATCTGTGATAGGTCTGAAACTCGAATAAGTGGAATAATCCATTTGTTCATCAGTTAAATAAAAATTCTAAATAAAACCCTTTCTAATTTCAACTTTTAATTCGGTTAATATTATAATATCAGAAGTCCTTGCGAAACGACTCGAGTTATTATCTCTATTTACATTTTATCAATTGCATTTTAACCGTCTGCGACATCGAATCAAATTGGCGCCTTTGTCGGGATTATAAGTTAACAATAGTAACCAATATTAACCAGTTTAGAGTATTACTAACCATCTTTACAATTGTTCTTCGTTTTTTGTTGCTCTACAGGTCAGATAGGCTTATTTGCGAACTCCTAGGCACGTTGCTAGTAAAAAGAAACTCTGTTTTCAGACGATTGTCTCAGATTGCCCCAAAATTTCTCCAGAAAATCAGATAAAAAATCAAGGAATTGGAATCCCCCATAAGGGACTTTTTGCAGGACACGACGCTCAAAATCCCAAATTCCTTCGTTTAGACCCTATTTTCATTTTTTTGAAATTTTCATATTCTCCAAAAATTCTAAAAAAAAATTTGCGTTGTCTTTATTTGATTTTTAGAAATTTTTGGTGGTATTTTTTATATTTTTTGGATTTTATTTGATAGGGACATTGTTAGAATTTTCATAATTGTGATTTTGCATTGCATTGTTATGATGATGCATGACTAAAGCTAGTTCTGTGAATCTGCGTTTCCTTGAACTTGAAATAGATAGAACATTTCATTTACGTCGTAGACTTAATAGAGCTGCTAGTGTTAACGAGTCAGAGTTAGATAGTGAAAGTGATAACTTGCTGCAAAATATAGATGATACGAAAAATAGAACCTTAAGACAACTTGTTGCACCTAATGTAAATTATAATGCATTGTGTATCACATATTCTGAAGTTACTGTACCATTTGAACTTAGGTGGATTAATCATTTTGCTCATCTGTTAAATAAAAAATCTAAATAAAACCCTTTCTAATTTCAACTTTCAATTCGGTTAATATTATTATATCAGAAGTCCTTGTGAAACGACTCGATTTATTACCTTTATTTACATTTAATCAATTGTATTTGATTTTTAGAAATTTTTTGTGGTATTTTTATATTTTTTGGATTTTATGTGATACGGTTTTCGATTTTTAACTTCAATTTTAGCAATAGGGACATTGTTGGAATTTTAAGAATTGTGATTTTGCATTGCATTGTTATGATGATGCATGACTAGGGCTAGTTATGTGAATCTCCATTCCCTTGAACCTGAAATAGATAGGACATTTCATTTACGTCGTAGACTTAATAAAGTTGCTAGTGTTCATGAGTTAGAGTTAGATAGTGAAAGTGATAACTTGTTGCAAAATATATCTAATGCGAATAATAGAACCTTACGACAACTTGTTGCACCTAATGTAAATTATAATGCATTGTATATCACATATCCTGAAGTTACTATACCATTTGAACTTAAATTTGGTTTAATACACTTGCTTCCTAAGTTTAATGGTCTTGCAGGTAAGGATCCCCACAAACACTTGAAGGAATTCCATGTTATGTGTTCTACCATGAAGCCTTAAGGAGTCACAGAAGACCACATTAAGCTGAGAGCCTTCCCATTTTCACTCCAAGATGCTGCCAAGGACTAGTTATACTACCTTCAACCAGGTTTTGTTACAAGTTGGAATGATCTCAACATATTGTTTCTAGAAAAATTCTTTCCTGCCTCAAGAGTAGCTTCAATAAGAAAAGAAATATGTGGCATTAGGCAGATTCATAGGGAATCATTACATGAGTATTGGGAGAGATTCAAGACATTAGTATCTAGCTGTCCTCATCACTAGATTTCTAAACAATTGCTCATCCAATATTTTTATGAAGGCTTGCTACCAATGGATATAAGTATTTTAGATGCTGCTAGTGGGGGAGCACTTGTCGATAAGACCCCAGAAGCGGCAAAAGCTTTTATTGAGAACATGTCCATTTGTTCTCAACATTTTCCAACTAGAAGCAATTAAGCAATGTTGATAAGGGGTGTGAACGAAATTCAAGCTTCTTCCCACAAGAATTTAGAATGTAGACTTGATGAGTTTACATCTTTAGTAAAAAAAAATGGCAATAAGTAAAACCCAAGCAGTGGTCTGTGGCATTTTCACTTCTCCAGAGCATCCTTCAGATTCATGTCCTACATTGCAAGAAGATCCAATTGCTGATGCTCCTCAAGCATATGCAACAAATATATACAAACCTCAAGCCAACTATGATCTGTCATCTAACAACAACCTAGGCAGGAGTAGCAGCAAAACAATTCACCTTCATTAGAGGACCTCGTTCCAAAGATGGTCGTCCAAAATCTCCAATTTCAACAAAAAATAGATTCCACCATTCAAAATTTGGAAACAAAGAGTACCTCATTAAAAAGATAGCATATTCGAACCGTTTCATCCTTCTTTGGAACTGGAACAGTACTAGCCCCCAATTAAGGATATTTTTCTACTGCTAAGAAACTAACATCAAATCGCTTCTTGACCTCTTCTCAAATTTTAAGTGACATATCAGGTCTCATCCTCCTCAACTTTTGTTTAATTGGAGCACATTCATGCTTGAGCGGTAGCTTGTGTTCAACTATGTTAGTATCTAGTCCAGGCATATCTTGATATGGCCATGCAAACACGTCCACATCGTCAAATAAAAGTTTAATCAACTTTTCTCATTCACTTTATTTCATAGACATATCAATTTTAATTTCTTTCTTATCATATTCAGTCCCAAATTGACCACCTCAATAGGTTCTTGATAGGGTTGAATTATCTTAGCTTCTTGTTCCATTAGCCTTTCTAGTTCTGGGGGAGATTCATAATTGTCTTCACAAACCTCATCATCGTGATTAAAATGGTGCTCAAAATTATAAGTTAGCGCAGCTATTTTCAACAGATTCATTTTCAAATCTGCATTGTTTAAATTAAGAATAAAAGGGAAAAATATGAATAAAGATTGCCATTTCAAGAAAAAAGAAGAACAGAGAAAAAACGGTTGGAGAATTCAAAAATGCATTTACTGATAATAAGTACAAAATTGAAATACATGCGCCCTAATTAGTTATCCTTATTGACTTGGGCAGAGCAAAAGAATTTGAAATACACAATTACTTTCAACATGAATTAACAAACACAAGAAACTCGGTGATCTTCCAATTATTGAGAGCGGTGTTTGGAGGACAAAGGTACACTAGCTTGAGGGTATTATCATCAACATCATCTTCTTCTGCAACAGCCACCTAATCATCACATAATATTCTAGCGCTTTGAAAGGTTTGGAAAATGTCACAAATAGAAATATTTTGTGAATTCGGTACCTAGTTTTCCAAACAAGTCGTCTTGCTTTCCCTTTTTTCTTTCATAGCCTTTTCTTTATCAGCATTGGTAGGTACATATCCCAACCCGTACCTATTGTTCTTCACCGACATTTCCAAATATTTCCCTAATTTAATAAAAAAAAACCTCCTTAGAACATGAACTTGGTAGACTTCAATGAAGAGATAGACAATTTTGGTTCCTTTAAGCGACGCCCTTCACCAATGAAGACGACATTGGTGATTTCGAGTGCTTGGAAGGAATTCCCTATGGCTTCTTTTGTGCCCTCGATGTAGCCCATATATAGTTTTGAGAGTGTTGATTTCGACATGACATTCAGTGACGAACCATATCCACTAGCATCCGTGCAAGAATATGATCATGACACTTAACAAAGATGTGTAGTGCTTTATTATGCTCTGCCCCCTCAACTAGTAGTTCGCCATCGCTAAAACTCAAACAACTATTAGCAGTGATGTTATCGAAAACTCCATCAAACTGGTCGACAATGATATCATTAGTAACATGGGCCTAGTTTAAAACTTTCATTAGTGTCCTTCTATGGCATTCAGACTTTAATAACAAAGAAAGAACATATATCTTGGAAGGGGTTTGATTTAGTTGATCTACCACCTTATATTCACTTTGCTTGATAAACTTCAAAAATTCGTTAGCTTTTTCTTCATGCACCACCTTTTTGCTAATCTATGGTGCTTTTATAGCATGATACATAATTTATTTCCCTTTTTCTCCATGAACCTCCTTTTTCCTAAGTTTTTCAAAAGCGTATACTCGATCACTCCGAGTCATCCCACCAATCCTTGAAATATTGGTGACATTGGTTCCTTTGGGTCCAAAGCTATCACTTGATTGATGATTGACTAAATGGGATGTGACTTCAAAATTCCATGGTACCGCCTTGGTATTTCCATAAGGAAAAGGGGTTGGTGCTTGGATAATTATTGAATTTGGCTCGTGAGGAGTTGGCTTAATATTCTTTTTTATATAGAGGATTTCCAATGGTTTTGGGAAAGATCTACTATCTTCCATGTACGGCTTTATGATCAACAAATGATCATCTTTTTCACATTGGTATATCTCATATTTAATGGCATTGACAGAGGTATCCTTATGGCCCGACAAAGAATTACTCCCTACGTTGGGACCATCTTCCGTTAAGGTTAGCCATTTTGAATTAATCAGTTCTTGCAATTTAGATTTTAGGGATTGGCAATCTTCAATGGAATGCCCTACGGCTCCTGCATGGTATTCATATTTTGAATTTGGGTTGTACCATTTTGCGAATGGTGGTTCCAGAGATTTCATTGGTCTTAGGACTAACATTGAATTCTAGAGTAGGTGAGGCAACAATTAGTTGTATGTCACGGGAATCGGGTCAAAATGGGTGATCTTCTTTTCTTAATTGACTGGTGGTTTGTATTGATTTGGATTTGGATTTTAGTTTCGTTAGTTTTGTTGGGAAAATGTGATAGGTGGAGGCTGGACCTGAGGTGGTTGATAAAAAAGGTGGCATTGAAGGGTGATATTGGGGTTATGGAGCTGATGAGGCCGCAACCACATATGGAAAGGGAATGCAGGGAATTTGGGGTATCAAGGGATGGAAATTTGGAAGTCGATAAGAATTCATGGATGAAAAATAAGAGACTCTTGGGTTTACCATTACAACATTAGCATCCCCTTTTTTTTTTCTTTTTTGTGAATCTCATATGGGATTTGTTCACATCACTTGTTGCACATACGACCACACCACTCCTCATCTCACTTTCTACTCTTTCTCCTATCATGACCATGATAGAAAAGTTTGATGATGTACTCCCAATCATCTTATCATAAAAAGGTGACTAGAGAGTATCCATAAACATATCAACCATTTTTCTTTCAGATAAAGGAGGATCTACTTGAGATTCTACTTCTCTCCACCGTTGTGCATATTCTTTGAATGTTTCATTATCTTTTTTCAACGAATTTTGCAACTGCATCCTTTTAATGGCCATGTTAATGTTGTACCTGTATTAATTCAAGAAGACATCAACCAAGTCTTTCCATGAATGAATTCAATTGGGCTTGAGATGGATATATCAACTTAATGATGCCCCACCCAAACTGTCTTGAAAAAAATGAATGACATGTTTATCATTATAAGCATGACAAGCCATTTTTCTACAATACATAGTTAGTTGATTTTTAGGACAAGTGGCATCTTTGTATTTTTTAAACTCAGGTACCTTGAATTTTGAAGGGATCGCCACATCGAGAACCAATCACATATCAAAAGCTTCGAGGCCATCAACATTATTCCCATGAATTGCTTTTGTTTCTTCTTCTAAAGCATGATATTTTTATTTAGATTGTGTATCATCACCGATAAATTGAGGTTGTTGTCAATTTTCGTTAGCATCAATATGGGGTACTTGAGGTTCACTGAATGGAATATTTTCTTAGAATATAGTGTTTTGGGGTGGTATGTATCCCTGAGGAGATGGGATTTGCGGTTGGTTTAGGCTTTTTGTGTTGATAGCTGAGTGGTTTGGGTTATTGTCCATGGGGTTGATGACTAACGACGGAGTATAACCAGGTGGAAGACCATACATGGGAAATTTCATAGCTACCATACAAAACTATTGGGTAGTCGGGGTAAAGGCTAGTAGGTGAGAACGAGTAGTTTGGTGTTCTTCATTTGCAGTTGGAGGATCTCCATTTGTATTCTTCTTTCTTGCTAAAGCATGTATAGCCTCTAGGATTCGATCAACCTTGTCCTTTAATTGGCTAACATTTGTTCTCCTCGCTTCTTGGTTTTGCTCAAGTTCATCAATGATCTTGGAGTTTGCACGAGTCCAATAAGGGTGTTTGGGAAACATCTTTATTGACTTGTTTTCTTATGTTTTTTCTAAATAAATAAAAAATAAAAAAGTATAAGTATGTATTAAATATGAATGAAGATGAAATTATTTAGTTAAATATCTTGGTTTTTATATAGTTGGATGTTGGGGAACCATAAGCCTTACGTAATTTTTTTCTTAACGACCACGAATTATTAGTAAAGAAAATATGGGAATTGGTATACAAAACAACAAATCCTTCATAGATACGAAAAAAGTACATTGCAATTAAAAACTACATCAATTGTCGTATTTCAATCCTCCCTTTCAATAGGACAACCAATCTCCTCCTCCAATTCTTCTACCAAATGTTTTCAATATTCAATGAACTTGAAGATTTTAACTGCAGTATTGAGCGATCTTTGCCAATTTCTCTTAGATGTTTTGGAATTTTTATGATTGCTTAGTTAACAATTGCTTCCACATACAGGCTTATTCAATAGCTTCATTCATTTCTTGCTTTCACACATCTAACTCTTCATTTGCACCTCTCAAACAATCTTTTATATCAAGTTTATTTTCTTTTTCAATTTTCAACCTCTTGTTGCTTCTCTCAATAAACTAACTCTTATAGGTATTTTCTGATCGTAAGTTTTTCTTCTCTTGGGAGACTTTTTCTAACTTCACTTCTAGTTCTTTTCTCCTCTTTAGATTTTAACAATGATGCTTTGAGTTCTTTTATTTCTTCATTTGTAGCAAGGGTAGGTTCAGGCATTTCCTGATCATTCGAGGTGTACTGTGGAAAGGCAACTTGATTTCTTGGACTCATTTCTTTACCATTGTCGATAGGGTTCTTTTGTACTGCAACTTCTACATTTGAGTACTCTTCCTTTTCTAATGATCATCTCTCATGCCCGACTTATCCTTCTCAACATTGGTGGGTCTACTATACGCGTATTGTGAAAAACAAAAGCTTCCAATGACTTATCATCTGGTTTCTCAAACATAGGATAGCCAAGCTGCCTCAGAGCTACTGTTGGATTGTAATTAATACATCCTTTCGTTCCCATGAGATGTATATTTGGAAAATCTCAGCATCGACATATTACTTCTTCCACCCCTTGTTCTTTACGGTACCATAAAATGGTTTCCCTAGTAAGGCTAGCTATACTCTAAGCCCATCCACAATTACTTTTAACCCCAACATGACACCTTTTTTTGAGCATGTGAGACACAAACCAAGTATACAATACTGAAACACAATACAAAATTGTTCCCCCTTTCTTCTCATGTCGCATATGTAGAGAGTAGTATATTTTTGTTAAAAGCCATGAAGACATTGATGGCAGCAAAATCTACAAAATTATCAAGGTTTGGGAATAAAAAAAATAGAATAGATAATGAGAGCCAAAACATCCATAAAAGTACCCCATTCTTTTTTAATGGCTAAATCTTGGAACATTTGCTTGAGATATTTTCTTGAAAAACCATGAATAGCTCATTTTTCGTCTTTTTTACTTGCTAACTCTCTTATGTCAATTTCCAACACTTCAACAATTGTACTCAAATTTGGTGGTTTCCCCGTATACTGATATGGATTTCCTTTCTCTAGGGAGTAACCCAATATTCATTCAAATTCTTCTAATTTCGGAACACTTGTTTGCACATTCACTGCCAAGAGGTTTAGGATACTCCCATTTGATATATATATATATATAACCACACACACAAATAACCACATATATTGATATAGATTTTTGATACAATGATGTACTTACATATCAAGTATAAATTTCAATTTCGAGTGATTATTTATAATCTTTTTGTATTGGTTCCAAATAATAAACTATTTCTAATGTGTTATTAATAACAACCAATACATAGTACCTCCTACAAGTATATAATCTTTTACTTGAGTTGAATCATTTTCGAAACTCAAGTTATCATTGTGATTGTTTAGATTTGTGTGTAAGTGTTGATTGATTTTGAAACCCTTTTAAAAGTTGAATTTTGCTGTTTTCTGATGTGTATTCGAATACAAAAGGTTGTATTCGAATACACACATCCTATTTTAGTTACTGACTTATGTGTAGTCAAATACAGAAGGTTGTATTCAAATACAAACATGCAGTTTTTGCAGCTGACTTATGAAACAGCCTTGTATTTGAATACAGAGATGTTTTATTCGAATACAAAAGTGCAGTTTTGTTTAAAACTCAATTTTTCAACGTTGATTATGCATATTTAACATATGGAAACCCTTTCAAGGTGCATGCAATGTTGAAAGGCCATTTTATGCATTTGAAATTTAAATGTTATGTGTTAATTGTTAATTTCTGTTGGTGACCCTTTACAACTATTGTGGAAAGTTGGGCTTTGCCCTCAGATGAGAACCAGGACCATCCTACTGGTTAGTACCCTGTAAATGGGAAGGTAGTTGGACACACCTGACTGGAGCTGTGTCAGGAGGATCCTGTAGGGCGCGTGGGGATCACTCGGGTTGTACAGTTTTTGTGGTATGATAAGATTAGGTGGACGTATAGGGATTATATGTCTTTCTTTTTGGTTGTATCTATTTTAATTTGGAAGATTGTACCTATACCAATATTATCACCTTGACATTTTATTTGATGGGTCCATGTACCACTTTTTGAAGTGACGTGGGGAAGCTAAAATTCTTGGGGCAGTGCTTTTGTAAAGGTGTCTACCGAGAATACCCCAGGGGTATGAGCTATGTCTGATAGGTCTCATAGCTCCAGTTAGACTTTTATTTTGGTGTGTAAATACTTTGGATATGTATTTCAAAAACTATTCCGCTGCTTGTAAATACTGTTGACTTTTGTCGATGTGCTACGACTTAAATATTTATCCAAAAGTATTTCCTTCTTTATTTCTTTGTTTTTATGAATTTGTTTTGAAAAAAAAATACACTCGTGTTGTTAAAAATCAGGGTGTTACAATTGTGGTATCAGAGCTTTGGTTTGGATTTCTTTGGGGATGTGGAGTTTTGGTTATAGATTGTAGGTCAACTTGAAGGTTGGGAATCGATATCTGATCATACGTCGGGTTCGATGTAGTTTCATTGTGTTGGTATAGTCAGAACTTAGTTTTAGAATCATTTGAAATGGTGTTAAGATTTCTTCCTGATGTTGGTTTTGAGGAAACAGTACCTCTAAGAAGAATCGACGCTGCAAAAGTCAACGTCAATAGGAATGATCAAATGGTTGAAGCAATGAATAATGCTTCTGTTGATGCATAGACAACTGCCAGGACTCTGCGAGATTTAGAGAAGATGGAAAGAGAGATTCGTGCTGCTGTGTCAAGAGGATTGGAAGATTTTCGTCATTGCCATCCTCCAAAGTTCAAGGGTGATGAGAACTCAGAAAAAGTTGATAAGTGGATTCAAGAAGTGGAAAAGATCTTCGAGACTAAGGATTGTCAGGTAGAGTTGAAGCGAATCATGACGGCATGGAATTTATGAAGTGGTTCTAAGGACATAGAAGCTATGTGTTTGTGTTAACTCGAAGATGAGGAGTATGGATGGATTAACATTAGACTAATAAGGGATTCCAAGTAAAGATCTAAGTGGAGGACTTTTGCTAAGAAAAGTATTAGATGTTTTCCTGGTAGATTTTAGGATGAGACTGGATGAAGTTTGAAAATTGTCAAAAAAGTGTGAAAACCATGGAATTATTGAGAAGATAGATATTCTATTTGGAATAGCAGTTGGTGCTTAGGTGTCAACGAAAGAGGCTTGTATTGAAGTTAAGGGCGTTACACATTACGGGTGGATACTACCTTGGGTAAATAAAGGACACTTTGATGAATAGCCGATACCTTGAGGGGTAAGGTCGAGCATTCGAGTTAAACAAGATTCCTAACTTAGATTGTTAAGTATGAATCCCATGACGATTATAGGAGTGAGACTATATATTTTGTTGGCAAGTGAAAAATCTTTGTGTGATTTAAGAGATAATAAGTATGGATAGTGATTTTGGATGAAACTATAGGTGCGTAAGTGATAATTTTGAGTGATGTTCGGGAAAAACATAACGAATTAAGCCTTGATTTATTGAACCCTATGTTATCATTAATTGGAGTTTGAAGTATCAAGTACGAGAATATTTCGAGATTGTAGTAATGTAAGTTTTGAGAGTCTATTAAAGGATGGTAATTACTAGGAGAATTTTAATGTTTTGATAGGTCGGAGGGAATATTTGAGATTTGATTTGGGACCCTAAGATGGTTGATCTTTAAGTCAATGATTTAAAATTCACAATGTTGGATGGAGGACCAAGTAATTCCTAAAACTTGTATAATTGAGGTAGTTGAGGTAGGCAAGTGATAAACATTCTCCTAGTAATTGTAGTAATGTAAGTTTTGAGAGTCTATTAAAGGATGGTAATTACAAGGAGAATGTTAATGTTTTGATAGGCCGGAGGGATTGTTTGAGATTTGATTTGGGACCCTAAGATGGTTGATCTTTAAGTCAATGATTTAAAATTCACAAGGTTGGATAGAGGACCAAGTAATGCCTAAAACTGGTATAATTGAGGTAGTTGAGGTAGGCAAGTGATAGATAATTCATGTTATGGATGAAAGTGTTTGAAGATTTACTAAAAAGGTTGTGTTATGATTAGAAGAGTTTTTATTAGTGAGATTACTAATACAGTTAGAGTCAATGATGAATAAGACCTCATATTGTATCATAAGATGACATGAATGAAATTGGACGATGAAAGGTATGTGGGTCTTGGGAAAAAGAATAAATATAGCGAATGATTTATGGTTTAGTTGTTGGTCTTGGGAAATCAAGCGTTGAGATTTAAAATGAGGGTTTCAGTAACTAGATGGACGATGAAAGGTATGTGGGTCTTTGAGATATTTTACTGCAAAGTTATGAGGATGAAGCTTAAAGATAATTGTTTTTAAGAGATACTTATTGGAAACATTTGAGAAATAGTTCCTTAGGACGTTCGATTGTTAAGATTCTTCAGTTTGTATCTCGGTGAAGGTTGAGAAGGAATAAGAATCCAGCGAGTGAACCAAATTTTGGAAAATGTGCCTAGAAAACTTGTTGGAGCAGCACATAGAGATTTAGCTTATGAAAATTAAAGATTTATGAAATGAATTATCTCACCTATAATTCAGACATTGTTATTATAAGGGTATGTCAATGATATAAAGGCACTACTTGAGTGCATGTCATGGAGCTTGCTATTGTGTTCGTCAGTCAACATAGTAAATGTTTGTTTGGTAGGGAAGAATTGAACATGAAATGGAAAAAGTTTGATGGAAATTAGTGATGCTTGATTTATTGAAATCACTATAATGAAGATGTATCAAGGTTCCAGGCAGAAATTTAAGGTTTGTATAAATGGAAAAGTGATGGAGTGGATACAATGTATTTTACATGTCGTAATGAAAAGATAATCACCAAGATGCGAGTAAAGGATGCGATGAAATTGAGATGTATCAGAATGAATACTAGCAGTAGATGTAGAAAATTATTTTCGAGTTTGTGCAGAATTGTGAAGTATGTAAGAAATTGTCTAGTGAAGCGTGAATTTGAGGTGTTGGACATGAGACAAATGTAGGTCTTAATCAATGCATGAGATTCAAGTTGGATTTTGTTGGAGATGTGACTCTTGGAATGAAGGACTAAACCTGAGGGAAGTTTGTGCGTTATAGGTGGTATAGTTTTGGCTTGTTGTCGAAAATATTTGAGGAAACATTGATTACCAACCGGATGTTGGGATGTAGTTGCTAAAGTTATAATTAGACCAACAATTTGATAAGAACACTGTGGTTGGATGTAGTTGTGCGAGTAAAGAAATTGAGGACTTGTGGGTAATTGAGAAATTAGGGAGTTCTCGGCGGTAATGATTGCTTGGTGCTCAGTGTATCGATGTCATACTCAGTGTTTTGGTTTGGTACCAAGTGGATGTATATGAGGCTCTATGACATAGTTTTGGGAGATTGTACTTCGTCAATAGGATCAAAGATATAGGAAAATAAGGAAAACTCAATGGACCATGAGAAGGTTGTTGACCGCTTGTACATTAGGATAGCCTCAAGTGTAAGTCGCAAGAAGCGCTATTAGAGTTCGGTTAAGATAGTCTAAGCCACCATCATGGTTGTTGACTACTTGTTGCCAAATTGAGGAACTAATCATCCTTAATCTCTTGTTGATAGTAGACAAAATCATGTTGAATGGAACGAATGAATTTTACCGGCTATGGTAGTGTGTAGAGTTATTAAGCACCCTATGAAAAGGGGTAGACAACACTTTCTTCAAGTAGGCCGGGTGAAACAAGTTGTGACTTGTATGTTGAATTTGAGTAAAACCTAGTGTGAATTGTTACTCTTACTTTAAGTTTCGAGGACGAAACTTCTTTTTGGAGGAGAGTAATGTAAGACCCTTAATTTCAAATCCTAATTTATACAATTTTAGGGTATTTTGTGTTGAATTTCTTAGGCTTTTAGCCCAGTTTTTGGTATTTTGTGAGTTTAATGCCAAAGATATCTTTTGGATCCGGTTAAAAATTATTTTTCGAAGAATAATTTATTTACCTTGAAGACATTGCAAATTCTCAAGATGACGCCTTAATTCAAGAGAAGAGGAACCTAATAGTGCAAGGGAAAACAACTGAATTCAAGATTGGATCAGATAATATCTTGCGATGTAATGGTAGGATTTGTGTACCAGGAATTACAGATATGAGAAAGACAATTTTAGAAGAGGCTCATAAGAGTAAGTTGAGTATTCATCCTGGAGCAACAAAGATGTATCACGATTTGAGACAGAATTATTGGTGGCCAGGAATGAAGAAACATGTAGCGGAGTACGTGTCCACTTGTCTAACTTGTCAGAAAGCGAAGGTGGAACATCAGCGACCTGCTGGGATGTTGCAACCTTTAGATATACCCGAATGAAAGTGGGACAGCATTTCCATGGATTTCATAACTGGATTGCCTAAAACAAGGAGAAAGAATGATTCTATATGGGTGATAGTGGATCGGTTGACTAAATCCGCACACTTTTTGCCAGTAAAGACCACCTATAAGGTAGATCAGCTAACAGAGATTTACATTGCTGAAATTGTGAGGTTACACGGAGTACCATCAAGTATTGTATTAGACCGTGATCCGAAGTTCACATCACATTTTTGGGGAGCATTGCACAAAGCGTTGGGAACGAAACTACGATTGAGTTCAGCTTACCATCCCCAAACGGACGGACAGACTGAAAGAACGAATCAGTCCCTTGAAGATCTGTAGAGAGCATGTGTATTGGATGATAGAGGAAGTTGGGATGATGTACTTCCGTTGATTGAGTTCACCTACAACAATAGTTTCCACGCAAGTATTGGAATGGCACCATATGAGGCTTTATATGGGCGCAAGTGTCAAACGCCTTTGTGTTGGTATAAGGACGGTGAAAATATGATTGTCGGACCAGAGATGGTGCAACAGACTACAGCTAAGGTAAGGAAGATCAAGGAGAAAATGAAGACTTCACAGGATCGTCAGAAGAGTTATGCGGACAAGCGTCGCAAACTTTTGGAATTCGAACAGGGTGACCATGTATTTCTAAGAGTCACACCTACTACCGGAGTTGGTAGAGCATTGAAATCGAAGAAGTTGACTCCGAAATTCATTGGACTATACCAGATTTCTGCACGAATTGGGCATGTTGCTTATCGGATCGCATTGCCTCCGATACTGTCCAATATCCATTATGTGTTTCATGTGTCACAGTTGAGGAAATATCTTGCAGATCCATCTCATGTGATCGAACCAGACACAATCCAGCTAAAGGATAACTTGTCGTTTGAAGTACCACCTGTGAGAATTGATGACAGAAAGATCAAGCGATTGAGGACGACCAAGGATGTTTCGTTGGTCAAAGTGATTTGGAACCCAATTACTGGAGATGCAACTTGGGAACTGGAAAGTAAGATGAGAGAACAACACCCAGAATTATTTATCGACGCATAGTTTCAAGGACGAAACTAATTTTAGGGGGGTAGTAATGTAAGACCCATAATTTTTAAGTGTATTTTATGTATCTTGGTGTATTTTCGGTATTGAACTTAGAGGCTTTTTAGCCAAAGTTATTAATATTTTGGAGTTTATATGACCAAGAAGATATTTTGACGCCTGATTAGAATTACTCGTCGATAAATAAATTAAATTAACTGCGGTGAATCTTTTGCAAAGAGTTTAATGCGTTATGGGCGAAATGGTAATTTAACAAATATCTAGATATTTTAGATATTTGTTAATTATATTATATAAATAATGAGTATATAAAGAAAAGGAAGGGACGGAATTGGAAAGAAAAGAAAAAGAAAGGAAAGAAAAAGAAAGAAAGGAAAAGCAAAGGAAAGAAAACACAAACTTCATCTTCTTCCTCTGCCTTGCGTGAAACATTTTCCTCCTTCCTCCATCTTCATCCATTTTCGTTGTTCTTGCTTCCTTTGAGTTTGAAAATTGATAGTGGGTGATAGGACAAGGATTTCTCAACTTCACTCTTCACCTTTCATTCGAAAACGAAGAAAAACGGTATTAGAGATTCAAACACAATCCTCTCCATTTCATCTAGATCAAAGCGTCGTTTCAAGAAGTGATAGACGGGAAAGTTGCTCACCACTACACTACGGTGCTAGTGAGCTAACTTTGGAAGCGGCGTTGCGAGCGGAAAATTTACCGGATTTACTCACGGTGCCGTAATCGACGAAAAAGCTAAAGTGAAGGTAAGGGCTCCTTCCAAACTTTTAGTTTGCATTTAGGGACTTACTTGTGGTTGTGTGGAAAAGAATTTGGTTAGGGTTTAAGTAATGTTTTGTGGAGAATGAATTTTAAACCCATTATGTATGATTTCGAGTATATGAAACTTGTTGTGTTTGAGTGATGGATTGTGTTAATTTGTGTCATCGTACTTGGCGTGTTCTTACTTAATGTTGTTTTGAAAACCATTAAGTTAAATGAGTATTAAGAATGGGGAATCTCTTAATGTCTTGTTTATCTAATGTGTACTTGTGAAAATCGTTTAAGTTAACTGGGCGTTAAGAATGGGGAATCTCTTAATGTCTCGGTTACCTAACGTTTGTTTTGGAAAAATCGTTTAAGTTAAATGAGAATTAAGAATGGGGAATCTCTTAATGTCTCATTTGCTTAATGTTTACTTTTGAAAATCGTTTCAGTAAATGAGCATTAAGAATGGGGAATCTCTTAATGTCTTGTTTACTGAATGTTTTGTTGTGGAAATCGTTTAAGTCAAAAGTATATTAAGAATGGGGAATCTCTTAATATGTCTGTTTGCTTAACGTTTGGCGTGAAAATCATTAAGCTAAATGAGTATTAAAAATGGGGAATCTTTTAATATCTGCATTTACTTAACGATTGTTGTGAATGGAGTTAGTGTATGCTCATGCATTTCATTTGGTAAATTGTGCTGACCCGTGATAGGTGGCACCTCGGTAAACTGTATTGACCCGTGATAGGTGGTACGTTTACGATTTACTTTTTGGTAAGTTGTGCTGACCCGTGATAGGTGGCACCTCGGTAAGTAGTACTTTGGCCTGTGATAGGCGGTACCCTTACGACTTACGCTTTTTCTTTTAGTAAATCGTGCTGACCCGTGATAGGTGGCACCTCGGTAAACAGTACTGACCCGTGATAGGTGGTACGTTTATGATTTACGCTTTTTAGTAAATCGTGCTGACCCGTGATAGGTGGCACCTCGGTAATTGGTACTTTGGCCTGCGATAGGCGGTACAATTATGATTTACGGCCCTTCGAGGAGGGTTTTGGTTTGGAATTCCGAGTCCATGCATTTTGGCATATACGCATTGCATTAGGGTGCTTGGCACACGATTCGTGGTTGATTCAAATTATGATTTTGTTGATTTTGCTAAGTGTTATGTTTTGAACTTATGTGTAAGTGTGTTTGATTCAAATTATGATTGTGTTGATTTTGCTAAGTGTTATGTTTTGAACTTATGTGTAAGTGTGTTTGATTCAAATTATGATTGTGTTGATTTTTGCTAAGTGTTATGGTTTGAAACTATGTGTAAGTATGTTTGATTCAAATTGTGATTGTGTTGATTGTACTAAGAGTTATGTTTTGGATTTGTGTGATAGTATGTTAGATTGTAAAACGTTTTCGAAACTCGTAATGTCGTGGTGATTGTACGGGTATTGCTAAGTGTTAAGGTTTGGAGTGGTGTTTGAATATGATTGAGTTGGTTTATGTATTTTTGAAAGAATATACAGGGAAATCGATTTACCCAATCGATTTGATGAGTTACAGGGGCTCTGTTTTGCACGAAATCGATTTACCCAATCAATTTTGTAAGTTATATTTCAAAATCATTTAAGAAATCGATTTGGTAAATCGATTGGATTCAATTGGATTCAAGTCAGGGGCTTTGTCTTCCAAAAATCGATTTGTCCAATCGATTGGATTTATTACAGGGGCTCTGTCTTGTCTGTCAATCGATTTACCCAATCGATTGAGTCAATCGATTTACCCTATCGATTGATTTAAGCCCAAAGTTCAATTTTCACTAAAAACTTTCAGGAAATTGATTTACCCAATCGATTGATTTAAGCCCAGAGTTCAATTTTCACTAAAAACTTTCAGGAAATTGATTTCCCCAATCGATTGGCTCAGTGGAAAATCTTATTTTGAGTTAGATTATTGATTTCTCAATTGATTTATCAATGTTTTGGTCAGTTGTATATTACTTGATATTTTGAGAACTTTATTTGACTTCATTTACATTTGGCAAGCATTATATGAACTTTTAGCATATGGAAAATCCTTCTAAGATGCATGATAAGTTGAGAAGGTTATTTGTGCATTTAAAAGCTTAAATGTTATGTGTTAACTGTTAATTTTCGGTTGGTGACCCTTTACAACTATTGTGGAAATCTGGGCTTTGCCCTCAGATGAGAGTCAGGATGATCCTACCGGTTCGTACCCTCCGGATGGGAATGTGGATGGGAGTGCTTGATTGGAGCTATGTTAGGAGAATCTCACGGGGCGCGTGGAGATTACTCAAGGCATATAGTTTTTGTTATGTATAGAATGATCAGACTAGGCTGTCACCCAGTACACTTATGTCTTTCTTTTGGGCTACTTTTATGTGAAGTTGGAAGGATGTATATGTACTATTGCTGACATCAGGACATGCTTTGGATTTATATTTTGAAAAACTTTTCCGCTGTTTGTAAATTATAATGACTAAAATATGTATCCAAAGGCTTTTCCTTATGTACTTACTCTGTTTTATTTAAGTTCTTTTGAAAAAAAAAATACACCCTCGCTTTGAAAAACGGGGTGTTACAATGTGTGTTGTGGAGGAAAAGAAATTTGATGTGTTTGAGTTGTGGTTTGTTAAAATTAGTTTGGCATGTGTTATGTTTGAGTTTTGTGGAAATTTGTGGTGATTGATGATTGAACTTGGTGTGGATTTTGTGGTTTTTGAATTGATCGAATTTAATGTAAATTGTGGATTAAATTTGATTTGTGTGGTGGAAAATAAATGTTTTAATATCTGCATTTACTTAATAATTGTCGTGAAAATTGTTAGAATTAAATGAGTATTAAAAATGGGGAGTCTTTTAATGTCTGTATTTACTTAATGATTGTTGTAGATAGAGTCAGAGTATGCTCATGCATTCCATAGTACATGGTGACCGCGATGGTGCCATGGTGATAGTGGTGACCGTGATGGGCCACGAGATGATGCCATGTGATTTGTTGGTCCATCTTATCCTTACAGGTATTATCGTGTCGTGCTGATCTGTGAGAGATTGCACTCTAGAATCTGTTGATTTGTGAGCGATTGCATTCTAGAAAACAGTGTTAGGCCTGTGATATGAAACACTTCAGTAAATCGTGCGGGCCTGTGATTGGTGGCACCTTGATAATTAGTATAAGGCATGTGATAGGCGATACAATTATGATTTACGCCTCTTCGAGGAGTGTTTTGATTGGAATTCCAGAATTCATGCATTTTGGGCATATACGCATTGCATTAGGGTGCTTGGTACGCGAGTCATGTTTGATTCAAGATTATGATTGAGTGTTTGAACTCAAGTGGTTGTTGTGGTTGTGCCATAATTGCTAAGTGTGAATGTTTTGGATTTGTGTGTAAGTGTGATTGATTGCAAAACCTTTTCGAAACTCAAGTTGCCATTGTGGTTGTGCTATAATTCCTAAGTGTTAATGTTTTGGATTTGTGTGTAAGTGTGATTGATTGCAAAACCTTTTCGAAACTCAAGTTGTCATTGTGATTGTGCTATAATGGCTAAGTGTGATTGTTTGGATTTGTGTGTAAGTGTTGATTGATTTCAAAACCCTTTTAAAAGCTGAATTTTGTTGTTTTCTGATGTGTATTCGAATACAGAAGGTTGTATTCGAATACAAATATCCTATTTTAGTTATTGATTTATGTGTAATCAAATACAGAAGGTTGTATTCGAATACAAACATGTTGTTTTTGCTACTGACTTATGAAACAGCCTTGTATTCGAATACATAGATACTGTATTCGAATACAACAGTGCAGTTTTGTTTAAAACTCAATTTTTCAACTTTGATTATGCATGTTTAACATATGGAAACCCTTTCAAGGTGCATGCAATGTTGAAAGGCCATTTTATGCATTTGAAATTTAAATACTATATGTTAATTGTTAATTTCAGTTGGTGACCCTTTACAACTATTGATGAAATATGGGCTTTGCTCTCAGATGAGAACCAGGACCATCCTACTGGTTAGTACCCTGTAGATGGGAAGGTAGTTAGACACACCTGACTAGAGCTGTGTCAGGAGGATCTTTCGGGGCGCGTGGGGATCACTCGGGTTATACAGTTTTTGTAGTATGATCAGACTAGGTGGATGTATAGGGACTAGATGTCTTTCTTTTTTGTTGTATCTATTTTAATTTGGAAGATTGTACCTATACCGATATTGTCACCTTGACATTTTATTTGATGGGTCTATGTACAACATTTTGATGTGACGCGGGGAAGTTAAAATTCTTGGGGCAGTGCTTTTGTACAGGTGTCTACCGAAAATACCTCAGGGGTATGAGCTATGTCTGATAGGCCTCAGCTAGACTTTTATTTTGATGTGTAAATATTTTAGATTTGTATTTCAAAAACTATTTCGCTGCTTGTAAATACTGTTGACTTTTGTCGTTGTGTTACGACTTAAATATTTATCCAAAAGTATTTCCTTCTTTATTTCTTTGTTTTTATGAATTTGTTTTTAATAAAAAAAAAATACACTCACGTTTTTAAAAATCGGGGTGTTACAATAACATTCCTCTTTACTTAAATAGTAAATTGTAGTTTATAATTTTGATTTAGTCTAGAATTTTTAAGCTTGAACGGTAGCTTTCATTTTCTTGTACTTAGTAGCATTCAAATTATTTTTATTGAAGTTGGGTTCATTTTCAATTACATATATGCTTGCAAGTTCAGACTTGTTATATTAACAAATATGTGGATGGTTATTCTTAATTTTAGTTCCTACTAAAGGTTTTGTGCGGAAAAGATTATACTTTGCTTCAATTTGTTTTTCTTCTGCGGATTTTACTCTCTAATTAATTTGATTCTAAGTTTAGAGCAATCTTTTTGCATCAGTGGTATAGTTGTTTCTAACATATGCTATATTTTGTTGATAATTGCAGAAAAACGTAACTTCTTAATTTATCTTTGATATTTTTAAAGTTCTTTGACTTTGATAATATCTTGAAAATAAAATATAAAGTATGAAGGATAAGATCATTATCAACCAATTTTGATTTCTTCTTTGGTTCGTTTTATTTGTTTATGCTTTTAGGATGACATCTTTTTTGCAATATTTATTTTTGTTCACAAGTGTAAAGTACCGGCTACTACTTAGAGGATGCCACTACAATCTCTACCTAGAGGAAGTTTTGTGCATGTTGGAGAATGAAGTTTGTTGGGGTTGATTGCAAGTCCCACATCGCTTAGTGTGGGAGAATAAGGAGAAGACCAAGGCTATATATTGAGTTTTAGTCCTTTGTTTTCAAATGCACCAGCACTAGTCAACATGTAGCACTTTAAGCTTGTATCTGACTTAGTTTAAATATATGCTTTGTAAGAGTGTGGTTGTACTGGGGTGTTGGGTGTGGGTGAGAGAAGTCTATGTGTTGTAACAATTTTCACATAGTGTTAATTCTCTGAGAGAAGTCTATGTGTTGTAACAATTTTCACATAGTGTTAATTCTCTGGTTGCCGGTTTAGGCAGCGGTCGTGGTTTTTTCTCCGGTTTTGGAGTTTCCACGTTATATTCTTCTCTTGTGATTGTGTCTTGATTCTTTTGAACTTATGCTGTTTTTCCCAACAACTGGTATCAGAGCCAGGTTCGGAGGTTCGGTGGGATAATTTTTCTTACACTACAAGAAAAACCCTATTTTGTGGCTAACTTTATAAATATTTTGTGGCCGAATAAAACCCTCACAAATTTGTGACCGAAAAAGCCCTCACAAAAGTTAAAATTAAAATTGGTCATCTTTTGTGGCTGAAAAAGCCCTCACAAATTTTTAAATAATTAACTGGATTTTGTGGCTGCCTAAGCCCTCACAAAATCACAATGTTGTGATTTTGTGAGGGCTTAGGCAGCCACAAAATCCAGTTAATTATTTAGGGATTTTGTGAGGGCTTTTACAGCCACAAAAATGAATTTTGTGAGGGCCAGATCCGTCACAAATGAGCTGATGTGACCAGGGAATTTGTGGCGGCCTTTCCCGCCACAAAGGATTGGGGACGTGGCATTACTGGCTGCCAAGGCCGCCACAAAGTGCGCCCAAATCCAGCTGGATTTTCTGGCCGCTTAGGCCGTCACAACTGGAAAGAGACGTTGGAGTTATTGGCGGCAAAGGCCGCCACAAATTCCTTTCTAGCCGTTGGAGTTTCTGACGGGCAAGGCCGCCACAAATGGAATGTCCCGTTGGCCTTTGTGACGGGCAAGGCCGCCACAAATGCCCAATGCCAATACTATATATATTTCTCCCATCTTCCTACTTCATTTTCACAATACAACTTCTCTCTAAAACTTATATCTTACAATTCTCTCCTCCTTCTCTCTACAAATTATTCATCATCTAAATTTCGTAAGTTTAATTTATATTATGTATTTAATTAATTTATATTATGTATTTAATTAATTTATATTATATATATAATTAATTTATAATTTTATTTTTTAATATGATATAACTAATTAATGTTATTGATTTTTATTTTTATAGTGCTTGTTAATTATTTCGAAGACTTGCAAGCATCGTACGTGAGTGGAAGCTTGAAGTCAGACGCTACTCGGCATTCAAGTTAGTATTTTATATATTTTAAATTTAGATTAGTATATATATATATTTATATATATATTATTTTTAAAATATAGATTAGTAATATATATATTTAGATTAGTTTTATATATTTATTTTTAAAAAAATAGTAATGATGTTGTTTATATATTAATATATGATAAATTAAAGTTTCAAACCACGGTTAAAATATATTAGTTTTAATATAATTATTATTTAAAAAAACATTATTAAAATTGATGATATTATTATTTTTTGTTTTAAATAAGTCTTGATTATTAGTGTTGATTTTTAAAAAAACATCATTTAAAATTTTATATAGGTTTGTATAATGATATAGTCTTGATTAATAATTTATTATATTGTTTGAAAATTTATTAATATTTAATCCCCTAATTAATTGACATATATATCAAAGTTATTGATTTTTAAAAAATATTATTAAAATTTATCATATTAATTATTATTTTTTGTTATAAGTATTAATATGTTATTATATTATTTATAATTTATGATATTGTTGACAAATTAATATATATATATATAATGTTTATTTAATTATTATTTTTTTGTTAGTATTGATATATATTTTATTATTGTATTTGGGATATATTTTATTATTGTATTGATAATAATATATTGTATTGTGTGCAAATGCATGCTCCCCTAATTGACATATAAATATGTCAAAATTTATATTAATGCTTTTGAAAAATAAAGCAATTAATATATAAAATATCGATATATATATATATATATATATATATATAGCAACTATGGATTTAGACCGTAGTTGGATGTACGATAGGAATTTTCCCGGAAGAAAGGGTCTTAAACAACGTTTTGCTAACAAGGTCGAAGAGTTTCTCAATTTTGCGAGAGTGCAAAAAATTGTCCAAGATGAAGGGGGAATGAGGTGTCCATGTTGTTTATGTCGATGTAGACGGTTTAAAAGTGAAGATGAAATCAGAGTGCATTTGTATGCAGACGGATTTATGCCTAACTACTGGATTTGGACTAATCATGGAGAAGAGTCTCCGGTCACGCCTAATACTAGTACATATTTGGAGAATTATAACATAGGTCCTTCAAGTAGTACTAACATGTTAGGTATAGATTATTATAACAATCAACACTTTGAGGCGATGAATGATATGATCTCGGATGCTGTTGGGGTTAATTTGTCATTCAATGAAGATCAATATGATGATACCGATGGACTTCCCAATGAAGAAGCTCAGAGATTTTATGGTCTTTTGAAAGAGACAAATACACCATTGTTTGAAGGTTCTTCAAACTCAAAGTTATCAATGTGTATTAGACTGTTAGGTCTAAAGTCTCAATTTCATGTTCCTGATTTAGCTTTGGATTTGATGACTAAAATGATGCTAGACGCAACACCTGTGAGAGATGGTTTGCCGCAAAGTTATTACGATGCGAAACGGTTAGTGTCAAAGTTAGGATTAGGTGTCAAGAGGATTGATTGTTGTGTTAAAGGCTGCATGTTGTATTATGACAATGAATTTGGTATGAATGATGCAAACTTAGTTGAATGCAAGTTTTGTCAAGAACCAAGGTATCACCAAAGGAATAACTCAAGGGTAAGTAGGGGAAAATCAATTCCAAGGAAAGCAATGTTTTACCTCCCTATTGTATCAAGATTGCAAAGATTGTTTGCATCAATACAAATTGCAGGAAAGATGACGTGGCATTATGAGAATAGAAGAAATTCAGGCGAGTTGCGACATCCTTCTGATGGTCAGGCATGGAAACACTTTGATCAAATACATCCTGATTTTGCGTCAGATCCACGCAATGTAAGACTTGGATTATCCTCAGATGGATTTACGCCTTACATACAAGCATCGTCTACTCCTTATTCTTGTTGGCCGGTTATTGTTACTCCTTACAATCTTCCTCCTGATATGTGCATGTCTAAACCATATATGTTCTTAGCTGCTGTGATACCAGGTCCTTCTAATCCTACAACTGGTATTGATATTTATTTGCAACCTTTGATTGACGATTTGAAGAGGTTGTGGAATGGTGTCTTGACATATGATATTGCTCGGAGAGAAAATTTTACGATGAGAGCTGCATTGATGTGGACCATTAATGATTTCCCCGCTTATGGGATGTTGTCAGGATGGGGCACCCATGGTAAACTAGCTTGTCCTATTTGTATGGAAGATACGAAAGCATTTACTTTAAAATTTGGTGGGAAGGCATCGTGGTTTGACTCGCATCGTAGGTTTTTACCTGCTGATCATGCATTTAGAAGGAACAAAGCTGCATTTATGAAGGGATATGCAGAACAACTAGGACCCCCGATGAAATTGACATCAGAACAAGTTTGGAATAAAGTAAAAGATATGCCAAAGGTACATGTTGTTAATGGTGTGGCTTGTAAACCACAAGGTTACGGACAATGGCATAATTGGACAAAAAGATGTATTTTTTGGGATCTACCGTATTGGAAAGATAATCTTTTGAGACATAATCTCGATGTTATGCATATTGAGAAAAATTTCTTCGACAACATCTTTAATACTGTGATGAATGTGAAAGGGAAAACAAAAGATAACGACAAAGCTAGAAAAGACATAGGTATATATTGCAGACGACCAAATTTGTTGTTGGTGGAACAAAACGGCAAGACCCTAAAACCTCGTGTGAATTACACTTTATCTAATGATGAAGCCAAATCTGTTTATCGTTGGATCAAAGAGCTGAAGACGCCTGACGGTTATTGTTCGAATTTGGCAAGATGTTCTGATGTGGAAAATGGGAGGATGCATGGGATGAAAAGTCATGATTGTCATATATTTTTAGAGTGTTTACTTCCTATTGCCTTTAGTGCTTTACCGACACATGTATTGAACCCACTTATTGAAGTGAGTCAATATTTCAAGAATTTGTGTTCTTCAACACTCATTGATAAAGATCTGATCAAGATGGAAAATGATATTCCGATCATTCTATGTAAGTTGGAGAAAGTATTTCCTCCTAGGTTTTTTGATTCGATGGAGCATCTCTCAGTGCATCTTGCAAGTGAAGCTAGGCTTGGTGGACCAGTTCAGTATAGATGGATGTATCCATTTGAAAGGTGATATATATATACACATCTCTTTAATTAATTTCAATATACTTCAACTTATATACATCTCTTTGTATATTATAGGTTCATGGGTTATTCAAAACGGTCGGTGAAAAACAAAGCTAGAGTTGAGGGATCAATTTGTTCATCTTACCTACACCGTGAAACAACACACTTTTGTTCTCATTATTTCAACAATGAAACATTGTCACCAGTTAACGGAAGAAACGTTACTGATAGTGTTATATGTCATCCACATGCTTTATCAGTTTTTTGCTTGTCTGGTCATCATGCTGGTAGGGATTTTCCGATTTTCTGGCCAAGCGACAAAGTATTTAATGCGGCACATGTTCACGTTTTGATTAACTGCACTGAAGTTAAACCATACATTGAGTACGTTTCAAATTCCTCTCCGATCTTATTAAATAATTATATTTTATTATATGATTAAATTGATATTCACCATATATATGGTCATCGATCAGGGCATTTTTAAATACGGGACAATCATCTGATGATATACATTCAAATTTCCCATCATGGTTTCAACAACAAGTGCATCTGGAAGAACAAACTCCTATCAACATCCA
Source organism: Cicer pinnatifidum (assembly GCA_037974775.1). Taxonomy (NCBI): domain Eukaryota; kingdom Viridiplantae; phylum Streptophyta; class Magnoliopsida; order Fabales; family Fabaceae; genus Cicer; species Cicer pinnatifidum. Next base: position 38,951,473 of record JBBPBR010000004.1, on the reverse strand, counting down.
CTTAAGGCACTTATCTATGGGCCCGAGTAGAAGTTTTAAAGAATGGCACACCTACTACATCAATGGATACAAATTTCACACTGAATCTTGGACTGAAGGAAAAGAAACAATTAACAGTGGAGTTTGCATGAAGAGTGTCTCTGATAGTGGTGTAGTAGAAGATTTCTATGGCATAATTGAGCATATTTATGAAATTGACTACACATTCCTAGATTATGCGAAAAAAGTGGTGTTGTTTTATTGTAAGTGGTTTGATCCATCTAGCAGAGGAACTAAAATCAATTTCATATCCAATACTGTAGACATTCGAATGAGCAAAAGATATCCACGGTTTGATCCATTTGCCATGGCCCATAATGTAAGACAAGTGTATTATGTTCCTTATCCATCAATTGTCAGAAGCAAACAAGGATGGTGTGCTGCAATCAAAACAAGACCAACGAGTGGAATAGAAGAAGTTGAAGCAGGTCAAAATGAAGAAGTTGCATTTCAAATGGATGAAATGTCAAATTTGGATCATGTGATTGGAGATGAGACTATTAGTCAACTTTGTCATGAGTCACACATTGGAGAAGAAGTTGATGAACAAGAAATAGATGAATTAGAGAACGAAGAAGGCAATATTGACTCATCAAATGAATATACTGATGATGAATTATTAGATGACCCAGACGAAGACAATTAATTAATTAGGCATTATATATATATATATATATATATATATATATATATATATATATATATATATTTGTATGGATATCGATATGCATAATATTATATATTTCTTTATTTATGTGAGTGTTAAAATTTATGTATTGTATTTATTTATTTATTTATGTATATTCCTTTATTTCATTATTATTTACATATAATTAATTAATCTTATGTTAATTGTACATACACACATATGTTTTATTATATATATGTATGGATATGGATGTATATATATATATATATATAGACATGGCTTCAGTGGGAGTAGGAGGATCAGGAGGTTCAGGAGGTTCAGGAGGATCAGGAGGACCAGCAACGGCGGCAATACAAGGAATATCCAGAACATCACGTGGTAAGAAAAAAATTGATAGACCACGTGTTGTTAATGACCCATCTCTCATGCCGATGCCGACCATTGGTACTAGTGGTGGAGCTATTCCTGTATATCCGGAGGTCCCAGTAGAGCCTTATACGTTAGATGAAATAATGGAACCCGGATGTGTTGATTGCTACAATCGCATTGTCATAATTCCAGAAGGAGATGGGTACGTAAACTATGATTGTTAAATATTTTATTATTGCATATCATGTTATATTATTTTATTAATTAATTTTTATATTTAATTTGCATGTAAATTTTGAAGATATCTTCCTTTTAAACCATCTGCAAAGGCAATTGCTGAAGTCATACAAGAGAAATACAAAAAGCCATGGTTGTCTTGGGGTGAGATTAAAGAGGATAAGACACCTCAATTTAGGGAAATCGATCAGTTTCTACATTGTTTCAAAGTAAGTGATTACATTATTTTATTTAAGTACTAATTAATTAATTATATATATATACGTATTTGATTGCTTAATTGAATTATATTTTTAATATTAATTAAATTTAAACAAACAACAGACTAAATGTACTTGGAAAAGAGAACATGATGCTGCAGTTATGGCTTCATTTGACCATCGCTTTTCAAAGCGTCTCTCATCTATGTTGTCTTACGCACATAATAAGGGCGAAGAAAAACGACCTAATTGGATTGGTGAAAATGTTTGGACTGCTCTGTGGAGTAAGTGGAACACAGATGCTTACAAACAGAAGAGAGAAAAAGCAAAGATTAATAGAGCATCTGAGAGGGGTACTAGTACTCATAAGGGAGGTTCCATGTCTGCTGGAGAAATTAAATATTATATGGTAATTAATTATTTATTTATAATATATATATATATATATATCTATTAATTTTTATTCAATTAATCATCACATTTCACCATAAACTTGACATTATTTTAATATATATTTTAGGAAAAGCAACTTGGAAGGGAGGTCACTCAGGCTGAGATACATCGCTATCTTCATGTTAATCCTCAAACAAATGAGTATACTGATTCGTTATCAAAAACGATTCAGGTAATTATTATATATTGATTATTATATATATATTTACACCTTTAAATTATTATATATTACTTATTAACTAATTTAATTTTTTATTTTTTGATTTTTAATATAGGAACAACTTGAAAATGTCATGAAAGAATGGGATGATCATCAAGCTACTCTTCCTCCTGCTATGCGAGCTACTCCAGATCAGCGGAAACAATATGAGACTGCAAGTTTTATGACCATCAGTGGTGGCAAGTACAAAGGGCGTGTGCTGGGAGCCGGTACTTTATCATCAACCTTTGTGAAAGGTCCAACCGGCTATATTCAGACTGAGACGTCTTCTTCTTATGCTAGTACGGATCGATCTCATCGTCCGGTGCCAATAGATAATCTTGATCAGTTAAAGGAGCAATGGGCAAGTGAGCAAGAAGAAAGGACACAGCAGCTGATACAAGCCGCAATTGATAAACTGAATGAGGAATGGAAACAGAGGTTTCAAGAGCAGCAGCAGCAGTTTCAGCAGCAACAATTTCAACAACAACAATTTTCATTTCCTCCTGTCTTTCATCAGCAGATCCCACCTCGGCCTCCATACTTGCACCAACAACCAATTTTCCAGCAGCAACAGAGTTACTCCCAATACTCCCAGCAGCATCAACCGCCTCCAACTTTCCAACAACAACAGCAACAGGATCCATCGAACTCTGCCTTCCAGCAACAACAGCCGCCAATGTTTCAGCAACAACAATATTTTCATAATTATCAATATGCTCCATCATCTTCACATCAACTTCCTCAACCTCAACCAGATTATCAAACTGCATACCGACCGGCTATGCCAACAGCTGGGTTGATCAGACCAGATTTAAATCAACCTCATCCAGCTAGGGCTCCTCCTTCGACTACTGGTGGTGCCATTGAAGATGAAATTCAATTTCAAAGCATGATGTCTCCTCCAACACAAATGCATAATACTTTTGAAGGACTTCTTTCGTCGGGTATGAATGCAGGAAATAATGATGGTGGGAGTGGAGCTGATCAGACGAATTATTATGAGGATTGATGTGAACATTTGAAGAATTTCATAATTTATTTTTGGGTTGTATGACATTATTAATGTGTGTTTAATTAATTTCCACTTTGTAAGACATTATTTGTTAATTTTGGGTTTGTAAGACATTAATTGATAATTTTGGAATGCATGTTTTATTTGATTTTATCATGATTGCTATAGCTAGCTTTAATTATTATTAATAATATGTTTTTATATATATATAATATTTATTTTAATTTTAATATTTAATTTTAATATTTAATTTTAATTTTATTTAACTTTAAATTTAATTTTAATTTAAATTATAATTTATTTATAATTTACATTAATTTAAATTAATGTTTAATTATAATTATTAATTTAAATATTTAAATATTTTATTATTAATAATTTAAATATATTTTTATTAATTTAAATATTTTATAATTAATATTTTATTATTTAAATAATTTAATTATTAATCTTTATTTTTAATTTAAATAATTTATTTTAAATTTTTAATTAAATTAAGATTAGTTTATTATATATATATATATATTAAATTTAATTTATTATTAAATTATATTTCAAATTTAATTTAATTATAATTTAAATTTAAATTTTAATTTATAAATATATTAATTATAATTATATTAATTTATTATATATAATATTAATTATATTAATTATATTAAATATAGAATATATTAAATATATTAATTATATTAATTATATTAATTATAATTATTGAAATAAAAATTAATTTATATTTTATGTTGGCTTTTGTGGCGGCCAAAAGCCCTCACAAATGTCCAGTCAGCAAGATTTTGTGGCGGCCAAAAGCCCTCACAAAGGTCCAGTCAGCAAGATTTTGTGGCGGCCAAAAGCCCTCACAAAATCCAGTCAGCGTGAATTTTGTGGCTGCAAAAGCCCTCACAAAATCCTCTCCTTTGTGGCTGCAAAAGCCCTCACAAAATCCTCTCCTTTGTGGCTGCCAAAGCCCTCACAAAATTTTGTGACCAGCTTATTTGTGGCTGCCTTTGGCCCTCACAAAAGCCACATTTGTGGCTGTTTTTTGCCCTTTGTGAGGGCTTTTGGCCCTCACAAAATCCATTAATTCTTGTTGTGTTAGTATGCTCTGCGGTTGCAGCTTTGTCTGATCTTCCACATCAGAAAAGAATTATCCTTGGTATTGTTAGGGGAAAGGTGATACTGTGAAAGTGCTGTTTAGGGAGGTTCTGGCTAAGGAAAGACTTGGTATTTAAGCGTGTCTGTTGTGACCCACCTCTCTTTCCTAGGAACTTACCTGGTGCACAGTTTACAGTCTGCGTGCAGCTGCTATGTCTTATTCAAGCGTTATGAAGTTTGACATAGAGAAGTTTGATGGAAGAATCAACTTTGGCTTGTGGAAAGTACAAGTCAAGGATGTGCTTATACAATCAGGATTACACAAGGCGTTGAAAAAGACTCTGAGACAAGTGCTGGCAAGGTCTCCCATTTGTCCTTATGGTATTTCCACTATACCATGAAAAATGACAAGTTATTGCTAGTGGATTTAGAATAGCACACGGGCATTGGTTGGCATTGATGCAAGGTGTGTGGTGATGTGTCGATGGCTGAAGAACTTCCTAGAAGCCAACATGGGAGTTGCACCATAAATATCAGCGAGGTTTCGACATGAGAAAAATTCTTGGAATGGTTTAGTTCCAAGTGGAGAAAATTCTTGGAATGGTTTAGTTCCAAGTGGAGAAAATTCTTGGGATGGTTTAGTTCCAAGTGAAGTGTACTTTTTATGGTGGAGTATGATTGTCGGTAAGACAATGGAAGCGGAAGCTGTAACTCTTACAATCAAGGTGGAGATTGTTGGGGTTGATTGCAAGTTCCACATCGCTTAGAGTGGGAGAATAAGGAGAAGACCAAGGCTATATATTGAGTTTTAGTCCTTTGTTTTCAAATGCACCAGCACTAGTCAACATGTAGCACTTTAAGCTTGTATCTGACTTAGTTTAAATATTTGCTTTGTAAGAGTGTGGTTGTACTGGGGTGTTGGGTGTGGGTGAGAGAAGTCTATGTGTTGTAACAATTTTCACATAGTGTTAATTCTCTGAGAGAAGTCTATGTGTTGTAACAATTTTCACATAGTGTTAATTCTCTGGTTGCCGGTTTAGGCAGCGGTCGTGGTTTTTTCTCCGGTTTTGGAGTTTCCACGTTATATTCTTCTGTTGTGATTGTGTCTTGATTCTTTTGAACTTATGCTGTTTTTTCCCAACAAAGTTTAATTAGTGATGGTGATGAGAGACATAAGAGGTTGACATCATATAATAGGAGCAACAACTATGAAATGTACTAAGTATTTAAATGTTCATGCTTTTCTTGGATTCATATGTATGCCCATAATTGTAATTGGCATTAAATTCTACAATTGTGTCAAGCTATGGTTACTAAATTAAACTTATGTTCTTCTACTTTTTCCATATTGAAGCATTAACTCATCACTATATACTTCGCTCAAAATAGATAACAAAATGTCGCTCTACTACTGCAAAACTACATGTCTTGTACTTGTGATACACATAAAAAATCGTTTAAGAGACATCCAATAGGAAGAAGAAAACATAAGTGGAATAGTTTGTGGAGAAAAGACCGAGGTGGAAACTTTCAATTTCAAAAAACTAGTATATTTTAAATATTCATTTGATATTCTCAAGTGGAACAATTAAGTTAAATTCTTGCAAAAATGAATCAATATTTGTAAACTTAATTGTTTTTTTTTATGTAGTAGCCATATTAAATGTATTTTGTTTAAAATATTATATATATATATATATATATATATATATATATACGTAAATTTAATATTTTAAATAATGGATTTTTAGGCTATTTTCCAATTTTTAAATATAGGAGACAATACACAAAAAATTATTATTTTTTATAAATATAGACCCTTTAAAGATGCTGCTTAAAACCAAAAAAATATATAGTTTAACAAGGTTTCTAAATACAAAACAGTTTTTTAAAGGCACCTTACGTTGCTAGAATAAAGTATTGTCTAAATGTCATGTGAGACATCGTTTTTAAATAAACAGTATTATCTAAGAATATTTTTAGAAAACGTTTTATTTTAAAAGTATTGTTTAAAAATTCTCTTAGATAATACTTTGTTTTAAAGTGTTGTCTAAAAGCTATTAGATAGTGCTTTTACTTAGTTACAAAACATTGTCTAAATATATAACAACATTGTTGAAGTCAAAAAGAAGTATTGTCTTTTACCTTTTTTGGCATAGTGTATATCGGGTATTGAAGTTTGGAGTGTACCATGATACCCCATGGCGTATATATTGCTCTAGTCCATGCGCTATATAACACAGTTCCTAGTACTTATTTTGGTCTCTAAGAGCAACAAAAACCACTTGAAGCGCAATGTTAGCTTGATGTGCATCTTGAATCAGTCAGCTAGCGCAATGTGCCCCTACTTAAGGCAATGAGCCAATGCGCGTTCCTAGATCCTTTTTAAGCCAACAATTGGTATTTTTATTAGGGTTCTGGTTTTTGAATGCAAATGAGGCAAGCCTACAATACTTTGAGTATATTGTTCACTCTTTATGTGTAATTAGTGTGTTAATATGTGTGTTAATATGTGTGTCGCCTCGAATTCAATGGAATGGCCACCAAAATTTATTTTAAAATAGGAAAAATATTGAGAAACCCTTAAAAAAATAGAAAAAAAAATAAAAAATGGTATTTGATACCAGATTTTGAATTCAGAAGTCGATTATTCGTAGGGAAGATATTAGCACCATATTTTATCTTCTTTCATGTGAACGGCCCTATCTTGTATCGAAAGGTTTTTCGTGCTATACACCACGTTGAGAAAGACCAGCCTCCTATGTACCGTACCATTTTTTACCCCTGAAAGGGGGGTCCTCCTTATGATGCTACGGACGGCTGTCCGAAGTGCAAGGGGTAAACTCGGACGAGGATAGGATTGCGCGCGCCGGGCCCTCCCTTCGGGTGTCATATTTTGGCCGAGTTTACCGTACCTCCGGCCCTTATGTTACGCGACCGTAATCTTTTTTTATGTTCCACCGTTGTTACACCAGAAATAAAAGGTTCCACACGAGCTCCCGTTCTGCGGCGTGGTGGCAGGACCGATACGGTTACCTATCATTAATTGTGCAAAATTATATCAACTTAAATATATTTAGTTCTCTTTATTATTAAATATGAATATAAATTATTTTTTATAAATGTGATTTTTTGAGATAAAAGTGTTTTAAAAAAGAGTGAAAAAAACACGTTTTTATCATTGTGCTTGACAAGAGTGTGATCTTGTTCCTACGTATCTCCCAGTGCGATGGAGAAATCAAAGTTACGTAGTTCTTGGTAGAAAATGTAGATGTGTTGATTGCTTTTAAATAAATTATATTTTGTTATTAAAAAAGTTAATTTTGACGAACATAAAAAAATAATTAAAAAAAAAAAACTTGCTTGATTTGGATAATTATTAAAAAAAAAAATACGAGTTTTATGACTATCAAGTAGTACATCTTGTGTCTTAAAAGGAACTTGAAGATTAAAAAGATGTCACATCTAATTAACCTATTTAAAAATAGTATTGTTATTTTGTTTTTAAAATGAGCTTTTAAAATCTCCAAGTTGTATAACTTGTGTCGTAAATGTTTAAAGATTAAAAAAATATCACATCTAATTAATCATTTTTAAATAATTTTTATATAATTATTAAAAAATTGAATTTTAAAAAACATCAAATTATAACATAAATGAAGCAATAATTTATTTATTTATTTATTTTGGAAGAAAAGAAAAAATAAATGAATAAACAAGATTGAATAAAATAAGTGTTTAACCATCAGTTCAAAAACAACTCATGTTTCAGGCAAGGCAATCAAAAGCTATCACACATCACACTAACCCAAATTAATTATATCCTAAGGGTATCACGTTTCGCACAGTGCAAGCATCATAAAATCATTTAAACACATAAGTCTTACTTCGAAACTCAATTTTCAATCAAATCATGAACCTAAGGCAGATTTCAATTCATTTGTCATTAAATCTTAAACCAAGGCAAGGTTCCTCAAAGCAAAATCTTAAAATAAATTTATCAAATACAAAACTCAATTTTGAGTATAAGAAAAATCTCATTTTTAATATAAGTTTGATACAGTGATGACAGTAAAAAGATAGAGAGCATAACAACAAACATGAAAGTGATGCGCAAATTTGTAGTATACCGCGAAGGAGAAAGCGGCAATTGGTGTACGACGGTGTTGGTGGTGGTTAGCGGCAGTTACCGTGGAACTTGAAAATGGTAATCACCTATTTTCTCGTTTTCTTTTTTTCTTTATTTAAATTATGTTTTTCTTTTCTTCTCTTTTTGTTCTTCTTATACTTCCTTTCCTTTCTTTCTTTTGTTTCTTTTGAAAAATAAAAAACTCTCCTCTCCTTTCAAAACTGATTTTTACCTTAATTAATAGACTACAAGGTTGGATCTATGTGTTTACCAAATAAATTTATGCCTGAATTTTATATTATTTTGGAAGAAGTATTGGAACTATAGAGGTATAAATGAAAAAGGGTGGTTAACCTTTTTGATTGAGTGTACCATTATCAAAAATAATAACCTTATTAAGCTTCAATTGTGTGCAGGAAGTGTTTGAACTGGTTTGTTTGAAATATTTTGAGGTGTTTCAAAGCAGTAGGAAGTGTTTGGTGCGTTGCATTCGACAAAAGAAATATTCTTGCATGTTAGAAACAAAATATTCTTGCATGTTAGAAATATTCTTACTGTAAATTTGCATGTCAGAATATCTATATAAAAAAAATAATAGGATGCAAACTTGAAAATAGGATTAGAACTTAATTTTCCAGTCTCTTCCGAATAATATTTATGTCTACTTAACTGCTTGAATCGAAGGAAAAATAAATATTGATCAAACATAGATAACCAATCAAAATTTGAAAGCAAAAGAAACACACATCCAGTTCTTTGATCATACACCCTGAATTTTCTCGTTCATCCTCTAAGCACCCATGTGCAATGGTCATCAAGTTCACCTCTGTTCAATGTCAGCACACCATGGTACACATTAAGAGCCACGCTGAGTTAGAACGACTTGCAATTTGGGTACAAATGGACTAGATTACTTTAGTCAACATGATTTCGTCAAAGAAAACAGGTAATTTTTATGGTGAAGCTAATCAGTATATAGATAAACTAATTAACCTTAATCTCATTGAAAATTGTAGTATAGTTTATTGTCTCTCTCAATCTATTACTTCTCTTGATGATGTTTGTAGAGGGGTATCTTTCCCTAACTTTGTTTTTAAGTTTACTTTATAATTTGTCCTTTTATAAATAAAAAAACAGAGAGAGGCATGAAAATATGCAAAGACTTGATTTTTTTTAACCTTTAATTGAATAAAACTTGAGAATATTATTTTTCTTACCAAAGACTTGAGAAGATAGAAGAGTTATTTTTTTAGTTTTATGAAATGTGTCTAAAGAATCAAAAGGCTAATTGTTTGGTTAGTTTCTCCTTGAAATATCTAGAAGGAATAAATTTTTCTTATACCTATGTATAGCCAATAAAAGGGGAGAGAGAAATTTCAAAAAAATCAAAAAATTAAATACATTGTGTACTGCATATTGGTAGGATGTAATGAATTAAAAGATAAAATAAATTTAAAACGAAAAAATAATTGCAATCATTAATGGTTTTTAATAAATAATTTTTAATAATTAATTAGTTGATAGTTTCCAATTTAAGAAGAGTAT
>JBBPBR010000004.1:38927011-38938448 GCA_037974775.1 Cicer pinnatifidum | reverse complement strand
CCTTAACCCGTATGCAATATGAGACTTTTTGATAACCAAAAAATAACAATTCACTAGAATAAGAACATGTGAAAGATATATCTTGTCTTCTTTTATTCATATATATATATATATATATATATATATATATATATATATATATATATATATAGGGGATAAAAAAGGAACTTGAAAATCCTCTAGCGTATGTGAAAATAATTTTAATTTAGTCTGTTTTATAATTAGAAAAAATATATTTTTTCTCTATTATAGAAATTTTTTAAAATACAAACAAAAATCATAATTATAGTTTAAAGTTAAAACTAAAAAACCTTAAATTAATTTAAAACAAATTTAATATGATTCTTTTAAGCTAGTTCAACATCATCGATCTAATTTATTTTTACAAAATTGACTTATAAATCGATTTATTTTCTATACATATGTAACTTGCATTTTCTTTCCTTTAAAAACCAAAATTCTGTTTTATTAGACATTAGCTAGCCGAACTAGAATAAAAAAGCACACCTTTAAAAAAAGGATAAAAATAAAGTACCTTTTGTAAGAAATGGGTACAATTCCAGCTTTGTATTGAGCTATTTGCTGGAAGACAGGCTGAGAGAGATCAAAATGGTGAAGGGGTGGGTTACACCATCCACCTGCGTTATTTGGGAGTGCATTGTTTGGAGGGCAAAAATTAGTTGCAGTTACAACAATTGAGGTTGGAAGACACCACTTATTGTCATTAACACACTTTATCTCAAAACACGCCCCACAGCTTAATCCACCGTTGAACAAAGCAGTGCTTAAAGCAGCTGTGTTAGTCCCATACCCCTGGCTATACAAGTTCCCATATCCACAAGCTCCACCTATAAAAAAACCACAAAAATCATATTACAAAATTATATAATATCGTATGGTTGAAAATTATAATTGCAATCATCTATCAGTGTTGTTGAAAATTAAAATAAAATAAATAAATGTATTTTTTGTGTTCATATAAAATCAATAATATGTTGGGGATTTGCTCACTTTTGGAATAAATTTTAGATGAATTATATAACTTTTATATAAAATAAATTTTATCAACCGTTGATTAGTGGCTTAATATATTTATTTATATTATGATCAATCTAGTACGCATAATTTTATATAAATTTAAAATTCGTAATTATGTAATTTAAAAATTTAACAATTGATATTTATTTGTATTTTTAAAAATTTATTATACATTTATTTAAAATTATATAAAAAATATCTAATAATTTTAAAATTTTATAAAAAGTTTATGTAAATTAATCTACTGAATAAGAATTTTTAATTTCATTATTGAATTAGTGAATTTATTTTAAAAATAAATTATTAAGTAAAATAATTTATTTCAAAATTATTCTTGAAATCAACTTATCTCTACACTACATAGATATTATAGATTTTCACAAACAAATTTAGGTGTTTTTAATTTCCAAATTGGATCATAGTAGAGACTAATGATATATTACTGATTTTGTTAAATATATTTATAAAAGTGAACCTATATTCTCTATCGTTGACTTTTTACCGGTGGAGTTGATCGTAAACCATTAAATCAAAACAAAGAATTTCACTCTCTTAACAAGTTATGGTTGCATCATAAAACCAACTTTAGAATGTCTACTTTTATAAAATTGAGGCAAAATATTAAATACCATTTATATCATATATAACCTTTCAATTCACGAAGAGGTGAAATTTTGGCGTGTATAGTGTGGAAAACTATTTTACAATTGGTATGGCTGAAGCATATTTATACAATAATTATGTTGCATAATTATAGTGTTAATTTATGTCATTCAAAGTAAAAAATGTAAATTTATTTATAAATTTTTAATAAACTTTAACTGTTAAAGTCTATTCTATTTTAGACTAAGAAACCATTCTATCATCTTAAATTTTAATAATAAAAAAAAATATGTTCACTTCTCACCCATTGTGCCCGAAGCATCACCACCTCCATAGAAGGTAGCATGAGCATCAATCCAACCATCATTGGACGCATAGACATATGATCCAAGAAAGAGAAATCCCAGAGAGAGAAGCCCCAAAAGAGACATTTTTATGAGAAAGTGGTGAGTGTTGAAAATAATTCTAGTGTTAATCAAAGTAACACCTCAATTGTGAGGCAGAAAAAATATGAGTTGTGAGGAAAAGCAGAAGAGCATGTGGGGGAATAAATAGATGAATGTTGAGAGGTAGTAACAAAGAACTGACACATTTATGAACTGTGGGGACCAAATACCGCCAGGTGCAGCTATTACATTTTTTATGCAAGCACAATATATGACTTCGAAAACCATGTGCTTTTGATTATTTTTTTAGTTAAATAATTTTCTAATTTCTCTTATTAAAATTTATAACTTTTTTAATAAAAATAATATTATATATCATTTTTAATCTTTAAAAATTTATATTTAATTTATCATTCGTTAAATAATTTTAATTTATTTTAGAAAAGTTTTGTATAATGTCATAAATATAATTATAAAAAATATTTACAAAATTGTACCATATATAAAAATTATTTCAAAATTAGTGACTAAAAATAAAAATTACCTTTTTTAAAAGACAAAAAAATTTATGAAATTTATTATAAAACTAAATATAAAATAATAAAGTTTTATACCGACTAAAAATTTGTTTGACCTTTATTTTTATTTTTATTTTTTGTAATTATGTTAAAAATTGATGAGATATGTGATTAAAAATTTTGAAATTAAACTATATACCTTTTTCGAATTAAATATGCTGTAAAATCAATATGTCAATTCTAATTATATTACTCTTGCATAAAAATATAAATATTTACTATATTTAAATTCTCTAATTTTGGTTTCCGCTTACTTTTTATTGATTGAATAGATAAAAACCTAAGTCAATATTTACAACGTCATGTAATCACGTGAATTATGTAACATATGAACCTTAATTTCTTATATCCAATTAATAAATAAAAAAACAAACGGTAAAATCAAAATTTGAAAGGAAAAAACAAGCTCCATCTATTGAACGCCACCATTGACCACTACGCAATTCGTTATTTATTAGATGTTAATCCGTACGTTGTACGATAGAATTTTATATATTATTAAATATAAAATAATAATAATAATAATAATAATATATAAATTAAAAATAATATTTTTGTTTTAGAGTAAAATATACTAAAATATTTGTGTTAAGAGTTAAAGATATTTTTAAATAATTATATATAGTCTAATTTTTTTTTATTTCAAAAAAAATATATAAAATATTGTTGATTAATACAATCAATACAACATATATTAAAATATAATACTATTGATAAAATTTTGTAATGTTAGTGATGTAGTCATTATCTTTTACATTTTTTTCTACTTAGAATTAATTTATTCCAGCTTTTTATTTTCTTTGAAGTGTTAATTCGAATAATATATTTGTTTTTAACTATAATATTTTCTTCATTTATATGATTTATATTAGCTTTGAAGCATTATATTTTTTAAATTTATGTACTTTTTGACATTTTCAAATATACAAATTAATCATGGAAGTTATTTTATATAAAAAATTAGTTAACATCAGACTAATCATGTGTTCAGTTACATAGGGTAGTCAATTTCCATGAAAATGTGAATACGAATTCATAAAAGATTCGCAATGAAGTATATAGCATTGATTAGTAGTTGGATCTGAGTGTATACCAAAGACTTCTTAGCATAAAATATTATACTCCCTAAATTTTAGTCAAACAATAATTAATGTCGTCTTACTCAAAGTAATTGACAATACAGTATAACGTTGTATACACCAACCTGAAAGTGAATTGCTCAATTTGACAGTAACAAATGAACAACTTCTAATGCCCCTCAAAGTTTTATTTATATACTCTAAGAGTTCATAATAACTTAATAGAGAATAATTCTTGTGTGGACACATACATAAAAGAAAAACAGTAAAAAAATAATAATAAAATAATGTATAATTTTAAACTAATTAAAAGAAGTATAATTTTTTTTTGTGTGATGATCATAGCATTTGGGTACATATTTTTAGCTTTTTAGTTTGGTATTTTAAAAGCTCTTAATAGCTTAGATTAATATTTTTAGCTTGTTTCTAAATTTTAGGTCGAATTTGAATTATAATTTTATTATTTGCATTTTAATTTTATCATTTGTATTTTGGCTCTTTCTCGCTCTGTAGGCCATAACTTGAGCTCTGGATATCGGATTGGCGGATATGAGCAAGCGTTGGAAACATACAAATCTGAGCTAGAACTTTTGGGTTGGAAGAAAAAACCAATTCCGAACTTTACTGGACCTAAATTTCGTAATCTGGATTTTTGTAATAATTTTAATTAGCGGGTCACTTGTTTGTAAACCTTAAACCATAAAGTCCAATATCAACTACTATATATTGGCATTTTTATTTATTTTCTAAGGACGGAAAAATTAGGATTCAAATTGCTACAAGAAATAAATAGTTTTATTTTTAATTTCATGGAAGGCTACTTTTATAAAATTAATCCACGAGTTCAGAGTTTCATCAACATATTGAGATTCAGCTTACACTATCACTTTCGATTCATGATTCTATTCTTGTTTATTTAATTATATTGATATTTTGATTGCTTAAATTCAATTTCAATAGGATTGATTAAATTTATTTGACATAATTTGGTTTCGGTTTCTAATTTAATTGAATTATAATTTTGCGACGCTTAATCGTTAATTGTAATATTTTGATGATTGTGATGCTTAATCCAATCAAAGAAACCAAATTCACATATGATTGATTACGCTTGTTTGATCAATTTTATAGTCAAATAAGAATAGAATCACAAATTAGAAATTAAACTCATTGATATAATTTGTGATAGGTCTGAAACTCGAATAAGTGGATTAATTGTTTTGCTCATCTGTTAAATAAAAAATCTAAAAAAAAACCCTTTTTAATTTCAATTTTCAATTCGGTTATTATTGTTATATCAGAAGTGCTTGCGAAACGATTCGAGTTATTACCCCTATTTACATTTTATCAATTGTATTACCAAATTCTTATGTTTACATAAGAATTACTTCTTAATAGAACGACTTGTCACCGTGACTCAAAAAATTAATAAATTTAAGTATGTAAAGACGGGGAAATTTTAATAAAGAAAACTTTTCCTATAAACTCTAAGTTGTAAAACTGAAATATAAACTTTTGAAGAACTAATATTGTGTATAAGTTTATGTTTGAATTGGTGGTGAATTGAAAAAATTCACCGTAATTTTGTTTAACATTTAAAGAATAACTTTGGTTAAAATCTATGTAGATCTGTAATTTTATCAATCTACACATGTATTAAATAATAATGTGCATCCTAGTGTGTACCATAGTATTCAAAATAAGACAAAGGAATCAAGAGTTTGTTGATGTTTAAGATATAAGAAATTTCTAGTACTGAAGCGGTTAGAAGTTATTAATTTCAAAAATATTATCTAGTATTCTTCATATTTATTTTATTTTACTTATGAAATGTTTTTTTCAATTATAAAAAGAAAAACAAATGTTACGAAAAACAAATTCAATAGCTTAGAAAAATACTCATATCATATATATGGTCTTCAACAATAATGACAACAGAGAAACAATGTTATTGAAACATCAAAATGAGTATGACTTTGTTGCAATTTGTAATATCTTTATTCATTGATAAATGACTTGAACCAAATGCAAAAGATTGGTTGAAAATCAGCGGATGAATCTTTCTGTTTGATAAACAATGCATTGAAAATAGTGATTGAATTGTTCTTTTTTTGTATAAGTTATTGAGATGATAAGTTTGACAAGTGATCAAAGCCTTTAAGTATATTAATTAGAGTTAAAGTTGCTAAATGTATGAAATAATTATATTTGAATGGGCAAGTGAAATAGTTTTTTTACTGTACATATTAGTGAAACAAAATCTAATGGAAGCAAAACATGAAAGAAGTAGTATGATTTGAGAGGTGTCACATCAGAAACTTTTATGAGTTGACAAATTTTGAAATATGTGGTATACATATAGATGAGTTGTCGTTGATAGAATTCGGGATTCTATTTTAATATGTTATAATAGATTCTATTTTTTTTACACAGTCTATCTATTTCTTTGTTACGTTTTATGTCTTTAGAGCTTCATCATTGCAGACCACCATTTTTCAATCGCAACCACCATCGATTATGGCTACCATGTCCTCCAAGTGTTTGAACCTACTTCATTTTTAACCGTATAACTTTTTTTTAATGTATGTATTGTTATTAATTAGTTAGACGCAATACAATTCATCCTCTTCGTTCATAATTTGTTAGACTCAATATATTTGTTGTTCTTAATTGGTCCATTTTGTTAGAGTGAATATAATTTTGAAGGTGTTGGAAAATACAAGAAGTGAGGGGACTACTTGAACAACTAAATTATCCATGTATCTAGGTTTTTTCACAACTTCTTTAATGTTAGGGTTTAATCTCCTTTGATGTTCAATAGAGCATTTATAGTCATCCTCAAGTAATTTCTTATGCATTCAAATGGATGGATTAATTCAGATGCATGGACACTCCTGAACACAATGATCAATTAAATCGACTATGCAGCAAAAATATTTAAGAGAACAACTTTTCATAAGGTTAGACAAATTAAATTTAATCTTTTCATCACCCACACT
This sequence comes from Cicer pinnatifidum, assembly GCA_037974775.1. NCBI lineage: Eukaryota > Viridiplantae > Streptophyta > Magnoliopsida > Fabales > Fabaceae > Cicer > Cicer pinnatifidum. Next base: position 38,931,765 of record JBBPBR010000004.1, on the reverse strand, counting down.
AACAAAAAGCTTCTCATGTTTCACATCAATAACAACTCCTGATGTGGCTAGAAAGTGTCTCCGAAAAAGAATTTGGACTTGGGAATCCTTTTCCATTTCCAACATCATAAATTCAACCAATATAAAAAAATTTCCTACTTTAATAGAAACATCCTATAAAATTTCCACCATATACTTGATAGACCGGTCATCTAGCTATAAGTAAATGTTTGTGGGCTTTAACTCACCCACAAATGCATGAGACTCACACTAGCTCCAAATAACATAAAACACATTAAAAACTCATATCACCAAGATCACAAAGAATAGAAAAACTTACAAGATCTTTAAGTTTGCGAAGCAATTTATTTTGAATTATGGCACTACTTTCCTTAGTTAAAGCAACTGTCTCATTGTCAAGTTTTCTTTTGTTTGATAAAATTTCTTCCCATAACTTTTTCTATGACAACATTTGACATAGTGCTTCAGTGAACATAATGTTTATATACAACTTTTTCAAAAGTTCCACAAACTTCCTAAATTGCTTCTCAATTTTAGCCTTGGTGAATCTCTGGGGAAATGGTATGGGTGGTTTGTATGGTGTTGGAGGAACATAAGGTTATTCTTTTTCCTCATCTACCTTTTCACGTGATGGTTGGGCTCTTTCTCTCTCATCAAGACCAATTTTTTCCACATCTTTACCCTTAGATTCTTCTAATTGTTATTCGTTTTTTAAGATCACAACATTTAATTTTCCCTTGGGGTTAGGTTTAGGCTCCCCCGAGAACACACTAGAAGATCTAGAGCATAAATCAACTTGTTGAATCACTAGGGTGATTTATGTTTCCAACATTTTATTGTGTGTGGCCATAGAATCTATCTTAGATGCTAATTTCCTAAGTGCTTCGTTCACTGACTAGTTTTGATTTTCAAACTTCTCATTTTGTTTGGTTTAAGTCAACACAAAATTTTCCAGCAAATTTTCTTAGCTAGACTTTAAGAGGTTGTTGAAAGGCCTTGGTCCTTGGAAACCAAAAGGTCTAACCATTGGTGGGGGGATATGATTAAGGGGAGGACTTTTGTAGGAAAAGTTTGTATGATTCCTTCAATTTTGATTGTAAGTATTGGAAAAAGGGTAAATTGTTTTAGGATGGTTTTGATAATTAACTTGTTCATTACCCACTACCTCATTCGCAGACATTCCGATTTGGCATTCAACAACCACATGACCAACAATACCACAAATTTCACAAGGGAAAACATTTGGTGTGACAACATTAACATTCAATTTTTCAAATTTTTGGAACAATGCATCTATCTTATAAGCAATATGATCGAATGCATCAACTTCATACATGCCTCATTTCTTCTGAGGAGATCGGTCATTTGACCATGTGTAGTTGTTATGTTCCATGTCTTCAATTAGAGTATATACTTATTCTATGTTCTTGTTCATCAGCGCTCCTCTTGTCATTCTTGTAGTGTATGAGAGTCCATTGTAAAATGTATGAACAATTAGCCATCTCTCAAACTCTTGATGAGAGCACAATCTCAGCTTCTCCTTAAAGCGTCCCAAGCTTCATAGACTGATTCTCTATCCTTTTGAGAAAAACTTGTGAATTGATTTCTCAATTGTGTAGTTTTTCTTGGTGGAAAATATCTAGCAAGGAATGCTAGCTTTAACTGATCTCATGGGGTAATGAAATTTTTGTTTTAACTTATTCTAATGACGTCACTAGTCACTCCATTCATTTTCAAAGTGTCACAATACTCTAAAAAGTTAGACAAATGGAGGTTTGGATCATTCGTTGGAGTACCAAAGAATTTGTTTTGTTGTACCATGGATAGCAATAAAGGTTTTAATTCAAAATTATTAGCCTCTACTGTCAAGTGCGCAATACTTGAGTGTTGTTTCGTAGAATTGAGAGAGGCATATTCTTTCACGGTTCTATTTTTAGCAATTTTTTAATCTTTTTCTTGTTCATAATTTTTTTCCCCTCTTCTTCCATGGAAAAATCTATCTCTGGTATTGTTTTGACAATATTCCCAAGACTTCGGATTATTCACATTCAAATAGAGAAAAATCAGCAATAGAAAAATAAAAATAAAATGAAATAAAAAAATGAAATTTTTTAGTCTAATCAATAAAAAAAAACTAATATCAAAAGCAAAGTCTCCGACATCGGCACTAAAAACTTGATAAGACCGCAAGTGCATGATTATATCACATAATAAAAATTATTGTTCACAATAAAAATAAAGCCTTGAGGTTTTAGTTTTTCACAATGACGAATACAATAAAATTAACATTCTCTATGTTATGGGTGTTAAACTCCTAAAAATTATATAAACAATTATAATGTCTTCTATCAAAGAGCAAAAGTGTATTGTAAACTCATAACCAACTTATTTCCATGATTGATGTATTAGGAAAATCCTTTAAGAGAAAATATATTTCATGATTTCAAGAGAACCAAAATTTATTTTCATGAATTGATTTTCTTGTCAAATCTTATGGGTCAGATATCAAATCCATTTTTCGTTATATTATTTGATATACAAGTCTGAATATGATTCTCACTAAGACTAGATTAAAAGGTAAATACTCAAAACAAAATGAAAGAAATAGAAATTATTAGAGATTCATCATTGAAAATCCTACAATCCCAAGACAATGGAAATCTACTCGCTCATGATCATAGTAGATTCAATGCTAAAATATAAAGCCATTAGAAATATAGAGGAACATGATTAAATTAGACAACTGAATATTACTGAAACTATAAATTTGCTAAGAAAATTATAAAAATAAAAACAAAAGTAACAAGGGATTATGAGTCGGAGCTTGTATCTAAATTTGAGTAATTTTATCCTTTTTTATAGCCCTAGGTGACTTCATGTGATTTAATTATAAGAAACTATCACAATTTCACAAAAGAAAAATATAAATATGATTCAACAACAGAAGATGAGTTGATTATGGTGGTAATGACCATTGCTTCTAGGTAGTAATCCTTGCTTCCTTGGAGTGGCCAATTCTTTCATTTTTTTCTCGTCTAATCATTACGGTCAGGCTATAATTCTTGTTGGTACTTAAGTTTCTTTCATTTTCTTGATCAAGATGGACCAAGACTGCACCACTTGACTTCAGGGCTCTTTGCACCAAAAATCTTCACTTATTCCTTCACGTCTAGTTCCACTCAGAACAAAACAAAACAAAAATGTAGTAAAATAGAAATAAAACCGAATTAAAAACATCAAATTAACCTATCAAACAAAACAATAAAAACATATAAGTTTTAAGTTATCAGATACATGTTTCAGATTCGAACTCGAGACCTCACAATTGTGTACAAATTTATTTACTATTGTCTCTAGACTAAAAATAAAAATAGTATTCACCCCCATAAGCTTTGGTCGTGGATCCTTTACTACACACATAAACATCAATATCACTATATGAATCAAGAACCAAATCAACGATTTAGTGATAGTGTTGTATGGAGGGTTGATATATCTCAAGATATATCTCTTGATTATGATTAATGATATATATGATCTTATGTTGAACTCCATTAGAGATAGTATGTTGAGACTGCTATTTTTCAAGCCTATGCAATATATATATATATATATATATAGCCATGTACGACAAAATGATCATATGTACTATTGCAAAGTTCCCTTCAAAATGATCATATGTGAGCTTCATAAACCTATACGATTAATGTAGTTGTCGCGATTTAAAATTTCGAGCGTTTTTCGAATTCATTGAAGCCGCCACTAAATTAAGTTTATTTAAAATAGAAAAAATATTAGAAAATCTATAAAAAAAAAAAAAAAATAGTATTTGAAACTAAATTTTGAGTTCAGCAGTCGATTATGTGTAGGAAATGTATTAGAATCCTACGACATCCGTTAAAATACGGTTACCTATGATTAAGTATGCAAACTTAATATTAACTTAAATATTTTTTTTAATGCAAATATAATCTTTTTTTTTTAATCTAGAGATAAAAGTATATTTAAAATATAAAAGAAAAAAAATAGATTTATTATTATTATGTTTGACAAGAGTGTGATCTTGCTCCTACGTATCTCACGGTGTGATCGAAAAATCAAAGATACGTTGTTTTTGGATAAAAATTGTAGATACGTTAATTGCTTTTAAAAATTTTATTGCGGAAATTTGGATTTGGTTAAAAATTGTTGTTGATTTGGCTAAAAATATTTGGTTGTTTGTTTGAATTTAATTGAAATTGTTTAAGATCACAAAGTTATCACGACTAATGCATTTTAAAGAAAGACTCACAATTTTATTAAAAGATTATTATTATTTTGATTATAAGGAGTTTTGAAACCAACAAATTGTACAACTTAGGTATTAAAACAATCAAACTAAAAAAATGTCTCATCTAATTAATCTATTTAAGAATAATTTTATTATTTTTGTTTAGTTTTTTTATACTAACAATTACTTTTTTTAAGAAAAATAAACCCCAAAGCTAAATAAAAGAGTAAAGTAGAATTGGACCATAACTAAAACGTTTTTGATAGAGTAAAAAAATTAAAAAAGAAAAACAGTTAACGAGTGATCTGAGTATGGAAGTTGCCTATTTAGTAGTAGTAACAAATCCTTTAAGAAATAAACAACGTTTTGATAAAAATAAAAATAAAAATAAATAAATAAATTAGATATTATGAATAAAAAAAAGTAAGGAAAACCTAAATCAAACTAAAAATGATGAGAAAACAAAAGGGAGAAACGCGGCTGT
>JBBPBR010000004.1:38909518-38926668 GCA_037974775.1 Cicer pinnatifidum | reverse complement strand
AAAAAAAATCTTAAATGATACTTCAAAAATTATTCAAATAGTAAATATATTTTAAAAACTATAAAAAAAATTTATAATTGGTATCAGAAAAGTCTTCCAAATTTTTTTGGATAATTAGAACTCAAGGTAGTGTTATTTTATTTTATATAAAAAAAATTAGATTTAATAGAGAAAATTATACGAATAGTATATTTTTATATCATATTTTTGTTCAAAACTCTCTATTATACTCTATATTGAAATTTATAAACCAAAATATTTTATTTTTTGACCTTTTAGAGGTCGCAAGGGATCCGACACATGAATTAATGATATTCTTTTTTCTTCTAATAGAGGTCGTATTTTGGGCATGCAATAATTTATTGTCATTTAATTTTTTATTTTTTTATAACAAATAATTAATTATTAATTTAATAAATAAAAAATTATTAAAAAAAATTTTATTTATAAAATAAAATAAAAATACATTTAATAAATAAAATACATCAAAGTTTATACGGTTGAGTAGATGTGCTTAAAAAAATAACATGCTATATTATTTTAACAACTCCCTCCTATTTTGTATTTAACAAATTCATTATATTTTTGTTAACTTAATTATATTTTGTTAACAATTACCTCCTATTTTTCTCTTATTTTTATTATATTTTAATTATAATACCTAGAAGAAAGATTAGATGTAATAGTTAACTAAATAGAATGGAATTACATGCTAATCAAAATAGAGGGAGTTGTTAAAATAATCTAGCAGTAATTTGTTTTGGTACATCTATTCAATCTTATTAACTTTAATGTATTTTTTCTTTCATTAAATATATTTTATTTGATTTTATTAATATACATTTGTTTTTTAATTATTTTTATTCATTTAATTAATAATTAATTATTTATTATAAAAATAAATACATAAATTGCAATAGATAGTTGCATCCTTATGATGCAATCTTCTATTAAAAAAAATTCTTCAAGTGGTCCTATTTTGATTTGCGACTTGAAAATAATAAAAAAAAATATTTTAATATATAAATTTAAATATAAAATATAAAAAAATTTAAACACAAATAAGAAATAAAAAGAAATCCATCTTTAATTATAGAGTGCATATTAACAGAAAAAGATGTGATTGTGGTCACCAAATATTACCTGCATCAAGTAATCAATCGCCTAAAAACGTTTATTTATTCATTTTGTTTATAATTAATTAATTAACAAAATTGTTTATATCAATAAGATTGGTCACACATGTACCACTAAAACAAAGCCACCTGCACAAGGCCACGTGCGTTGCAAGCTTGTAAAGGTGTAGCCACACTGCACCGAAAAAGTAGTCTTCTAGCCGCAGTTCATTGTTTCATCTTCAGAAATTGTTGTTTGTCACAACACAATATTTTGTGTTTACACGAGATCTTACAATTATATTTTGATTCTTAATACTTTACAAATATATTTTGATTCTTTATACTTTGTAGTTTTTATGTGCATAATTCGAATCACGGTTTTTTTTTTTAATATCTCAATTTTTTTTAAAAAATTGTCATTATTTTTTCTTTTGAAAAATATATATTAAATTATTATTTTCTTTTTATTTAGTTAGAAGTCACTATTTGTAAAGACGAATTTCTTAAGAAAGTTGTAGTTTGCAATGACGACATTTTTAAATTTTTTTTTTTATATTATTTTATCCAATCATCTTTTGAAATGACGACTTTTCAAATATATATAGAAGTTGTCTTTTGGAATGGTGACTTTTCAAAGCACATCGAAAAAAAAAAAAACAAAGGTCCTTAAGGAAGTCGCCATTGAAAACTCGGGTTTCCTTAAGGAAGTCGCCTTTGCAAATAGCGACTTCTAACTAAGTCAATAAAATGGACAATTTGGTATATAATTTTCAAAAATGAGTATATTGATAATATTTTTTAAAGTTGAGTTATTAAAATAAAAAACCCTAACTTGTACTCTAGGTCTAAACAAGTAATCTTAGATCTTGTATAATTTATGAAAATTGACAAATTTAGCTAGTAGTTGCAAAAAATTACAAAGGAAATTGAAAAATAAATTTACACTATAACTACACAAGACTAGAATCATGAGAATCAAAACTGTTTAATTTCAATCATTAAATTTGTTTACATATACATTGTCTTTTATAGCCTTTTAACAAATTAAAATTTGTTCTAACTAACTTGACTCTAACTAACTAATTTGAATTATATCATATTTCTCAACATACCTTCTTAATTCACATTTGTTAGTGACATCATTTCAAGTACCCTTTTAAGTTCTTCAAATATGCCCTTATTCACCGGTATAGTAAGCACATCTACCACTTGAACTTCGGTTTTGCAATGCATGAGCTACAACTTCTCTTTGTTAACTTGATCACGCAAAAAAAAAGAAACTTCAGTTCAATGTACTACGTGTTTTTTAGCCAAATCTATTGCATACTTGTTGTATATTAATTGAAGTAAAAAATATCAATCATAAAGAAGGGGGGTTTGAATTATAATTGTCCCTTTTTAAAAAATTCTGATTTAAAAATAAGATCTCAGGTTAAGATTGATCTTTACAGTGATGAAGATCAATCTTTACTTTGTAGAAGATCAATCTTAAGTTTGCAGAAGATCAATCTTTAAAACAGCAAGATTAATTCTACCAAAATGAAATATGATTGTAAAGCATAAAATAAATAGAGATAGAGATATAGAGATCACACAAGGATATATCCTGGTTCACCCAATCCGAGTTACGTCCAATCCTCACAACCGTAAGATTTTTCACTAAATGTTCAAACCAAGATCCTTCTTGGTTTTCATGGATCAATCTTGATCTTTACACAATTCCTACCCTTCTACCTAGAAAGGATTTCTACCTTACTGTTTGTAAAGACTTTAACAAGCTGTCTTTCAAACGTGAAAGGATTTTGCAACTTACTCAAGATTTGACAAAGCAACCTTGAGTTACAAAGTAGTGATTTTGAGGCTATTTTAGAATTTGATATTTACTCAACTCTTGTTTGAGAAATATATTCTGTGGATGGACATCTATTGTGAATGATTACAACACAAAAATTAAAACAAAAACAGCAAGCTATAAGAAAAGAGATTGAGACACTTGAGTATGATAAAAAAGATTGATCTTTTGCTTGGTGCTGATTGTTGTGTTTTGTTCTTCAACTTGCAGCTGCATTTATAGACTCTAAGAAGGCTTAGGACAGCTAATATGGCCGTTGGAAAAGGACCAGTTGTCATGAAAGAGCTGTTGGAAAATCTGTCATAACTTAAGATTGATCTGCTGCATCAAAAGATTGATCCAAGATTGATCTTTTGGTTTGTGATGAAACAGCTTTTTCCCTATGATTTGTGTCAGTTTGTCAGCCTTGAGTACATGCTTTTCTATCATGTGTTCAGGCTTTAGAATAGTTCAAATCAGTAGTGTACTTTACTACTTGTAGCCTTGTACTTGCACTTGCTTTATATCAAGAATGATCTTTGTGATATGCCTTTGTTGAAGTATAACTTGATTCTTTAAATTCTGAAATGAGTGTGATGTTATATTGTTCTTTTGCTGATCTATTATGAGAGTATAGGATGAATGAGGCTTCCAGGATTGATCATTTTATGTGGAAACTGATTTTCCTTGCAAAGATTGTTCTTTGTTTCTTAGCAGAAGATAAAGATCAATCTTTGTGTTTAAAATATCAATCTTTCGTTTTCCATACTGTTTAAAGATCAATCTTCAGGACTGTTTCCTTTGATTTGATTTGTGATGTTTGATACCTATATTGTTTTAACACACTCAAATGCACATGTTAAATACCAAAACACTTAGAATCATAATTAGAATTCTTAATTAACTTTTTGTTTGTTTTCATCAAAACATTTAATTGAGATTTTGTCTCAACATTAACAACTTCATTCTATTTGCTCCATTTAAGCCAATTTCATCAAGTAACACATCCAACCATGATGCTTGACAAGCTGCCTAGGTTGTAGCCACATGCTCAGCCTCACATGAGGACAATGCAACTACACTTTGCTTCTTAGAACACTAAGATATTGGTGCTTTTCCACACATGAACACATATCCCCCTGTGCTTTTCCTTTATTCTTTGTCTCCACTCTAGTATGAGTCTGAATATCCATAAACTTGTGAATTTGTATGATCAAACTTTCTTGTAAATAGAATCCCAAAGTCTCGTGTTCCTTTGATTTATCTAAGTATTCTTTTTGATGCAACTAGATAAAAAGTCATTGGCTTGTCAATACCTACTTATCACCCCAACATTGTATGCCAAATTTGATCTTGTGTTGCAAAGATATCTCAAGGATCCCACAGTATGCTTATAAAGAGTAGCATCTACAATTTCATCATTTCCATTTCTCTCAAGCTTGATTCTAGTATATACTAACGTTGTTATTGATTTTCATTCAACCATATTAAACCTCTTCAGAATATCAGAAACATATTTTCTTTGATGCCTAAAAATCACCCAAGAAATATGATAGTGAGCCTAAGTCTGTCATTTCAAATACTGACATCATATTTTTCTTAAACTCAAATATTTACATCTCATTACTTCTAGTTACGAGCAAATCATCAATATAAAGGCACATTATCAGATGATTCGATGTTGCTGATTTTTTCACATAAACACCATACTCTTTAGGGCACTTTGTGAGTTTTTGTTCCAAGAGAAAAGTATCAATTATCTTATCCAGGCTCTAGGTGTAACACCCCGATTTTTAACAGCGCGAGTGTATTTTGTTTTTTTAAAACAAAGAAATAAAAAATGAAATACTTTTGGATAAATATTTAAGTCATAACATAACGACAAAGTCAACAATTATTTACAAGCAGCGGAATAGTTTTTGAAATAAAAATCCAAAGTATTCAAACATGAAAATACATCGGGGCAATGAGGCCTATTAGACATAGCTCATACCCCTGGGGTATTCTCGGCAGACCTGTAAAAAAGCACTGCCCCTAGAATTTTAACTTTCCCCACGTCACATCAAAGTGGAACATGGACCTATTAAAATAAAAGACATCAAACAGTTTAAACATAGATACAATCTTCCAAAATGGAATAAATACAATCACAAAAGAAAGGCATCTAGTCCTTATACAACCACATAATCTGACAATGCTACAAAACTATAAAACCCGGGTGATCTCCATGCGCACCGCAAGATCCTCCTGACACAACTTCGGCCAAGTATGTCTAACTACATGCCCGTCTCCAAAGTACTAACCGATAGGACGATCCTGGTTCTCATATGAGGGCAAAACCCAGATTTCTACAATAATTGTAAAGGGTCACCAACCGAAATTAACAAATAACACTTAGCAAAATTCTTATATTTTCAAATGCTCAAAAGAAACTTTCGTCTTAGCATACTCCTCAAAGGGGTTTTCATATGTCCAAAAATGCATAAACAATGTTGAAAAATGAAGTTTTGACAAACTGCACTGTCATAGCCGAATACAACTGAGAAAATGCATATTTTCAATTCTAAAATGGCTCTGAATCAATCAACACTTCAAACATTAATGTTATCAATTATGAACACATAATTAACACCAAATTAATCTCCACAAATTCACACCTCAATCACACATCGAATATTCATTAAATCAATTATGAACACATAATTACATCAAAACTTAATCAACCCAACTTTACACCTCAAAGCAATTACGACAAATCACAACAACAACCGAATATGTATATACAATCATCATAGTATAACAAACCTAAATCGTGTGCCAAGTACTTTAATGCAATGCGTATATGCCAAAATGCATTATTCAAGAATTCCAAACCAAAACCCTCCTCGAAGGGGCGTAAATCATAATTGTACTGCCTATCACAGACCAGTATTAATTACCGAGGTGCAATCTCTCACGGATCAACACGATTTACTAGCGTGCAATCGCTCACAGACCAACACGATTTTCTAGAGTGCAATCGCTCACAGATCAACACATTCTAGAGTGCAATCTCTCACAGAGCAGCACGACATACAAGAGTGCAGTCGCTAACAGACTAGCACAATTTTCTAGAGTGCAATCGCTCACAGATCAACACATTCTAGAGTGCAATCTCTCACAGATCAGCACAACATACAAGAGTGCAGTCGCTCACAGACCAACACGATTTTCTAGAGTACAATCTCTCACAGATCAACACATTCTAGAGTGCAATCTCTCACAGATCAACACGACATACAAGAGTGCAGTCGGTCACAGACTAGCACGATTTTCTAAAGTGCAATCGCTCACAAATCAACACATTCTAGAGTACAATCTCTCACAGATCAGCACAACATACAGGAGTGCAGTCGCTCACAGACTAGCACGATTTTCTAGAATGCAATCGCTCACAGATCAACACATTCTAGAGTGCAATCTCTCACAGATCAGCGTAACATACAAGAGTGCAGTCGCTCACAGACAGCACGATTTTCTAGAGTGCAATCACTCACAAAAAAAATACAAATAAAAATAGTTAAAACCGTAGATTCATAAAACTAAACACTATATAAAAATAAAAATAAAAATACAAAAAAATAAAAACATTGACAGTACCGATATAGGTTACATGATCTTTACAAAGGGTTCAATAGTTAAAACCGTTAAGGATTTGCTATCATAAATTATATAGACATATGTTCTAGACTCTAGTATCTCCCAAGCTCCCAATTGCATAGGTAATATCCGGACGAACATACAGTTAGGAAGCATAGTCATAGTTAGGAAGGATAATCATATTTTGATAACTAACATGTAATATTCTCCAATTTAATAGAAAATCATAGTCGAATTATCAATTTAAGAATTGTGAAGACTTAAAATAAATATTCAATTATCTTCTCTATCACACTGATATAGTATGCCTACTACGTACGCAATATATAAAAAATTACAATCCAATATATATATATATATATATATATATATATATATATATATATATATATATATATATATATATATATATATATATATAATAGTTGAATGTAATTTTATTTATTTTAAGAAAAATATTATATTGCATAAAATAGAGATGAAGTACAACATAATTTTAAATAACATTTCCACTATAAGAATTGATGGAATTTGTGAGGGCCAAAATTCCTCATAAAAGAGGAAAAGCATTTACAATAGAGATATTTGTGGCTGCCTAACAAATAAGCTAGTCACAAATCTTTATGGCAGCCAAAACAGCCACAAAATTTGATTTTTTCGTTACCATTTGTGAGGATCAAGGCCGCCACAAATGTTAAAGCTGATTAAAAAAATTAAGCTTTTGTGGGGTCCGCCACAAATTTCTCATTTTGTGAAGGCTTAGGCCGCCACAAAATTTTGAATTTATTAATTTCGAAATTAATATTAAAAAATGATGTTATATATAATAAATTAATATTAATATAAATTTAAAATTTAACATATAATATTACAATTTATTTAAAATTTAAATTAAATTTAAAATATAATATTAAAATTTAAATTAAATTTAAAATATAATATTAAAATTTAAATTTAAATTAAATTTAAAAAGTAAAATAAATATTATATATAAAAATATAATATTAATATTAATTAAAGTAATTACTACGAAACCAAATAAAATATTCCAAAATTAATAAATCATGTCATACAAATCAAAAATTAAACACACCATAATTAAATAATAATGTATTCATACAAACCAAAAATAAAATTATCAAATATTATTCAAGTACATCAATTATCGTAATAATTTATTTGATCAATCGCTTCACTCTCTCCATCATTATTTGTTGGAATATTACCCGACGACATAAGTCCCTCAAAATTATTATTAATTTGTGTTGGAGGAGACATCTTGGTTTGAAATTGAATTTCATCTTCAATTACACCACCACTAGTCGAAGGAGGAGCCATAGCTGGTTGAGGTTGATTTAAATCTGGTCTGATCAAGTCAGTTGTTGGCATAGTTGGTCGGTATGGAGTTTGATCTGGTTGAAGTTGAGGAAGTTGAAGTTGGCATAGTTGATCTGGTTGATGTGAAGATGATGGAACATACTGATAATTATTAAAATATTGTTGCTGAAACATTGATTGTTGTTGTTGCTGGAAGATAGAGTTCGGAGGATCCTGGTGTTGCTGTTGGAAATTTGGAGGTTGTTGATGTTGTTGGGAGTATTGAGAATAATTTTGTTGCTGCTGGAATAGTGGTTGTTGATGCAAGTATTGAAGCTGAGGCGGGAAATGCTGATGAAACACAGGAGGAAATGAAAATTATTGGTGTTGAAACTATTGTTGTTGAAACTGCTGCTACTGCTCTTGAAACTTTTGTTTTCATTCCTCATTTAGTTTATCAATTGCTACTTATATCAACTGATGTGTCTTTTAGTTTGTCAATTGCTACTTGTATCGGCCACAAAATATTTGTAAAGTTGGCCACAAATGAGTGTTTTTTTGTAGTGTTCTTAATTATTTTAATCACAAAATTTTTAATATGGATAAGGTATTCGAATCATAATTAACATATATAAGTATAAAACTAAAAGTACATTGAATAATAAAAAAATTATATTGACAAAAAACACACCGTTCATGTATGATACTTATCAATATAATATTAATTATTATTAAAAGCAATTTAATTATTTAATCCAAATATAATTTATACAATAGGTGAAATTATAATTATAAAAATTAAGAATGATTATGTTTATATCATATAATACATTAACACGATGCATAAATTAAGAGGTTATTTAATTTATATTTAAAAGAATAATCAACTAAAGTCATATTGGAAAAATAGTAAGGCATGCTCAAAAGTATTTAAATTAGCATGTGATAAATTATGACTTTAAAATCTATATATGAAAGAGTATAAAAAATTATTATTGATAAAGTCAAGAATATATTATAGTATATAGAAAAATTTATATTTATCTAGGATAGAACTTTCAAAATAATTAAATTTAAAATACTCCTGCTATAAATTAGAATATGAATATAAATTGAGAATATAAAAGGAATTAATTAATTATCATTGAGTTCATATTATGAGAAACAACAACTTTATATATAATTTTACATTTATAATTTCCAAAGGAGAATAAAATATCATATAACAAAGTTTTCAATATTTACAATCATATAATAAGTCACAAATATTAGAAATTACATCAACAAAGACAAATCCATAGGATAAGTTCAATAATAAGATTGTGTAACTATTGGTCTTCACCAGAGAAGAGTGCACAATCGTGCAAAAGTTCCAAAATAATTCAATTCTAATTCCAATTATTTAAGACTATTAGCAATGATAAACATAAAACGGAGCAAAGATGAAAAAGACAAAGAACCCATTAGAGTTTAATAAACCAAATGAATAAAAAAGTTTAGTGTGATAAGGTTACAATAAGTATATATATAAGACACTACAACATTTTTGCTCTTTAACAACATTTGAAAAATGTTGCCAAAACACGGAAAACTGTAGCCAAAGAGAATAGACAACATTTTTCACGCGTCTCATATGCGAGCGTTGCCTATTATATTTGGCAACATTTTTCTCGCACTTTTGGGCACACTATTTATAAATGTTGCCTAAACTATGAGAATAAGGAACAATTTTTCAATGCGCCTAAGACAACATTTTTTAATTGTTGTCATATCTGACAACACTTGATAAATGTTGCCTTAAAACAATACAATGAAAACATTGATAAAATGTTGCTAGAGCTTATAGGCAACAATTTTAAATTGTATTCATATATATAAAATAAATTTTTTTTTTATTATTTTAATTCAAATCATAAATTAGACATTTTCCCCTTATTTAATAATAATAAATTATTGTGTATCTAATTAATTTAATTACATACAAATTGAACTAAAGAAAATATAATGCAAATTTAAATAAAAATTATAACAAATTATTAACAAATTTGTATTCCAATAAATGGTAGTAAACAAATTGTCTAACATAATTTAATAATTTAATAAAATTTATTACTTAAAGTACTAGTCTAGCAAAATATATAGTTTGTTGAAGTTTTGATACTTCAATCAATTACATGCCTAATAAAAAAAACATCATCCCAAAAAACATAATCCAAAATCATCATCTAAATCATTCAAATGTATCTTCTTCGTATTCATCATCTACATTGTTATCTTCAAATTTGTCATTTATGTCGTCCTCTTCAAATTCATCGCCTTCATCGTCAACTTGAAATAATTCACCATAATTTTCATTGATACCTTGGTGCATAATAAAATAAAAAGTAAACATATGACGAAAACTGAAACGCAAAACAGAAACAAATAACACTTGCAAAACAGAATCAAGTAAAATGCAAAAAAAAATCAAAACCGCCAGTAGAAACTAAAAAATGCAAAACAGAACTTGACATAAACATAACCATTAACAGCAAGCAAAATAGTGATGCACAAAAAAGCTAGCAAAACACACAAACAGAATTGCATGCAAAATAAAATTAGATATAGAACCAAGGACACTTGAGAATGGACAAGAGAGATGTGTTGGCAAAATTAACAGCACTAAGGTATAGGTTGAAAACAAGGATAGTCATATACCTTTAAATCTTTTCTTCCCTTTAGTATCAATGGGTCTATTTTTAGGCATTTCTTTGATTATTTCTTGAACAATGTATCTGCCTTGAAAGTCTGCATCGCTTGAGTCATTTAGATATGATCGGCACTTGATAATGTTGTCAGTTCAAAATCAATTGATCTACTCCCATCCTGAAACCAAGTCCACAGTACTACAAAATAAAAACAAATATACAAATAAAAACCAAGGATTCAATTTAGTATTTTTACTATACACAAAAATTCCAACAAAATGACAAAGGTTTCTCAATCAACCGTACCCTTCTTTTGAGCGGAGGTACTGGTTACTCTTAGCAACTAGTGGTCAGTGTTAAGCCATGTATTCCTCCTAAGTACTAAGGGTGCAAGCAAAATGATATAAAAAAAACTCCCAAACCATACAAATGTAAAGAGTGTTTCTGAAACTCACAATTTCACAATGAAAACAAAAAAAATAAAGGGTTCACAGTGTGAATTCTAAACCAGTTTCTTTATCGAAACACCAAAGCAATAGCATATCGGATTCAGAAAAGTGGAAGAGGATATAAGAGAGACATAAACAGATAATAAAAAATCAGATCTGATATCAAATTAAACATTTCCAATCAACCAAAAATTAACAATAAGTAAACCAATCTCAAATTTATGAAGAAAATGAGTTAACGTTATAAATAAAAATTGGTTCTTTAAAGTTAAAGAACATAAAATGGATCAAATGGTGATGTAAAACAGCTATGTAGTTAACCTTTCATAGAAAAACTAATTTTCAGATTTTTCACGGAGGAAGAGTTAGGGCTTCCAAATAAAATTGGGGTTTTTAGTTTTACTAATCAATTAATGAGAAATAAATGGAAAAATAACACACAACCATAAAGAAGGAGAATGTCACGGTGGCGAATCAAGTTCTTACCTGTGATGTAGAATGCAATTGAGAAGATGGAGATAGATTTTATGGTGGAAAAAAGAAGGAGGAAGAGAAAGAGTGAAACGAAGATAGAATGGGATGCCGTTGTCGTATCGAATGTTCTGTTCGAATGAGGATGTCGCCGGCATTGCAGATTGTGAACATAGACGGAAATAAGAAGGAAGGAGATGAGTCGCATAAGGGTTTCTATTTTTCCTGATGTTCATTCCCTTCTTTTTTGCTTTATTAAAGAGTTGTTCCCTTTATTTTAACTAAAACTAAAATAATAATAATAATAATAATAATAATAATAATAATAATAATAATAATAATAATAATAATAATAATAATAAGTTAATAAGTAAATTTTATTTTATAGTTTCTCTTATTTTTGTAAACTAAAATGATAATGCTTAGTAAAAATAATTTTGTTTTGTTTATAAGTTAATAAATTTTTGTAAACTAAAATGATAATGCTTAGTAAAAATGATAATGCTTAGTAAAAGTAATATTTAAAAATATATTTGAAAGAATTCATCTCGCAAAAACTCTTATCAATGTTAAATTTTTTAAGCAATATTTTAAAAATGTAATTTTTTGTTCAAAGAAAGATAACAATTGAAAAATGTTCTTAAAAATAGCTAAGGGAACAATTCTCATATATTGCCAAAATGTTATACAGAGACATTTTAAAATTGTTCCCATAATTATTTTAGAGAACATTTATATGGTGTTGCAAGAATAGTGATAACAACAGATTTAAAATGTTGCCTTATCTACTTTTAGGCAACACTTTATACATGTTACTTAAAAAAGTGTTGCCAGAGACAACAAATGTTGTAGTGAGATAATACAAAAGTCCAAAATACTCTTACTATTAAATATAATAATATTATCTTTTAACTTCCCTTAAACTCACGATGCATTAACATGAAATATCGAGAGTTTGTCAACCAAAAAATGAAGACATTTAATGGAATGCATATTTGTAAATAAATAAACAATCTGTAGAGAAGAGGAGACAAATGGTAAACTAATGGTTCCATGTTGAAGACGATGACGAGTAAGATAACAATCAATCTCAATGTGCTTGGTGCGTTCATGAAAGACCGAATTGTGAGCAATTTGAACAGCACTCTTGTTATCGCAGTGCATCGGAGTTGACTTAGAAAGAGAGATACTCATATAAGATAAAAGCCAGTGCAACCAAATTATTTGAGCAATTGTGGATGTCATAGCATGATACTCAGCTTCTTGTTTCTTGCTCTTCCAAAAACTAAGAGAGTCTTCAAAGATACATAATCATGTGGGGACTTACGATCTCTGGTGATACTAGTCCAATCAACATCAAAATAAGCATGTAACTCCAATGAGGACGACGAAGGAAATAGAAGGCTCTGAAATTGAGTTCCTTGAATATAACGAAGAATACGAAGAACAATTGCCCAATGTATTGTAGTGGGAGATACAACAAATTGACTGACAATATTAACAACATAAGCAATATCATGTCTGGTAATCCTAAGAGCACTAAGCTACCAACCAAAGTACGATACAAAGTAGGATATGTTAAAGGAACACCATCTGAGGAAACATATTTCACATTTAACTCAAGAGGAGTATCTACTACTCTATTATTATAAAGACGAGCCTATTCAGGAATGTTGGCAATGTACTTTGATTGAGAAAGAAGGTAGCCTTTAGGAGAGTAGGCAACTTCAACCCCCAAGAAATAGCGAAGAGTTCTCAAGTCCTTCATGTCAAATTGTTTAGCTAACTGCAATTTCAACTCATTAATTCCACTAATATCATCACTTGTAATAATCATATCATCAACATACAAAGTATAATGCAACCATAAGTGGTAGACCTTATATACAATGCAGAATCATGTTTATTGAAGTGGAAACCAAGAGAAGTTATCACAATAGACAATTTCTCAAACAAAGCTTGAGGAGTTTGTTTAATACCGTAGAGAGTCTTTTTTAACTAACACATTTTCCCCTGATTATGAGAAACTTTTTATGGAGCGACTATGTAGACTTGCTCATGAAGCTCACTATTTAAAAAAGTATTTTTGACATCCATTTGGGAAATATGTCATTGACCAATAGATGCAACTACAATAAGAGTAGGAATAGTGGTCATTTGGACTACAAGAGTAAAATTTTCTTCATAATCCATATCATATTGTTGAGAGAATCCATTAGCAACATGACGTGTTTTATAGCGTTCAACCAACCCATCAGATTTAGTTTTGATCTTGTATATCCAACGAGACCCAAAAGCACATTTTCCAAGAGAAAGAGATATTAACTCCCTAAGTATTTCTTTTGTGCTATGCACAGAGTTCTTTTTCCATAGTCTGGTGCCAAAGAGGATCAAGGATAGCCTCTTTATAGGAAAAAGGCTCAAAACAACTAAGAATAGAGGTTAAGAAAAGAAACAATGTTGAATTAGTGGAATAGACAAAGTTAGGTAACTGAGTAGACTTATGATGACGAAAGGGGTAATGAGCAGATGGAGACAGAGGATCAACAACCGCAGGAGGTGGTTGGACAGTCGGGGGTGACAAGAGGGATGTTATAATATGGAGTAGTAGTATTTCTCTTGTAATTTTCAACATTACAATCACTAGAAGCATTACCATTAAGACCAAAGGAATTAATATGGGTTAGTTTTGAACTCTTAATAATATGAAAATCAGATAAAATAAAGTAAAAATGGATGTGCTCAAGAAAAACAACATTACGAGAAACATTAGTTTTCTTGCATGAGGATCTTATCAACGATTACCCTTTTGACCATCCCTATAACTAAGAAAAACACACAAGATAGACCGAGAAGACAACTTATTGCACTATAGTTGTTGGCAAAGAACAAAACAAGTAGAACCAAAAAATGTCAAAGAATAGTAATCAGGGATAGAAGCGTACAATATTTCAAAGGAAGACAACCCGATATGGCAGACGATGGAGTTTTATTAACATCATGAACAATAGTAAGAACAGTTTACCCCAAAAGTCACTGGGAATCTAAGCAGACAACAAAAAAGAACGAGCAATCTCAATGACATGATGGTGTTTCCTTTCAGCAACTCCAATTTGTTGAGGAGTATCAGTACAAGATGTCAGGTGGAGGGTGTCATCATAAGCAAGTAATTCAGAGAATTTATTAGAGGTATATTCATCATCTAAATCACAACAAAAGAACTTTATAACAACATTATGTTGAGTCTTGACCATGACACGAAACATATGATAAATGTCAAAAAATTCAGATTGATTATTTATAAGATAAACCAAACAATAATGAGTGGAATAAACAATAAACGAAACGTCATATATTGATCCACATTTGGTGAGAACCGGTGATAGACCCTAAACATCATAGTGAACTAAATAAAAAGGTGCATATGAAATATCACTAGTTTGTAACTTTCATAAAACTCTAGTAGAAGCTAAATATTTTAATCTAGAAGCAAAAACATGTCCAAGGCAAGAATTTCATAAATAAAAACTAAAAGATAAAGAATTCAAGCGAAAACTAGATGATAACTTAGCAGTAGTTGTTGAGGCTGCAGTATCTGGGACTCGTAGGTCATCCAAAACACAAAGACCTCCCCTATCTATGGCTTGTCCCAATCAGCCTCTTGGAGTGTTGATGCTACACACAATAAGAAATGGAAGAAAGTATAATTGAATAACTTAAATTACATATTTGACTAACAGAAGCAAGACTCAAAGTGAGATTAGGAATATAATAAACATTAAAAAAAAAAAAGACAAGTTAGGTGTGCAGATAAAATCAATGCCTACTAATGGCTTAGGAGTACCATCAACAGTCATAATTGATATAGACGAGACGGGATTCACATGCACAAAAGATTTATCATCATCCAAAATCAAGAATCCATATGGAAGGAGATATACTTGACAAACTAGAGAATTTCAAACCTTTAGAAGAGGTGGCATACATGACATGTGATTGAGTGGCAAGAAGTTTTTGAAGTTGTTTTGCAATATCCGATATTTGGGAAGCAGTCTCATGAGAGTATACTGAACCAAAACTAGAGCCAATGGTAGGAGCCTATGAGAAGCAGATGCAACAACATTGAACGATGACCCCTTAAAAGTCTTCTTATGTGCTCTGCCCAAATTCGAACAATGTGTTTTTCCATGACCTTTTTCTTTACGAAAAGCACATTCATCATTACCAAGTCAAGTCTTTCGTTGAGATTTTCCTTTTTGAACACGAGCAACAAAAACATATGGAGGAGTTGAGAGAATTTCCTTATTTGACACAACATAATGAATGTTAACAGTCATAATTGATATAGATGAGGCAGGATTCACATACACAAAAGATTTATCATCATCCAAAATCAAGAATCCATAAGGAAGGAGATATACTTGACAAACTAGAGAAGTTCAAACCTTTAGAAGAGGTGGCAGACATGACATGTAATCGAGTGGCAAGAAGTTTTTGAAGTTGTTTTTCAATATCCGATATTTGAGAAGCAGTCTCATGTGAGTATATTGAACCAAAACTAGAGCCAATGGTAGGAGCCTATGAGAAGCAGATGCAACAACATTGAACGATGACCCCTTAAAATTTTTCTTATGTGGTCTACCCAAATTCGAACAATGTGTTTTTCCATGACCTTTTCCTTTGCAAAAAGCACATTCATCATTACCAAATCAAGCCTTTCGTTGAGATTTTCCTTTTTGAACACGAGCAACAAAAACATATTGAGGAGTTGAGAGAATTCCCTTATCTGACACAACATAATGAATGTTAAGTATAATTTCTTCTGCCAACAATTCACTAACTATTGATTCAACATTATGAAGAGGGGAATGATGCAAAGTATCTCCACAAAGAACCATGAGAAACAAAATCAGATGTTGGTACTCTCTTTGATCAATGCATGCTTTGATAGCTTTCAACTTAGTTGATTTCATAAGAGTCAATTGATCCCACAAATTTGTCATTGCCGAATAGAATTCTTGAATGGTCACATTGTTCTGCTTAAAGTCCCTAATATCACTTTCCAACTGATAATGTTTTATAAAGTTAGACTGGACATACAAACGTTTCAAGTGATCTCAAATCTCTTTAGCAATATTATACTTTGTTAGTTGCACTCCTATAGATAACTCAAGAAATTATTAATCAAAGTAATAATTTTTGAATTACTAACATTCCATGTTTTCAAATGTTTTGCATATTTAGCTTCATCCATTTTATTTGTAGACTTAACAGAAGTTCCATCAACATAACCCCCCATATTTTTTCCAATCCAATTTTTTTTCATCACATAACTTCAATAAGAGTAATTTTGTCCATTGAGGTGGACACTAACAGTTTGAAGAGAATCATTCTTAACACCAATCATAACAAATAATGACAAAAAAAATACGACAAATATAATCTCTGAGACAAAATATCAACAATTTTAAAGAATTATCTCGCTTTGCAAATTTTCAAAACCTTGAAACACATAACACGTTCAAAATTCATATTATGAAATTTTTTTGTCTCACTAATACTGTCATGTAAAAAAAATATCTATTGAACCCAACTTTTCTTTAGTCAAACGTTTTAAAAAAAAGTTGACAATATATAT
>JBBPBR010000004.1:38881746-38897477 GCA_037974775.1 Cicer pinnatifidum | reverse complement strand
TGAGGGTTTTGATTATTAATGTATTTTAAAAGATTAATAACTTTAATTACTATATTTTATAAAATATTACTTTTGAAATATTAGTAATACGTTGGTGATTAAATTATGTTTTTAAAAAAAATGTTAAAAAAAAAAAAAGAGTTTTGATAATTGTTTGTTCTATTTAAAAAAATAAAAATAAATAGAAGAAAGAAGTAAAATGTGTTTTATGACTTAGACACATATTTAAGAGTAAAATATAATTAAATAAATAAAAATATTAATTGAAAATATCAAGAATGAAGGACATTAGAAACAGAGAGTAACATGGACACAAAATAGGACAACCGCATATTGAGAGAAACAGAAGAAAATTGATACAGTTCATCAATGACTGTCCTAGAAATTTTTCTCCGTTTTCGTTCAAATTTTCGTATATTGTTTTACTCATTTAGCTAGTAAATTAAACACAATTTTCCTGATTTTTTAACAACCCTAATTTCTCCCTAAAATATCCGATTTTTCTCTGTTTACAAAATTCGTTATTTTGCACCGTTCTTCTTCATCTTAAGTCTGATTTGAGTGAATCCAATGCCAAAAAGATCGTGTGAAAAGTGGCCATATTATCCACTGATTAGTTTTCGGATTTATGGTAATTTTTCTTGACCGAATTTCAAAATTTAGATGTTAGAGTATTTTCTCATAATATATTTTTGACGTGTACTCATAAACTGTCGAGTTAGATCAATTGAAGGACACAAATTCAAAGAACAAAAATTGTTTGGTCGTTGAATCGTACTCGTGTGTGAAAGCGTCGAAATAAGGTAAGGGATGAGAGACCGTTTGAATTCATGAGTATAATATAATATGAGATGAACGAGAAAATTGTATTTCCCAACGATTCATTCACGGTTTGCTACGTACGACAATAGCCCTTTGAGTGATAAATTGATTAATGTGAAAATATAGGAATTGTGAGATTAAAATGTGAAATAGAAATATTTATAAGGCGTTGATTGATTTAACTTCATTAAATGTGTGGTATTTGATATTATTGTGATATTTGATTTATTTTCGTTAAATATGTCATATTTGATATTATTGTAATATTGAATGTCGAATGAATTTTATGTATATGTTTAATTAGACAGGTTTAGGTGATGTGATAATAAAAGGTGGATGCAGTTTGATAACTTTATGTGCTTATGATGATGTATAATTAATAATAATGTTATAAAATTGTGATAAGTCCATGTGAAGATGTGATGATTAATGATATTGATGTTATAATTATGATGAGAATATTGAAATAAGCTCATAGTTGATGAAATAATTGTGATTCCAATTTGTGTTTGAGATAACAGTCTTAATGGAGTATCATAGGCCAACGAAGGGAGAAAATAAATATTGAGCATTTGTGAAGTGGAGATTATTTTGTCGTCATATAGGTAGGACCTGACAAGCCTAGTGATTCAGGGGAAGTACAACTGAATGAGCTTGATCGTGGCGGTCTGCTGTTGAGCCTTAAGGCAAGATTCGTAGACCTTAAAGGTATTTGGGTGGAGAATTTCTAGGTGACTTGAGAGGTAGCACTCCAAATGTCGGAAGCTACCATACAACAAATGTTTATCTCGACTGTCGCGTATATGTGCCTCGGGTTGAGTCAAGGGGATCTATGAGGGCAAGACCAATTTGAATTGTCTGTCCACCGGGATTGTGGTATAGTATCAAACCTCCTAACCAAGTACTTCAGAGTTAGAATGGTACCACATTGTGAAGTAGAGTATAAGTTCATGCATAGCATTGCATTTCCTTGTAATTGTTTTGTTGTAATTGATGTGTTTCAAAAGCGATGATAATTTTCTTAAATGATTTGATGTTATAATAAAATGTATTGATTTTCCTTGAGTAATTTTGACTTTATAATGTTATGCTTTTCCTTGAAGAATGTTTGTGTAATGATACAATTTATTTATGATTAATTGTGTGTTCTCCTTACTTATACAATACTATTAACATGATTTCAAAACTCACCTCCTTCGTTGTTTGTGTTTGACAGACTTGGCTCTGCGTTTGTGAAATTGCAGTTGTTACAGGTTAATGAGTGTTGAAGTTTAAGTTTGAGAGGAACCCTGCTCTGATAGGTGATGTCGGGAATTAGAGTTATAATTTATATTTTACTTATTTAATTTGAAACGACTTTTTGTATGAAATCTTTATAAGTAATAGTAAATTTTTAAAATTAAATCAAATAATTATTCTTAAATCAAATTTATTGAGATTGCACTATTTTATAGAAGGAAAGAAGTTTAAAGTGTTTCTTTTAATTTTTGAGAAACGTGATATTATAAATTAAAAATAAATTTTTTTATTTTTTAGAAAACAAATTTTTATCTCTTTGCCGCAAATTTTATAAAAATATAATATAAATTATATATATATATATATATATATTATTTTGGGGTATAGGGTGTCATAAATTGCTTACAACTTTGTTTTATAATCAAATTAATAACAATATATGTGGAGACATAGGAAGTCATGAATTTAAACTTTTTTTCTAATAAAAATAATAATTAATTATTAATATTGTTTATTTAAAAAAAGAAATTTAACTATATTACACTCTGGTCAAATCAAGTGCAGGTATTTCATAGGACAAATACTTTAAGAAATGTATAAATTTGTTTTATAATATAAATGTATAATTTATTAATACCATAAAATTAGTAGACAAATATGTTTTTGTTTCTATGGTTCATTTTTGTTTTTTATTTATTTTTAAATATTCATTTACTAATCATGAATAATAAGTATTTCTAACTATTAAAAACTTTGTAAATATCAGACTCTGAGGCTGCTAGTCCATTTTGGCCAGATATAACGTATATATCTTATTCTATAATAAAATTAAGTCTTTCACTAACTCATTCCTATTTAAATTACAATTTTACTTCCCACACCCCTCATTTTACTTCCAACACCCCTCAATTTTTTTTTAAACCCAAAATACCCAAATTGTCCTTCCCTCTTTATTCAATTAAACCACTTTTCTCAACCTTCTTCAACCTTCATCTTCACTAACTACCAACTTCAACCTTCTTCATTATTCTTCTTTTTCATCATCCTCATCTTCATCATTTTGATACATTTCATGTTCAATAAACTTCAATCACTTTGAACATCTTCATCATCCTCATCATTATAGTGAATCAAAACAAGTAGGTATGTATTTTGAAGCTAAATTTTTTTTTTCTAGATTTGAGTTTCGTACGTGAACTCATTTCACGTACCTTCACGTGAACTCATTTCACGTAGCTAATAAGATGAAGATTTTTTTCAATTTACGTGAATTAGGTTCACGTAGGCGTACATGAATTAAGATTGCGTATGGTTATGGAGTTTGAATGTTGTTGTAACATACGTGAAATGAGATTACGTAGGCGTACGTGAACTGAATTCACGTAGCACACAAGTGAATTGAATTCACGTGTACATACGTGAACTCAGTTCACGTAAAGAAGAAAAAATTTGACAATATATACGTACGTGAATTCAGTTCACGTAGGTACACTAAATTTTAATTCACGTAAGTGATACGTGAACTGAGTTCACGTAGGTCATTTTGTCAAAGTCAATTTTTTCACTTTATAATCTCATGAATATAATAATGGTTTATTACAATTGTGTTTAACTTTATAACCTCATGAATACATTCAATGTCAAATTTAAACATGCCATTTTAAACATTCTAAGTTCAATTGTTAAACAATTGTTAAAATTTAATAGAGTGAAAATTTAATACAGTTAAACAATTGTTAAAATAAAGTGAAAAAATTTAATGTGTTTAACAATTGTGTTATTATATTAATGTAATTTATTGGATGCAGTTAAATGGATGAAGGGGGAGACAACAATGATGAAATGTATGAAGGTTTGGAAGGTTTGGAACATGATGTGTTTGAAGAAATGTATGATGATTTGGATCGTGATTTTGAAGAAATGTGTGATGATGTGGAACCTAATTTTGACGATATGAATGACGGAGTTTAACCTGTTATAATTGATTTGACTGATATGTTTACAACCGACGTGATGTTTGATACACGAGATGAATTATTGAATGGGCTAGAAAGGTTGGAAGGGAGAATGGAATTGTTGTTGTGATTTTCAGATCTGAAAATGCGACCGCACGACCAAGAACAAAGACAAAATTAATTCTTGGTTGTGAAAGAAGTGGTAAATATAGACAATGGAAGAATCCTAATATTACGAGGACTACTTGGACTAGAAAATGTGATTGTCCATTTAGATTGAAAGG
This sequence comes from Cicer pinnatifidum, assembly GCA_037974775.1. Taxonomy (NCBI): domain Eukaryota; kingdom Viridiplantae; phylum Streptophyta; class Magnoliopsida; order Fabales; family Fabaceae; genus Cicer; species Cicer pinnatifidum. Next base: position 38,893,177 of record JBBPBR010000004.1, on the reverse strand, counting down.
AACACGATCAAGTGTTGGTGATGGATGGTATTTGCATGTAATATGTGGTCTCTATAATCACGAATTGGCCAAAAAAACTGTCTGGTCACTCTTTCTTAGGCCGATTGTCTCAAGATGAGAAAAATGTAATTGGTGATATGACAATGAACTTTGTAAAACCAAAAAACATTTTAATGACATTAAGGGATCACAATGTTGAAAGTTTGACGACAATAAAACAAGTTTACAATGCACGTCAAGCATATCGTTCATCAGTTAGGGGTAATAGAACAGAAATACAACATCTTTTGACATTGATGGAATGCGACAAATACGTTTATTGATATAAGAAGGTAAAGGGTTCAAAAGAATTGAGGGACATATTTTGGGTCCATCCAGACACTATCACTCTTGTAAATAATTTTCACGTAGTATTGATTATGGATAGCACTTACAAGACCTGTAGATATCGAATGCAATTACTTGAGATTATTGGTGTTACATCTACTGAAATGAAATTTTGTGTGGGATTTGCATATCTACAATCTGAGCGTCTTGATAACTTCACATGGGCACTACAAATGGTGAAAGAACAAATTACAAGTGGTGAAGTTGAAGTCATCGTTACTGATAGAGACCTTGCTTTGATGAACGCGGTTGAAAATGTTTTTCCAAAAGCAGTGAATTTATTATGCTTGTTTCATATATGCAAGAATGTGAAAGCCAAGTGCAAGATGACTGTGTTTCCAGAAAAGAAGCAAGTGCAAATAATGGAGGCATGAGAGGCTCTTATTTACAGTTATGATGAGACTCATTACTCGAAGTTGGCTATCTTTGAAGGAATTTGTAGTAGTTGTTCTATTTTTTATGATTATGTACACGAGCAATGGTTAATTCCTCACAAGGAAAGGTTTGTTGAAGTGTGGACAAATAGAGTTATGCACTTTGGGAACAAGACAACACAAAGGGTTGAGTCGGCGCATTGGAGTTTGAAAAGGATATTACAAGATAGAATTGGTGATATATGCAGTGTTTGGGAAACCATCAACAACATGATTGCATTACAACACAATGAAATAATAGCATCATTTGAAAAGAGCATAATTCAAAAGGTGCATCGATATAGTAACAGATTATACGCGAATTTGCGTGGTGTTGTGTCAAAAAATGCAATTGATCACATTGCGGCAGAGTATGACCGCGTCAAATATGTAGGTATTGATCAGACTGAGTGTCGTTGCACAATTAGGACAACTCATGGTCTACCTTGTGCATGTGAAATAGCCAGGTATAGTATGATCCCACGTTCCATTCCATTGAATGCTATTCATGTTTGGTGGAGTAAACTATGTTTTCACGTTGATGCATCGAGTAAACCTTTAGAGTTATCTGTGAAACATGAAATAGATGTCATAGTGAAAAAGTTTGAAGAACTTGATGTACCTGGAAAAATTTCACTTAAAGGTAAATTACGAGAGATCGCGTATCCATCGAAAACATCGATGTTTCTACCGGTTGCCAAGGTTAAAACAAAAGGTGCACCAATAAAAGGAAAAAGTAAGGTATCAAAAAGAGATAAATCAACGAAGCGTGATCCATCTTGGTAGGAGTATGTGGATGCAAGTATTCGATGTAGTAACACAAATGCATGTAGAACTATTGATACCAGTAAGTTAGAAAACATGGCACCTCGACCCTCAATCCAAAAGGTCACACCTCAACCATCAGTCCAAAAGCTCACACCTCGACCATAGTTAGCAAAGTTCAACAACCAAGAGTTCTCGTCTTCAAAGATTGGTTGCCAGTTGAAATTCATAATTTCATAGATGACATTATTGATCGGTGATGATGGTAATTGTGGATATCGTGCAGTCGCAGCTTTACTTGGAATTGGTGAAAACTATTGGGCATTCATCCGTCAACAGTGTATCAATGAGCTTCAAGAGTTCATGTCTCATTACGAGATACTATTTGGTGGAGAAAATTATGTTCGACAACTTATACACAATGTGTATGTTGAGCAAGTTGCAACGAAAGATAATTGGATGACACTTCCAGAAATGGGATATGTGATTGATTCAAAGTTTAACGTGGTTGTCGACGCATTATCACTTCACCAATCGCAAACATATTTTCCACTTCGAAGTCCACCAACAACATCTATGTCAGATCATCGTGTGATTGTTATTGCATTTGTTAATAACTGTCATTTCGTACAGGTATAAATTGATAATTAATAATCTAAATTGTTTTTATAATTGATAATTTATAATTGATTTATAATTTTAATTAATTTAATAGGTTTACTTAAAGTTAGATTCTCCTATACCACGAGCAAGTAGTTTGTGGAAAAGATATTGCAACGAAGAAGCATGACAATGGGAGATTATTTACAGGGATCGCATGCAACATTGGTTGCAGATATTTCCAGAAACTATAAATGAAGTTATTGTAAACTGAATTAACGTTTAATGAAGTTGTTTGATTAATTAACGTGTAATTAAGTTGTTTATACAAAAAATAGGTGATTTATACACAAAAAAATGACACCTGAGTGTTGTAATTAAGTTGTTTATAATAATATTTCACGAAATTTCACGAAAATAGGTGATTTATATAATAATAATAGGTGATTTATACAAAAAAAAAATAGTGTTATAATAATATTTCACAAAATTTCACGAAAATAGGTGATTTATATAATAATAGGTTATTTATATAATAATAGGTGATTTATACAAAAAAAATAGTGTTATAATAATATTTCATGAAATTTTACGAAAATAGGTGATTTATATAATAATAGGTTATTTATATAATAATAGGTGATTTATACAAAAAAAAAATAGTGTTATAATAATATTTCACGAAATTTCAATTAGTTTTATAAATGTTTCAAAATGAACTCTAATTTTTACAAGTGTGTTGATATTTTATCAAACATAACATAGTGTTATAATAATAATATTCACCTGAGATACTTGATCAATGATCCACCAGATAAAGCAACAGTGAAAGCACTTTATTATGCCTTAGTGGTTGATAAACAATTTTGTTCCCAATTTAGAGATCCAAAAATAGAGATCTAAAATAGATATCCAAAAATAAAGATCCAAAAATAGAGATAAAAAATAGAGATCCAAAATATCCATAATCCATAATCTAGATGTCCATAATCCAAAATATCCATAATCCAAAATAGATATCAAATAGATCCAAAATCCAAAATCTAAATCTAAAATAGATATCAATATCCAAATCTAAAATATATCCAAAATACAAATTCAAATCCTAAGTCTGCCTATGTCTCCTACGGTATGACACTACATTAGTCCAATCTCTATCACCACCACTCTGAGATCGCAATACCAAAATTAATTCATTGACGAGTGCGATGCCATGAGGTAATACCAGTTGTCGACCAAGAAGCTCCTCTGCAATTTGTATTGCCCGACGACATTGAAAAACACATTAATTAATTAAATGATTAATAATATTAATAAAGTTATAACTTAAAGTTAAATGAATTTACCGTGACATCTGGGGCATGATCATCATCGGCAGGTTCTGCAACCGAAGGAGCTACATAGACTAGTTCTCTACGAATGATATATGGATGAGAAAATCCGACGAAACCAGTCCATGTACTCATTAGCGCACTCTGCAGGTCTGTGTGCAACTGCCCCCGCGTCAACTACATGAACAACATATTGTGTAAACATGATGTCCATTTCCTCTGGTGTGGTCGTCTGGCCTACTATCTCCAAAGGTGAACTAGGGATGGTTTGGACATGTCCATATTGACGTAATACCTTATCTGGTAAGTGAGCATACATCTTGGGACCCCAGCGTATCCACCCTCTAAATAGTGAAACAACCTCAAATGGTCGCTTCGGTTTATGCTCTCTATAGGGTGTCCAACATATGTCGTCAACATCAATCTCGTCCAGTGCTTTCCTAAATGGAATAACCAAACCTTTATCCCGTTTTGGCTTCCATCTATGTGCTCTCGGGTATTCCTCATCATAAGTCTGAGATAGTCGACAACAATTCGCACACAATGTTGGAAAATGCTCATACACCCACGCCTGCACATATGTAATAACATATTCATAATTCAGTAAATCAATAAACCATAAATAGATGAAATCAATCAAACAACGAAAGCAACTGCAAATACCTGTAATAGTGTCAGATATCCGGATACCGTACTAGTCTGATGCATGCTCGCTTCTCGAAGATTATCGTACAGGTAAGCAAGCGCAGCAGCACCCCATGCATATCCTCCACATGAGTCGAGGTCTCTAAAGCATTCTAGGTAGGCAACACTCACTGCGAAGGAACTCTTGTCGCTGAACAAAGTGCAACCCACCAAAAATAAAAATAAATGTCCTCGCATCCATCTGCCAATGCTGATCAGCACATCGCTGATGATATACGTCGAGCAACCAACTATATTGAATAGTGGTTGTCCACGTCATGTTAAACTCAGCATATGCATCAGCCAGACTAACCCCAGCTAACTCACCCAATAATTCAGCAGCTTCATCCTTACTAAATATATTCACGCTAAAAAACACATCGGTGATGGGTATATGCAGCAGCGAAGACACATCATCGAAAGTAATGGTCATCTCCCCAATTGGAAGATGAAAGCTGTTAGTGTCGCGATGCCATCTCTCGACAAAGGCAGAAATTAGACCTTTGTCGATCATCTCGTAGCTGCATTTTAGCAATGGATATAAACCGGAACTTCTAACAAGTTCCTCAACCTCTTCATTTTCAATGACAGTTTCTTTTAATTTTTTTCCATTGCTAAAAACCCTTAACTCTCCGCGATCTTGAAATAAATTAACCATACAAATATAAGTTGAAACACATTAACCAAAATTAAATATTTAATTTCATTAAAATAAATATTTAATTACATTAAAATATTTACTTACAACACCGTCCCATAGTCGTGTCGCAACATGATCCCATATGTCCTTAAGACAGACCTGTCAATCGGACCCCCGGGATATTCGTTAGCTGCTTCAGTTTGGGCCTCATCAGGGTGTGCCTCATCAGCATGGGCATCATTAGCATGTTGGGCCTCATCCACTTGCCCCTGTTCTGCTTGCGCCTATTCTGCTTATTGCCTCTGCAATCTTTGTTGGTGACGCATTTCAAGCCGAGCACGGTGAGCCCGTGCAGAAGCGGTTGGTCTAACACGTCGACTTTCAGGCCTTTCTATAACATGACCGTCTCTATCAGTAAACATTGTTTGCACCATTTCTGCATAATAAACAATAAGATTCAGAAAACATAATAAACATGAACTGGCGCAATGACAAAACCAAACATTATGATGCATCACATATCAAAATATGTAGAAAGAACCAAACATTATGATGCAAGGAATTGGACATCACATAGCACAACACAACCCTCAATTCCTGCCTACGTGAACTCCATGACCCTCAATTCCTGCCTACGTGAACTCCATGACCAGTCTACGTGAACTGAGTTCACGTACGTGAACTCCATGCCCTTAAATCCTGCCTACGTGAACTCCATGACCAGTCTATGTGAACTAAGTTCACGTACGTGAACTCCATGCCCCTAAATCCAACCTACGTGAACTCAGTTCACGTCCACATACGTGAATTGAGTTCACGTAATGCATTTCAGTTCACGTACATCATCAAGTTCAGAATACGTGAACTCAGTTCACGTTCATCATTTCAACACAACACAAAAACCCCTAAACCCAGAAAATCCATAAACCCATAAACCCATAAAACACATAAAACCCAGAAAACAATCATAAACCCATAATGTGTTGAAGAAGCTTAAAAAATGATGAACCCAGAAAACCTTAAAAACGAAAATGGTGTTGAATGTCTTGAAGAAGCTTAACCCAAAAACGAAAAACGACAATGGCTTACTCAAGATGATGTTGAATGTGTTGAAGATGGTGTTCAAGATGATTGAAGAATGTAAATTGTTGAAGACGAAGGAGATGAAGATGTAAGGTTGAAGGAGATGAAGGTTAGGTTGAATGAGATGAAGGTTAGGTTGAAGGAGAAGAAGGTTGAAGAATGTTGAGAAAAGTGGTTTAATTGAATAAAGAGGGAAGGACAATTTGAGTATTTTGGGTTTAAAAAAATATTAAGGAGTGTGAGAAGTAAAATGAGGGGTGTGGGTAGTAAAATTGTTTAAATTATCTTAAAGTCATTAAACACTAATGTCCACGTGTCAATTATGTTCTTTTTCATTGTACTCTAAGTTAATGAATAGGGCATTTACAATGGGCGGTGAAGATCAATAACCGTCATAACCATTATCCTGTTGTCCAAACAATAAATTATGTTTAATTCAAGTCATGTAATTATTTCAATGACTTGAAACAATATGTTCCACCACCACCAAGAATGACTTTCAAGTTCTCCATTATTAATGACTTTCGCAACCATTATATTATGGTCCAAACAATAAATTTTGTTTAATCCCATGAATGAAATTCAAGTACATGGCCTTAAAAGTTAAAAGTTAAAACCAAGCACCCCACCACCACCAATAATGAACTTTAAGTTCTACCATAAAAATTGGTGCCAATCCTTCCAGTATATATATGAAGTTCTACCCCCTCTCTTTCATCGGTCCCAACACCTTTTTTTTTATCCAAACAATGTATGTGAAAATGGAGGAATTTTTCTTCCATTTACGTTCATACTAATAAAAATTGGGGCTTAGATCCTCTCCATTTATCACCATTTCATTTCTTGTATTACTATAATTTTTTAGTATAGAAATAAAATAAAGACACATTCCAAAATATTGTGACATTAACTACATTATAAGCTAATACTATGATAATGGACATCTCCATTTCTTTTGATAAATGTTGAGGATCTAAAGTCAATGCTTTTTCTTCTCCTACTTCATTGTTTTCTTTGTCTTTTTGTTATTGTCGCAACACTGAAAATACAGTTCGCATTGTGTTCGTCACATGTGATAATACCCTCTACATCATTAATTGATATTGTTAGGAAGAAATGTACATGTAGGAATTTCTAAAGTTCAATTAGTTAATCAACTTAGTTATATATATTTTTTTCATAATGTAGGTATTAAGTTTTGTGATGACACATACTAATTTGGACTGACAGTGGCATGGTTAAGAATCATATATTACTAAGCATACAAGACACGAACTCAATAAATTTTTGCATTTGTTTTTGTATTTTCAAAAATTGTGAAAGGAAATTTATGATGTGTTTTATGTTATTTATACATTCTGAATCATGAACACATTTCAATAAATTCGTTTATATTTCAGTATTATATTTTTATTCGCTTACCCTATTTGCCATGATTGAACTATGCTGGGCTGAAATATATGCGTTCAAAATTTGATTATGTAGGCTGAAATATATGTAGGCTGATATTCCACTCAAAATTTGATTATGTATGCTGAAATAGATATCCCAAAATGATACCAGCCTACATTGGTGGAACGATCAACATTAGGGATGCGATACAAGCTCATATCTAAATAATCATCAATAGTGGAATGATCAACTCACACTTAAGTAATATTAAGTCTTGAGTTCAATGATCAAAGTACACTATTAGAGTGATTGAAATACTTGACAATAGATACATTCCAAAGGGTAAAAATACTTGGACCATAAAATAAAAGTGGTAGGATGAGGTCTCTTCATTAATGGACATGTAACATATATTTGCTGGAATGTATAATTATAGGTACATTTTTGATATAGTCCACCTATATGAGAATGAAGTGGGCCGCTTCATAGAGTTCAAAAGTTTGACTCTTAAATTCTCACGAAAAGGATATGAGACACATGACTTTATCAAATGTGTCATTTTTATTATTCGATCAATGGTATTGAGATTTCATGTGTGAGCTATGCACATTTGTTCTAATGAATGGTTGGTTCAAAACTTGTCTACAAATCTATTTGGGGATGAGTGAAAACATAATTTACTAAGTAATGTTCAAATTGTGAGATACCTTTATCTCAAACCATGAGATTTTCAGAATAACGGACTTATATATATTTTGTAAATTGTGAGAGATTGTAAAGGAAATTTCCAAAATATATTTGGAATTCTCTAATAGTTATATTAATGTAGGAAAATTAAATAATTTAATATACCACTTAGTCAAGTGGTTGCAATGTTTGTATTTGTTAGACATATGTTCGTTTTTGATATTATTGACAAACATACAACTTGAAATAAATCTAACATTGTAAACTGAGAAAAATTTCAGGAACAACAACTCAATCCTACAAACTTGAGACAATTGCTTGGAACTCAAGAAATCAACAAAAGCTTGAAGATCCATAAGCAAATCGATTAGTAAAATCGATTCTGTAACAGGGTTGAATGATATTATGCAGTCTGGGATTAACCAATCGATTGGCAAAATCGATTTGCACATCTTCTGAAAAATCAAACAGGCTATCAATCGATTAGACAAATCGATTGGTACATTTATTAGAAAATAAATTGTGCAAGTCAGAGAGCCAGTTTGCCACTAATCGATTAGGAAAATCGATTGTTTAAATCACCAAGACTGAACTGATTGTTTACATCGATTAGACAAATCGATTGGTACATTTACTGAAATTAAAATGTGCAAGTCAGTGGCATGCCTTGCAAGCTAATCGATTTGGCAAATCGATTAATCCAATCACATCTTTATTTTGTTTGTCTACATCGATTGACACAATCGAGTGTGAATGTCCCAGAGCCAAACCAATGTTTAATAAATCGATTAGGCAAATCGATTTACTAAAATAAGTTTCAAAATAACCTTGGTCTAGAACATACACAATCGATTATCACAATCTACTTATATACTTCTTTTGAAATAAGTTTGGCATCAATCGACTTGGTAAATCGATTGAATGAACCAACTGATGAAATGTGCTTTAGACTTAAAGTCCACAATCAGTTAGGAAAATCGATTTGTGAAAATTATTGTGTCCCTGGAACCAGTGAAATTGATTGACTAAAGCGATTGGTACAAAAAGTTTTAGAAACAGAGATGACTGAAATGGTTGAATCGATTAAGTACATCGATTGTTTTGATCTCGTTGTTTGAACAAAACACTCCAAGTCAATTATGAACATCGATTCAATTATGTACATTCATCAAAGTCTGAAGAACTCATTTAAAATAATCGATTAGGTAAATCGATTAGTTTATGCAGTTTCAAAATTCAAAAAAAAAAAAAAAAAAAGATTCGCGAAATCGATTGGATAAATCGATTAGTGTGTTGTATAACTTTAATGAATCGATTGGCCAAATCGATTCATGTGTTGTTTTTCCTGAAACTATATAAACTGCTTTCATTCTCTTCTTCTCATAACCTTGAAATCATAACTTTGATATCACAACTTTTGATAACAATCATATACCACTAACTCTTTCTCAATTGATATTACTTTGAACATCTTTTTCAGCCATGAACAATCTACATTTGTGATCAATAAGGATTGATAAAGACTGAATTGAGAAAGATTGCTTTGAGAAGAAGGAAGATCAAGAACTTTGTAAAATTGATCTGTTTCAATTTCTGTAAATAATTTTCTATAACCAAATTTCTTTGAGAAAATCCAGTTGTTATTGGTGGTGTTCTTCGGGGTTGAGAGCTGTCAACAAGAAGACGCTTGACTGGATTCTTGGTCAAGTTTATGGGACTTAAACTTGGGAATTCAGGGAGGGAAAGATAGAACAGGTAGAATAGTTTAAGATTGGTGCGAGGCACTGTGTATAATCTGTAAACTGATTCTAAGAAGTTCTATAGGAAAGGCTAAGATCCAGTTGGATCTTAGGACTGGATGTAAGTCGTCACGAGACGGCTGAACCAGTATAAAAATCCGCGTACACTTTTTCTTTCCCTTATCTCGTTTAAATTTCTGCAATTAATTCATTTCTGATATTGATTGAATGCATGATAAAGATTCTATGTTAAGTGAATTTGCATGATTGATTATCTTAACATGATTGCATGAAAATCAACATCTTGAATAATAATTGTTTCTGATGCATTTCTCCATATATACCATGATCCATATAGTTTGACATTCATTAGAATTGTTCATTAGGGACCTTGTTTAATCTTGTGTTTAATAAATTTAGAATTTGTTAAACTGCTGCGCATATTGTTAGAATAGGCATTCTTCCGCATATTTTTCTATCCAACAGAGGTTACATATACCATCAGTATTTAATTCAAATCAATGCATCTTTTAAGTTACCGAAGATTACAATTTTTCTCAAGAGTTATTTTCTTTCACCAATTGGTATAAGTTAAGAAGTTGTTTTTTTTCCACCAATTGGTATGAGCATCTCTATAAATAGAGATACTTTAGAGACAGAAAAAACACAAAAAAAAAATTCATGTTACTTGAGTCAAGATTCTGTCAAAAATATGTATAAGTAATTTCTTCTTTTCTCTAGCGCACGAGAGTAAATGAAGAAATTTTATTTCGCAAAATACCAATTGATTGATAGGTTTAATGTGAATGTGTAATTCACTTCAAAAATTCCAATGTATCATGAAGGAGATTCACCAATTAACTCGTTTGTATTCAATAGATATAGATTGGTGGGGGCGAATCGTACTTAAAACTTAGTGTGATTTTGAAATTTGTTGTGCAACCTTCATAATCATCAATTTCATTATCTTCTTGTTCTAGATTTATAGCATACCTTCAACAAAAGATCCAACAGAAAGTGAGCACATAGTTTACCAAATTAGTAGCTTCTCCAAGAAGGAATCCAGATCCCATTCCCAACCTTGTGACGTGAAGCAGGGTAAAACATGTGTCTCTTGTAGATCCATAGATTGTTCTGTTGATATGTGAGGATTTGGTATAAGAAATTAATTCTATTCCATTTTAGCTACCTAATGGGAACCTAGATGCCACTAACTTTGTTTGTGAAATTCAATTTAAAGAATTCATAATCTTTAGAGTCTCTTTTTCCTATCAACATCGCACTAGAAAAGATAATGGTTAACTAAAATTTTGATTTTTTATTTTCACAAGTTGATATAATTGATTTTTTTATTTTAAAATTTAAAAGTTTTAGTTTCTTTCTCGAATTTGTTACCTAAAGAAATATCCTTAACAAATTTTAATTGGCATGACATAAGAGATTTTGATGTAAAATAATTGAGAATTAATTATTTATTTGTCATTAATTAATTATAAAAATGAATAATTTCAAAGGTTAAAATTGAATTTTTAGATGATTTTATTGGAATTTCATGAGTACTAATCATTCAATAAAATAATTTGAAAAAAATAACTAATATTATTGAATTAATAAAAAATCATTTCGTAAATAAGTGAAAATATAAAGATCATAATTGCAATTAAACTAAAAAAGTATTAACAATTTTGATATTTGTATAATTCATGAAAA
>JBBPBR010000004.1:38854612-38877910 GCA_037974775.1 Cicer pinnatifidum | reverse complement strand
CATATCTTTATTTAGATTATTTAACGGATAAAATAAAATTATTTTATCATTCATGATTGTTTTTTAATTTTAATTATTTAATTAGTAGTGTTCATAGATAATTTTAAATATAAAATTATCTTATTACTTTAATTTAACTTTTATATTAATTTTTGTTAAATTATAATATTTTAAAAATATAATAAATTAATTTAAAAATAAAAATTAATAAATAATTGTTCATGATAATAAAATATTATTATCTTATTAATTATCATATATATCTGAAAATAAGGCATAATAACGTTTATCCGATCATTATTCTATTTAATCACATTTTTATTTATATTGCGCATCAATGATATTCCTTAATATACACACAAGTTGACCAATAAGAAAGTTAACAACAATAAAAATGCGAACAAAAAGGAGCATCTAGGGAGTGACTCTAATGTTCTATACTTGTATTTACTAATCGGTGGAAGACTCTTCGAACTCTTAATAAGACATGAAGGTGTAGTTAATAGGGAAAAAGGTGTAAGCTTGACAAAGAAACACAAAAGTGACAATGATGAACGTGTTAGATTATTGTCGAGATATACAAAAAAGAATTTAAATGTGGTGGGTTTATGGCAGTGCACGTAGCCGCACCCTATCACTATTTCATATTTCTTTTGATGCTTCTCAATTTCAAAGATTGAAACGTATTTGTGACAAAAGTGCATTCTAGGTGAATTTGTATATTCAGATTCCCAAAATCTTTCAACAGCTGGTTTGGTTAGTTAGTGCTCAGATGTTTCACATACAAACAAAATTTGATGCTATGAAAGTTAAATGTAGCACAAACATTCAAAAATGCCCGATGACATAAGTTACCAATGCGACGTTCTAAAATTATAAAAGAAATTGTTAGTAAAATCTTCTCAAAACATATGTTCACTTTAACTTTTATTTTGTCCAGATATTTTGACTTTTTCTTGGTAAAAAAGTAACGAAACAATGTACTTTTTCTTTGGTTGCATTTAAGGTTTCTATATAAACTATGCACTACGCCAAAAATTGTCTTTTACAGCGCTTTTTTTAAGCCTTCTACAGCGCTTTTTCAAAAAAAAAAGCGCTGTAGATTCGAGCGCTGTAAAAGCTACAACAGCGCTTTCAAAAAAGCGCTCTTAAAGGCACCATTTATAACGCGCGCTTATTATGCACCTTTTACAGCGCTTGTTACAACAAGCGCTGTAAAAGGCATACCACAGTTCATATATTTGGGTACCTTTTACAGCGCTTTTTTGTAACAAGCGCTGTAAAAGGCATACCCATAATACATATTTTGGGTACCTTTTACAGCGCTTTTTTGTAACAAGCGCTGTAAAAGGCATACCCATAATACATATTTGGGGTGCCTTTTACAGCGCTTTTTGTAACAAGCGCTGTAAAAGGCATACCCATAATACATATTTGGGGTGCCTTTTACAGCGCTTTTTGTAAAAAGCGCTGTTAAAGGTGTTATTTTTTTATTTTTTTTTTAACCCTGTATATATTTTAAAAGCGTTTTTTAGCTTTTTATGGCACTTTTTTTATAAAGCGCTGTCTTTTATCTTTTTATCCAAAATTAGTTTGAACCAGTTCACACAACACAACACATCCAGAATCACTAATATTAGAACCAGAACCAGAACCAGAACCAGAACCAGAACAATGATACAGAAACAGAATCAGTAACACAACCAGAACCAGAACAATGATACACAGTAATTTACAACATATTTGGTATGAATATACATTGAATCTAATTTACAACATATTTGGTATGAATATACATTGAATCTAATTTACAACATATTTATATGCAAGTTTATATACTGTCCTATGATCATATACATATAATAACTATGCACCATATAATATTCAGTCCCTTGCAGCATGCTATTTCCCAGAAAATCAAATAATTTTCATTTCAAGCACATACTCACACCATTCCTCCTTTAATTCCATCAGATCTTGCTCAGAATATGAAGGACTGGAATGTTCAAAGTACTGCAATATAAAAATTGAACATATTATATTAAGTTAGTTTTAAATATATAGATAATTTATATATGAAAATCATATAATCAAAATACCGTACCGTTTCTGGGATAATAGTTTTATTCTTGTCAACAATCTCCTTCATGAATCTCAATACATAGTACCCACAGTCGATATTGTTTGTTTGACGAGGGCACTTTATTGGGATCCATGTAATATTATTAGACTTTTGCTTCGACACTACCGCACCTCTTTGAGCTCGAAAAACTTTTAATGCACTATAAAATGAATAAATGTGATTATTTTAGCATGAACAAACACTTATTTATATATATGTGTAACAAAAATAAATGAATATTACTTACGTGTCGAACAAAGTCTTGATTTCGGAGTGATTGTTGTAATCGCCATGCAAGGGATCCAAATAGTATACAACTTCAGAGACGGCATTGATTGCAAATAGCACCCAATGTGCCCTACAACAACAAAAAATTGGTTACACAATTTGGTCTATACACAACTAATAAATTAAATTCTCATCAATTAAAAAAGATAAAATTACGTACCCTGAATTATATGGTGCTAAGAACAATTTATCCTTTGAAATATTTCCTAAAAACATATTTACAATGTATTTCTTTACATTGTCTTCATCCAGTTTCCACATGGACGTTTTATGCGGAGAGAAGAATGAGTATTTATTCGATAATTTCTTAGGGCACACGACCTTGTCATGCAAAAACCTTCAATGAAAATATTAAACTAGATTAATTACCAATACATTTAATTAATTACAAATAAATGCAATTAAAAGTATTTTTTACCTTATATACAAGCTCATTACAGTTGCACTGAGCTCCTTATGTTCGAGAAGCTCGTATACGTGCTCCTTGTCGAATAATTCCTCATACTCCTCTCCGAATATTTCTTTATTCATATGTATCATGCGGCAATCGTCGCTGCTGCATAGGTTCTTTTTTACAGCAATGTCAAGACACGCCCCGTATTTACCAAGGCGTGGCTGACTTATTTTAGGAGGAGCAGCAGCAGCGACTGATTTGCCACGATCCAATTTTTTTATTGCTGCAGATTTGGCAGCTTTATTGGCAGCTCTATTAACCTCCAATTTTTGAGGTTTGCTGCTTTTTTTTGGATGTACGGGTGGTTTATTTATTTGGACCTACAAAAATGAGGTTAAATGTTAGTTTATTGAATCTGAAAAAATTAACAAAGCTTATGCAATAAATGTGACAAACCTTATCGGGAGACGTCACTGATTTGTTTCTGGGAGGGCTCTTAATGAGGGCAACAAGGTTAGTGGGCCATGCCACGTAACTACCGATAGCTTCGCCCAATGACTGCATATCTCCGTCGTTGTCCGGTATCGGCAACTGTGCAGTTGGTTCGAAAGCAACAGTAGGCGATACCTTGACATGGCCCTTTGGGATCGGAGTGTTGTGCAATACTTCTCCCAAAGTATTGTACAATTTTGCTTTTCCCACCTTCCGATGAGTGGGCGAGGACAAGTATAGAAAACACGAAGTGACACCCTAAATCAATAGTTAAAACATAAGTACAGTTAATATATAATATTGTTTAATGCATAAGTAATTACATAAGCAAGTAAGTAATTAATTACCTCGGGAATATTTTTCAAACCGACGTTGCAACTCCCGCTTTCACTCTCCATTTGTAGTTCACCTTGGAGCTGAACCGGAAGTTGCTTGTCTTTGTTTGTATTCACCAATTGTGCCACTTGCTCAGATAGGATTCTGAGCTTCTCTAATACTTCCTCGTTGGAAGGTTTTTGGCGCTTCTCTTGAGGAAAAAAGCTTCTGGGAGTTACGCCAAATCCCTTCCCCCTAACTCGGCTGGAATATTCAGGAACATTAAAAACTTTGCCCAAAATATCCCGGCAACTATCCTTGTTGCCCTCTTCACATTCAGAACTTTGAGAGATGGTCTCCTAAAATACATGTAACATTAAAATAGTTAAGTTCATTATCATTTTTAAAATACAATATTAAAAAGTATTCAAGTGATAAATACAATATTGAAAAAATATTAAAGTCATAATATACTTACACAAAGTTCTATTACTTTTTGAACATTTTGGTTATCAACCACTCCATCTTTATTTACCCTAGCTTCCTTCCACAAGATGTGACGACCCAACGGTTGATTAGTTTGGGTCTCTTGTCGCTATTGGATAAAACAAAATATTAGTTAGAAACTATAGTTTATAATACAAATTCATTCATTATATAAAAGTGATGTTTAATTACTTACAAGCCCTTGATCAAGGCGTGCATATCCCATACGTGATTTTCTGTATGGGTGCGTCGGGTTTCTTGCCCTTTCGCGATTTGCCTTACTTATGTTCTATATAAAAAAATAGCAATTATGTAAAAATTTAAAATACGATGCGAATATAAATAATAAAACACAAAAAAACTAATAAATTAATCACTTACGACAAACGCGGGGTCCGTACGTTTGGAAACAAACGCTTTCCATTCCTCATTTGATATATAATGTCGATATATCTTTGGAGGTTCAGCGCTTGTGTTTCCTTCTTTATCTTTAAGATAGAAGTTTGAGAGATGCGATCTAAATCCACGATGGATTTTGCCGGCAACTCTCAATACATAATTCTTTCGTCCTTCATCAAGGACAAAAGATGCCTGCAATGAAAAAAATTATAAGTAAAGTATTTCAATGAAAATATTTATAAATGACAAAAGATTGGATCAAAAAATTTACTTGAATATCATTCCAGATGATATCTTTGGCATCCTTCAATGCCTTTTCTCTCCAGTCGTCAATTGTTATTGGAATATTTTGACGCACAACAGCCCCAATGTAGCTCACAAACATTGCGCTGTGTGGGTCAACTGGCTGACCACTTTCATTCCATCCCACCTAATAAACTCATATAGTAAGTACATGCTATTAAAAAAACCTAAAAAAATACACAGCAAACAGAGTATAGTATAGTATTGCCTCAAACTTGGTCCCATTGCTCCTAGCTTTAATGACTTTTTGCATGATAGTTGCACCATGTTTGACTTCATTTTCATAAGTCCTACTGGTGCCAACTTCTTCATTTTGACATTCTAAATCTCTGTTTGTATCCATTTAACTACAACAAGTTCAACATGCAGTTTAGTATAACTTCAACAAGCTCAACATGCATCATGCATTATTTTAAACAAGCTCAACATGTATCAGTATATATATTTTAAACAAGCTCAACATGCATTTTAATGATTACAAAAAATAAATAACATCAATACCTGAATAATGGTTCGAAGAAGGATGAAATGCAAAGAAAAGAGCGAACGGAGAAATTTCACAGCAATAAATGTCACAGAAAAACGGTTTTGAAGAAATACGTAATGAGGGTTACGTATTTCAATGAAAATATAAGGTTCGAAATGATCTTGGATGGAAATAAGGTTCGAAATGAAGGAGATGATCGTGGAAATACAGTTCGTAATGAACGAGATTATAGGGTTTGCAAAAGAAGAGAAGAACGATGAAGGTTGAGATGATAGTGTAGATTACGTAATGAAGAGGAAACTGAAGAGGTTACTGTTATATATATAACCCTTTTACAGCGCTTTTTTATAACCCTTTTAGAGCGCTTTTACAAAGAGCGCTATAAAAGGCTAAGCCTTTTACAACGCTTGTTATAAAAGCGCTGTAAAAGGCGTATTTATTTAAATTTTTAAAAAGACTCTTTTACAGCGCTTTTACAAACAAGCGCTGTAAAAGGCCTCATTGTTTTAGTATGTTATATAATGTTTTTTTAATAGCCTTTTACAGCGCTTGTTCAAAGAAGCGCTGTAAAAGGCCTTATTTAAATTTTTAAAAGACTCTTTTACAGCGCTTATCCCAACAAGCGCTGTAAAAGGCCTTATTATGTTATTTTTGTGTTTTGTTATGTTATTTTTTAAACAAGCTCTGCAAAACCCACATAGTCCCACCAAAATATCTTCCTCTTCACCAAACTCCACCTCAAAGTCCTTTTATGCATCTTCTTCGCAAACATCAAAGCTAACTCTTTCAATCTTCACCAAACATCAAAGTCCTTTTTATCTCTTTACATTCCCTTTCATTCTTAAATCGTAACTTGATCTTCAGGTTCATTGCCATGTTGCGAAAAATGGGTTTGTTAACAATGTGTCTGATGTTTTTGTTAACAATGGATCTGATGTTTTTGTTAACAATGTGTTTTTGGGGATTCCCATGATGCGTAAAAGGTGTTTGAAGAAAATCTTGTTAGAGAAAGTCATGTTAGTTATCTGATGAATATTATTTTTAAAGTCTTTTACAGCGCTTTTTAAAAAAAGCGCTGTAAAAGACATGCACTTTTTTTACATGCATAGTTCTTAAGAATTGTAATTGTCCAAATTTACATAAACATGCAATAATCACTGGTTATGCTTGCCTTCTTAGACAACAATAAAACAAGAATAGAACCAGAATAATTCAGATTATATAATACCACAATAATTCAATAAAACCAGAATAGAACCAGAATAGAACAATAATTCAGATTACAATAGGTTTACCACAAATTTCAATTATCAAACTATTACGTTGACTCTCAAAATAGAAACCTTTTCCATTATTACTTGACCATGTCACGTGCCTAGTATTTTTTCAAACCAATACGACTCAATTCTCTTTCTGTGATTGAAGAAGATAAACTATTTTTAACTTTACAAAACTCTACTCAAATCACTACGCCAAAAACAGCATTTTACAACGCTTTTTTTAAGCTTTCTATAGCGCTTTTTCAAAAAAAAAAGCGCTGTAGATTCGAGCGCTGTAAAAGCTACAACAGCGCTTTCAAAAAAGCGCTCTTAAAGGCACCCTTTATAACGCGCGCTTATTATGCACCTTTTACAGCGCTTGTTGTAACAAGCGCTGTAAAAGGCATACCCATATTTCATATATTTGGGGTACCTTTTACAGCGCTTTTTTGTAAAAAGCGCTGTAAAAGGCATACCCATAATACATATTTGGGGTACCTTTTACAGCGCTTTTTGTAACAAGCGCTGTAAAAGGCATACCCATAATACATATTTGGGGTACCTTTTACAGCGCTTTTTGTAACAAGCGCTGTAAAAGGCATACCCATAATACATATTTGGGGTACCTTTTACAGCGCTTTTTAGAAAAAGCGCTGTTAAAGGTTTTATTTTTTTTATTTTTTTTTTACCCTGTATATATTTTAAAAGCGTTTTTTAGCTTTTTATGGCACTTTTTTTATAAAGCGCTGTCTTTTATCTTTTTATCCAAAATTAGTTTGAACCAGTTCACACAACATAACACATCCAGAATCACTAATTTTAGAACATATTCATGTGCATGTTAAAACAGAAACAGAATCAGTAACACAACCAGAACCAGAACCATAACAGGAGCCCATAATCAGTTTAAAACATAATCAGTTTACACAATATGATACATATATATTATCCTGTAACACAGTAATTTACAACATATTTGGTATGAATATACATTGAATCTAATTTACAACATATTCATATGCAAGTTTATATACTGTCCTATGATCATATACATATAATAACTATGCACCATATAATATTCAGTCCCTTGCAGCATGCTATTTCCCAGAAAATCAAATAATTTTCATTTCAAGCACATACTCACACCATTCGTCCTTTAATTCCATCAGATCTTGCTCATAATATGAAGGACTGGAATTTTTAAAGTACTGCAATATAAAAATTGAACATATTATATTAAGTTAGTATCAAATATATAGATAATTTATATATGAAAATCATATAATCAAAATACCGTACCGTTTCTGGGATAATAGTTTTATTCTTGTCAACAATCTCCTTCATGAATCTCAATACGTAGTACCCACAGTCGATGTTGTTTGTTTGACGAGGGCACTTTATTGGGATCCATGTAGTATTATTAGACTTTTGCTTCGACACTACCGCACCTCTTTGAGCTCGAAAAACTTTTAATGCACTATAAAATGAATAAATGTGATTATTTTAGCATGAACAAACACTTATTTATATATATGTGTAACAAAAATAAATGAATATTACTTACGTATCGAACAAAGTCTTGATTTCGGAGTGATTGTTGTAATCGCCATGCAAGGGATCCAAATAGTATACAACTTCAGAGACGGCATTGATTGCAAATAGCACCCAATGTGCCCTACAACAACAAAAAATTGGTTACACAATTTGGTCTATACACAACTAATAAATTAAATTCTCATCAATTAAAAAAGATAAAATTACGTACCCTGAATTATATGGTGCTAAGAACAATTTATCCTTTGAAATATTTCCTAAAAACATATTTACAATGTATTTCTTAACATTGTCTTCATCCAGTTTCCACATGGACGTTTTATGCGGAGAGAAGAATGAGTATTTATTCGATAATTTCCTAGGGCACACGACCTTCTCATGCAAAAACCTTCAATGAAAATTTTAAACTAGATTAGTTACCAATACATTTAATTAATTACCAATAAATGCAATTAAAAGTATTTTTTACCTTATATACAAGCTCATTACAGTTGCACTGAGCTCCTTATGTTCGAGAAGCTCGTATACGTGCTCCTTGTCGAATAATTCCTCATACTCCTCTCCGAATATTTCTTTATTCATATGTATCATGCGGCAATCGTCGCTGCTGCATAGGTTATTTTTTACTTGAATGTCAAGACACGCCCCGTATTTACCAAGGCGTGGCTGACTTATTTTAGGAGGAGCAGCAGCAGCGACTGATTTGCCACGATCCAATTTTTTTATTGCTGCAAATTTGGCAGCTTTATTGGCAGCTCTATTAACCTCCAATTTTTGAGGTTTGCTGCTTTTTTTTGGATGTACGGGTGGTTTATTTATTTGGACCTACAAAAATGAGGTTAAATGTTAGTTTATTGAATCTGAAAAAATTGACAAAGCTTATGCAATAAATGTGACAAACCTTATCGGGAGACGTCACTGATTTGTTTCTGGGAGGGCTCTTAATGAGGGCAACAAGGTTAGTGGGCCATGCCACGTTACTACCGATAACTTCGCCCAATGACTGCATATCTCCGTCGTTGTCCGGTATCGGCAACGGTGCAGTTGGTTCGAAAGCAACAGTAGGCGATACCTTGACATGGCCCTTTGGGATCGGAGTATTGTGCAATACTTCTCCCAAAGTATTGTACAATTTTGCTTTTCCCACCTTCCGATGAGTGGGCGAGGACAAGTATAGAAAACATGAAGTGACACCCTAAATCAATAGTTAAAACATAAGTACAGTTAATATATAATATTGTTTAATGCATAAGTAATTACATAAGCAAGTAAGTAATTAATTACCTCGGGAATAATTTTCAAACCGACGTTGCAACTCCCGCTTTCACTCTCCATTTGTAGTTCACCTTGGAGCTGAACCGGAAGTTGCTTGTCTTTGTTTGTATTCACCAATTGTGCCACTTGCTCAGATAGGATTCTGAGCTTCTCTAATACTTCCTCGTTGGAAGGTTTTTGGCGCTTCTCTTGAGGAAAAAAGCTTCTGGGAGTTACGCCAAATCCCTTCCCCCTAACTTGGCCGGAATATTCAGGAACATTAAAAACTTTGCCCAAAATATCCCGGCAACTATCCTTGTTGCCCTCTTCACATTCAGAACTTTGAGAGATGGTCTCCTAAAATACATGTAACATTAAAATAGTTAAGTTCATTATCATTTTTAAAATACAATATTAAAAAGTATTCAAGTGATAAATACAATATTGAAAAAATATTAAAGTCATAATATACTTACACAAAGTTCTATTACTTTTTGAACATTTTGGTTATCAACCACTCCATCTTTATTTACCCTAGCTTCCTTCCACAAGATGTGACGACCCAACGGTTGATTAGTTTGGGTCTCTTGTCGCTATTGGATAAAACAAAATATTAGTTAGAAACTATAGTTTATAATACAAATTCATTCATTATATAAAAGTGATGTTTAATTACTTACAAGC
The DNA here is from genome assembly GCA_037974775.1 of Cicer pinnatifidum. Taxonomy (NCBI): domain Eukaryota; kingdom Viridiplantae; phylum Streptophyta; class Magnoliopsida; order Fabales; family Fabaceae; genus Cicer; species Cicer pinnatifidum. Next base: position 38,867,873 of record JBBPBR010000004.1, on the reverse strand, counting down.
CCTTGATCAAGGCGTGCATATCCCATACGTGATTTTCTGTATGGGTGCGTCGGGTTTCTTACCCTTTCACGATTTGCCTTACTTATGTTCTATATAAAAAAATAGCAATTATGTAAAAATTTAAAATACGATGCGAATATAAATAATAAAACACAAAAAAGCTAATAAATTAATCACTTACGACAAACGCGGGGTCCGTACGTTTGGAAACAAACGCTTTCCATTCCTCATTTGATATATAATGTCGATATATCTTTGGAGGTTCAGCGCTTGTGTTTCCTTCTTTATCTTTAAGATAGAAGTTTGAGAGATGCGATCTAAATCCACGATGGATTTTGCCGGCAACTCTCAATACATAATTCTTTCGTCCTTCATCAAGGACAAAAGATGCCTGCAATGAAAAAAATTATAAGTAAAGTATTTCAATGAAAATATTTATAAATGACAAAAGATTGGATCAAAAAATTTACTTGAATATCATTCCAGATGATATCTTTGGCATCCTTCAATGCCTTATCTCTCCAGTCGTCAATTGTTATTGGAATATTTTGACGCACAACAGCCCCAATGTAGCTCACAAACATTGCGCTGTGTGGGTCAACTGGCTGACCACTTTCATTCCATCCCACCTAATAAACTCATATAGTAAGTACATGCTATTAAAAAAACCTAAAAAAATACACAGCAAACAGAGTATAGTATAGTATTACCTCAAACTTGGTCCCATTGCTCCTAGCTTTAATGACTTTTTGCATGATAGTTGCACCACGTTTGACTTCATTTTCATAAGTCCTACTGGTGCCAACTTCTTCATTTTGACATTCTAAATCTCTGTTTGTATCCATTTAACTACAACAAGTTCAACATGCAGTTTAGTATAACTTCAACAAGCTCAACATGCATCATGCATTATTTTAAACAAGCTCAACATGTATCAGTATATATATTTTAAACAAGCTCAACATGCATTTTAATGATTACAAAAAATAAATAACATCAATACCTGTATAATGGTTCGAAGAAGGATGAAATGCAATGAAAAGAGCGAACGGAGAAATTTCACAGCAATAAATGTCACAGAAAAACGGTTTTGAAGAAATACGTAATGAGGGTTACGTATTTCAATGAAAATATAAGGTTCGAAATGATCTTGGATGGAAATAAGGTTCGAAATGAAGCGATGATCGTGGAAATAAGGTTCGTAATGAACGAGATTATAGGGTTTGCAAAAGAAGAGAAGAACGATGAAGGTTGAGATGATAATGTAGATTACGTAATGAAGAGGAAACTGAAGAGGTTACTGTTATATATATAACCCTTTTACAGCGCTTTTTTATAACCCTTTTACAGCGCTTTTATAAACAAGCGCTGTAAAAGGCTTAGCCTTTTATAGCGCTCTTTGGAAAAGCGCTGTAAAAGGCGTATTTATTTAAATTTTTAAAAAGACTCTTTTACAGCGCTTTTACAAACAAGCGCTGTAAAAGGCCTCATTGTTTTAGTATGTTATATAATGTTTTTTTAATAGCCTTTTACAGCGCTTGTTCAAAGAAGCGCTGTAAAAGGACTTATTTAAATTTTTAAAAGACTCTTTTACAGCGCTTATCCCAACAAGCGCTGTAAAAGGCCTTATTATGTTATTTTTGTGTTTTGTTATGTCCCACCAAAATATCTTCCTCTTCACCAAACATCAAAGTCCTTTTATGCATCTTCTTCGCAAACATCAAAGCTAACTCTTTCAATCTTCACCAAACATCAAAGTCCTTTTTATCTCTTTACATTCCCTTTCATTCTTAAATCGTAACTTGATCTACAGGTTCATTGCCATGTTGCGAAAAATGGGTTTGTTAACAATGTGTCTGATGTTTTTGTTAACAATGGATCTGATGTTTTTGTTAACAATGTGTTTTTGGGGATTCCCATGATGCGTAAAAGGTGTTTGAAGAAAATCCTGTTAGAGAAAGTCATGTTAGTTATCTTTTCATTATTATTTTTAAAGTCTTTTACAGCGCTTTTTAAAAAAAGCACTGTAAAATGTCTCATTGTTTAATTTTTAAAAGGGCCTTTTACAGCGCTTTTTTTAAAAAGCGCTGTAAAAGACATGCACTTTTTTTACATGCATAGTTCTTAAGAATTGTAATTGTCCAAATTTACATAAACATGCAATAATCACTGGTTATGCTTGCCTTCTTAGACAACAATAAAACAAGAATACAACCAGAATAATTCAGATTATATAATACCACAATAATTCAATAAAACCAGAATAGAATCAGAATAGAACAATAATTCAGATTACAATAATAAAACCAGAATAGAACAATAATTCAGATTACAAATAAAACCAGAATAGAACAATAATTCATATTACAACAGTAATTCAGATTACATGCATGGCTTATATAAAACAATTAAACATGTACATTAAGATGCCCTTCTTCTTTTCCTGGTGGGATTCACATTTGTTTGTCCATTTACAATACGAAACGATGGATTAATCCAAATTCCCTCATCATGATCATCTCTAAGATATAAACCATCATCAGTTGAATCAATTTCATGTGGTTGTTGTGATGTTGCAAATAAAAGATCATTACCAACATCTTCATCATTGTTGTTATCATCACTTATTTTATTGGTCGATAAGACAACAGACCATTTATCATCAGAAGGATCGGTGACATAAAACACTTGTTGAGCTTGCGACGCTAAAATAAAAGGCTCGTCTTTGTATCCCACCCTATTAAAATCAACAAGCAAGAATCCTGACTCATCAATCCGAACGCCATTATTATTATCGACCCACTTGCAACCAAATATGGGAAGACGAAACATTGTGTAGTCTAACTCCCATATGCGCTCGATAACCCCAAAATATGATAGATTTGCATATATTGGGTTTTTGTCTTTTGCACTTGAGACATGCATCGCTTCAGCTACGAGAGTGACTCCACTATTTTGCATAGTGGTCTGATCATCTTGTTCTTTGGTATAAAATGTGTAGCCGTTAATAACATAACCAGTGTAAGAAAAGACATGTAAGCTCGGACCATTTGCTAGCCACCTCAATCTCTGTGAAATTGATCCGGGGTCTATGTCAAATTTTGACTTTATGTGATTTTTTAACCATGGTATAAAACTTCGATTGTGCTCTCGAGTTATCCAATTTTGATTCTTATTCATGTTCAAACGAGATAACTGATCCATGTGTATTGTAACATACGGTTGAACCTCATCATCATTGTGCAGAACATACAATTGTGCCTGCTCCAATTCTGTCCTTGATATAGTCAGTAGTCTCATTCCAATTATCCCTTCTCCTGATAGTCTTCCCGAATGACGAGACATGGGAAGCCCTATGGATTCAACATTGGACAGATATTCAGTACAAAATTCAGCAGCCTCTTCAACAATGTATCGTTCAGCAATACAACCTTCTGGTCGACTTCTACTTTTTACGTACCCTTTTAATATTTTCATATATCGTTCTATCGGATACATCCATCTCATATAAGCTGGCCCACAAAGTTGTGTCTCCTTAACCAGATGAACAGTAAGGTGAACCATTATATCAAAAAACGATGGTGGGAAATACATTTCAAGCTCACACAAAGTAACAACAATTTCCCTCTGCAATGTCGGTAATTTCTGAGGGTCGATCACTTTACTACAAATTTCCCTGAAGAAGAAACATAATCTAGTTAATGCTAGTCGAACTTTTTCAGGTAAAATGGAACGTATACCTATTGGTAGCAAATGCTCCATTAGAATATGACAATCATGAGTTTTCAAACCTTTTAACTTGAGGTCTTTCATACAAACCAAATTTCTAATGTTCGAAGAGTATCCTTCTGGAACTTTAACTTCATGTAGAAATTTACATAAAACAATTTTTTCCTTTCTAGATAGAGTATGAGCGGCTGGAGGTAGATATGTGCGATTTCCTTTCTTTACTGGAGCCAATTCATTTCTTATTCCCATATCGACCAAGTCCAATCTTGCGTTGATGCCGTCTTTAGACTTTCCTGGAACATTGAGTAACGTACCAATAACACTATCAAATACATTTTTTTCAATATGCATCACATCGAGGAAATGTCTTATATACAATGACTTCCAATATGGTAATTCAAAGAAAATTGACTTTTTCTTCCACCCAGTTTTGACCAGCTCTCCCGCAAAAGGTTTGCCAAATTTATTGGTCAAACCTTGTACTTTTTCAAGTATTTGATATCCAGTCGGTGGTAAAGGAGCTTTACCTTCATCTGATTTTCCATTAAATGCATTTCTCCACCAACGATACTGATGACTATAAGGTAAAAATCTACGATGTCCAAGAAACACATTCTTCTTACAATGTTTCAACCGCATCCAATTTGTACTCTCTTCACATACAGGACATGCACATTGACCTTTAATGCTATATCCTGATAAATTACCATATGCTGGAAAGTCATTAATTGTGCCGAACAACATAGCCCTCAAATTGAAATATTCTTTCTTATACCCATCATAAACTTCCACACCTGTCTCCCACATACGTTTTAAATCTTCTATTAGAGGAGTCAAATATACGTCGATATCATTCCCCGGTTGTTTGGGTCCAGAAATTAACAGAGACAACATCATAAACTTACGCTTCATACATAACCATGGAGGTAGGTTATATATTACCAAAATCACAGGCCACGTGCTGTGTGAGATGCTTTGAAGACCATGTGGATTCATTCCATCAGTAGAAAGTGCAAGTCTTAGATTTCTTGACTCTATCCCGAATTCAGGATACTCGTGATCAATTTTTGCCCATTGTGGGGAATCTGCAGGGTGTCGAAACATTCCATCTCTAATTCTTTCATCTGCATGCCATGTCAAGTGTTTTGAATCTTCTTCACTGCGATACATGCGCCTAAATCTTGGTATTATAGGAAAATACCACACGACTTTTGCTGGAGTAGATTCTTTCTTCTTATATCGAGAGACATTGCATTTCGGACACGCCTTAAGTAGTTCATATTCATTTCGAAATAAAATGCAATCATTAGGACACGCATGAATCCTTTCGTAACTCATGCCAATAGAACACAAAATCCTTTAAGCCTCGTAGGTTCGATTGGGAAGTTCATTATCATCTGGCAACATATCTTTTATGAGTGTTAATAATTCTGTAAAGCTTTTATCAGACCATCCATTACTCGCTTTTAGGTTGTACAACTTTAATATCGCCGACAGTCTTGTGAATTTAGTACAACCATTATATAATTCTTTCTCTGCATCACTCAACAAACTTTCAAACATTTTAGGACAATCTCGAAGATCTTCTTCAACTGCTTTTGCGATCTCATCAACTCGATCCGGCTCATATGTATCTGTATCGAAGTCAGTTGAAGCATATGTCGAACTATTCTCAAAATTAATGTTTCCTTTTTTTTTCTCACCATGTCTTATCCAACATGTGTAGCTTTGATCAATTCCATTACATACTAGATGTCCTTCTAATTCATCTTCTCTAACACGTTTTCCAAAACAACATTTTAAACAAGGACAAACTACTCTATTTGGATCTTTTGCATTCTTCACTGCAAACTCAACAAACTCCTTCACTCCAATTTCATACTCTTTTGACAATCGATTGGCTGACATCCATTTCCTATCCATATTATACCACCTATATAAATGCAGTTACAAAACTAATAAGCTTTCAAAACATATCAACAAGTTTCAAAAAGAAACCAATATCAATCAATTATTTTAAAAACATAACAGATCATGTGGTATGAATTTTTGACTAGTTGAAGAGATTTAACACAAATCAAGTGGTATGAATTTTTAATTTGATAAAAAAAATCTAGTTAAAAAAAAAATACCTGAGACAACACGTAATAGGTAGATGGCGGCACAACACGTAATGGATATGAGGGTATGAGGGTTCCCAGAGTAGAGGTGATGAAAGATGTAGAGGATATGAGGGTTCCCAACGTATATAATTATTTGAAATTTATGTCTTTTACAGCGCTTGTCAATAAAAGCGCTGTAATAGGTAGTTAAATTCAATGAAAGCGCTTGTATTTTATAGCGCTTGTGAAAAAAGCGCTGTAAAAGGTGGTCCAATTATTTTAAAGCGCATGCCTTTTACAGCGCTTGTGAAAAAAGCGCTGTAAAAGCTTACGCGAAAGCGCTTCATTTTACAGGCGCTTTTTTAAAAAGCGCTGTAAAAGCCTTATAACATTATGCGCAAACGTTATATGACCTACAACAGCGCTTGTTTTACAGCGCTTGTGAATAAAAGCGCTGTAAAAGGCTCTGTTATTTTTCAAATACATTTACAACAGCGCTTGTGTTTAGCAAGCGCTGTAAAAGGGGCGCTGTTAAATATCATTTTTGGCGTAGTGATGGGTCTATTTGAATCGTTAAAAAACAAATAATTGGACAAAAAACAATAAAAAGAATATAAAAAAACTCTTAAATTTTCTAGTGAAACATCTTTCTCCCTCTCTCTCTTTTGTTGCTGACAAAAATATTTAAAACTACAATAAATAAATTCAAAAATTAATTTATATGTCGAATTAAATTCTTACGGTTTCTAAGTTGATACTACTAGAAATTTCGTCTATAATAACCGATTTAGAGATTAAATATTTTCAGTTACACTAGCGACCAAAATAGAGACCGTAAAAAGCAAAATTTTTAGTAGTGTGATAAGTTTATGGAATCAATTTAACAAGTTGTAAAAATCAAAAAATAATTGCAAAAGAATAAACAAGAAAAGCAAGGTTGCAAGAATGAAATAATTGAATTAACTAGTAATATGGACATACATTAAAATTAGAAAAATCAAGTGAATTGAGAATCAAAACATAGTCGATATTTACATTTTTTAGGCAATTTTTTAAATGAATCGTTTGTTCCCTAAAACTGACAATAAAACTCCTATTTATAGATTAAACGTTGCCATGGCTAGTCCTGGTTTGGCATTACATGCGTGTTTTTCTTTCAACTTCTTTAGCTGCTTCGTAGTATCTTTATTACCTTTCTAATACGAATTTTTTTCCAAGTAATGACCTTTAGAAACCAGCGTTTTCCATTTGTCCCTAAAGTCTTGATACCTAATTTTTGCTCGAACTTCTGTTGCTTTGAGCTTCGCATTAAGTCGAACTATTGTATTTTATACATAACAGATACCCCAAAAAATAGTGATTCACTACGCCAAAAATACTATTTTACAACGCGCCTTTTACATCGTTTTTTTAACTAAAAGCGTTGTTGTATAATATTTTAAAATTAACGGAGGATACAACAACGCTTTTTGTGACAAGCGTTTTTGCAAAAACGTTATTGTAGGGTAATATAGTGTCATAATGTTTACAACACTTTTGTTGAAAGCGTTGTTCTAGGGTCACATAGCGCTTTCACATAATATTTACAACGCTTTGGATATAAGCGCTGTAAAATATAGCACTCTCACATAATGTTTACAACGCGTTGTGTACAAGCACAGTAAAATATAGCGCTCCCACGTTATGTTTACAAGTCTTTTAGAGCACTTTGTATATAAGAATTGTAAAATATAGTGATTTCACATAATTACAAGGTCTTTTAGAGCGTTTCGTTTATAAGCGCTATAAAATGATACGTATATGATAAAAATGATTCCCTTTTAATAAATAAAAACATATTTAATATGTTCTCTCCCTAACTCTACGAACCCTCCTATCCTCTTATGTGCAAACCCTTCTCTACTGTGCGCCCTCTTCTCACCAAACCCTTCTCTACTGCTTCTCTACTGTGCACCCATTTCTATTGAGTGATTGTTGTCTCAAGTACTATATTTATTAATTTTTTTTGTCACTAAAATTGATAAATTGCTACCTGATAAGTCATATAAAATGTTACCTAATAGTAGATGGCATAACCTTGATAAATCATATAAATTGTTACCAGATAAATCAGATAAATTGTTACCTAATAAATCATATAAAATATATTCTTTTTTTAAATATGTTCGATTTGTTCTGTTTTGAAATCATACTTGTATGCATAACCTTGGACCTTGGTTTTCATTTTCCAATATTAGACTATATATACTATAGATTGATATAATGTTATCAGTAACTTATCATTTGCGTAACACTGTATTTATATAGGTCATATAAAATGGACCGAAACTGGATGTTTGTCAATCAATTATTAAAAGAGTATGAAAATGGAGTGAAGAAATTGGTTGAGTTTGCAGTGAAGAATGCAAAAGACTTCAATCAAATAATTTGTCCTTGTTTAAAATGTTGTTTTGGAAAACACGTTAGAGCATATCAATTGGAAGGACATTTAGTATAGCATGGAATTGATCAAAGCTATACATGTTGGATAAGACATGGTGAGAAAAAAAAAGGAAACACTAATTTTGGGAATGGTTCAACATATGCTTCAAATGATTTCGACACATATTTATAATAGCGGAACCGAGTTGAGGAGATTGCAAAAGTAGTTGAAGAAAATATTCAGGATTGTCCTAAAATGTTGGAGAGTTTGTTGAGTGATACAAAAAACCCATTATATAATGGTTGTACTAGATTCACAAGATTGTTGGTGATATTAAAGTTGTACAACTTAAAAGCGATTAATGGATGGTCTGATAAAAGCTTCACATAATTATTAACACTCCTAAAAGATATATTGCCAGATGATAATGAACTTTTCAGTCGAACCTTCAAGGCTAAATGAATTTTGTGCTCTATTGGCATGAGTTATGAAAGGATTCATGCGTGTCCTAACGATTACATTTTATTTTGAAACGAATATGAATTACTAAAGGTGTGTCTGAAATGCAATGTCTCTCGGTATAAAAAGAAAGAATCTACTCCAGCAAAAGTCATGTGATATTTTCCTATAATACCAAGATTTAGGCGCATCTATCGCAGTGAAGAAGATTTAAAACACTTAACATGGCATGCAAATGAAAGAATTAGAGATGGAAAGTTTTGACACCCTACGTATTCTCCACAATGGACAAAAATTGATCACGAGCATCCTGATTTTGGGAGAGAGTAAAAAAATCTACAACTTGCTCTTTCTAATGCATTTGATAATGTTATTGGTATCCTTGAAGTTTTTGGGAGAAGCAACAGGTAGTTACGTGACATGACCCAAAAATCTTGTTGGCATAGATGCGATATGTTTAATTGCTATGTATATTTAATTGTATAATTATGATTGATTATGTTTAATTGTTGATTTTTTTGCTGTTAATTTTAATTTCACATTTATTTAGATTCTTACAAAGTCTAAAGGGAATGATAAAAATACTCCTCACAACGAGTCAATCACTTCACCAGAAAAGGTTTGACATATACATCAATTGTATACGAAAGGATTACCTTACTATAATAACTAACAAACTGATCAACCTCATTTTTTCAGATTCGAGCAAAATCTACCGAAAATGTTAAGAAAGTTGATTCAAAAAATAAACTCGCCGCACCGCAAATGCAGGTTCGTGGTAAAATATTTATTCAATTACTAATTTATTTAGCGACTTCTCCTAAAATAAATCTGCTAAAAATCAATCTACTTCTCCTAATCTTAAATATGTTTCTCATAAATCTGCCATAAATCCACCGCACCACAAATGCAAGTTTGTGGTAAAAATAAATCTGCCAAAATTCAAAAATTGGATCATGGAAAATCAGTTGTTTCTCCTAAAATAAGTCATCCATGTCTTTCTCGATTTGGGTCGTGTCTTGACATACAAGCAAAAATAAATACGGAGAGCAATGATGCACTTCTCATACACATAGAGAAAGATATTTTTAGAGATGAGTATGAAAAATTACTTAATAAAGAGCAATAAATGAACTTCTCAATCATAGTGAGCTGAGTGCTACTGTCATCAACATATATATTAGGTAATGTAAAATACTTTACTTTAGATAAAAAGTTACTTTTAATTGCATCACTGCCACATTTGTTGGTAATTAATCTATTTTTATATTTTCATTAAAGATATTTATATGAAAAGTTGGTGTTCATGCGCAAATTGACAGATAGATTTTCATTCTTATCTCCCCATAAGCTATCCATGTTTAAACTTGATTCAACTAACGTAAAAAAATATGTCGTTGATATACTTTTGAAAAATAAAGAGAAGAATAAGCTATTCATCGCATGGTGTTAGTATGTGATTGAACTGAAAGTTATATAATTTGTTAATAGGAGTTTCACATTGTAAACTAGTGTTGTATATTTTTGTGTGAATATGTAATTGATATTGTTGTTGTGAATATATAATTGATATTGTGAATATGTTGCTACATATGTTGATAATAATACTGATGTAATTGAACTTGTTCTTGTGAATATGTTTGAATTAAAAAATTGCAATGGTGTCAATATGTGCTTGATGAATATGATTTTGGAAAAAAAAATTGAAATCTCTTTTAAAGACAACGTTTTTTTTTTAAAAAAAGAAAATACCATTAAAGACGTGTTTATACAAACCAACAATTTACATTGCTTTTTAAAATAGATTTACAACGCTTTTTAAAATGTACCTATTACACCGATTTTTGAAAAAAGTGTTGTAAAACTAGTCTAAGAGAAGCCCTGAGTGTTATATAATTATACCTATTTCAACGCTCTTTCTAAAAAACCGCTGTAAAATTAGTATAAGAAGCACGCTATATATGCACCTATTACAACGTTTTTTTTTAAGAAAAGCGTTGTAAAACAAGTATAAGAAGTGCGCTATATATATGCACCTATTACTGCGTTTTCTTAATAAAAGCATTGTAAAACTAGTATAAGAAGCGTGCTATATATGCACCTATTACAACACTTTTTTTTTTATGAATAGCGTTGTAAAACTAGTCTAAGAGAAGCGTTGTAAAAGGCTGAAAAAAAAACGTTCTAAGAGAATCGTAGTGATTATGTTACGAGCAATAACTCAAATTGGTATTTTTTCTTTTCCCAATGTAAAATTCAAACCTCATAAAACTACAATGCTTTGTGAGGCTTTGCTCTCTAGAGTTCTTGAAAGAATGCACTTTGAACTTATCAAGGTTGTTAATCTTTGTGGCGTTCTTTTCGGCTTATTAATCCCTAGATTGTAGCACCAATTCATTATTTGCCCGTTTGTTGAGTTATAATTTTTGGTTTCCTTTACATCAAATCATAACACACAAAATTTACCAATTTTGGTGATCATTAACCTGCATTCAAATCTCAAGTTTTACATAGCCTTTTTCGGTTATTCAACAACCTAATTTTTATTTTAAAATGTCTTCTTTCACCTCGTTTTGAAATCGTGATTCAATTATCGTATTCTAAAAAAAAACGTGATTTTGACTTCAATTTGTAAATTTTCATTCTAAAACTATCTTTAAAATAATTTATAGCAAAGAAGATGATATCTCTCTCTCGTCTATCTCATATTTATGTTCCATTTATTAATAATTGCATTCATATATACGAAATCATACATACGAATCATATAATATATAAATTGTGGCTAGGGTTATGACGACTTAAAGGGTAGTTTTATATTCACCAATTGAGGCTATCAACCTCTCAACAACCTAACTAAAGAATAGCGCATCACATCACGGGTCATTTGTATTTACATCCCATACAAAATATTTATATATATTTTATATTATAAGTACATTAAAGAATACAATAGTCGATTTATTATATACTTTATTTAATTTATTAATACAATCCATAAAATTCAATAATTACATCAATTGGAAGTTGCTAGTTAATTAATAAAATATAAGAATAATAATTGTCTAATTATGAATTATTTATAAACACGCTTGTAGTTAAATAGTATAACAAATGAAAGTTAATGTAGAAACTGAATCCGATAGTGAAACCAAAATTTTATATGTTAAACATTTACATTTCACACGAGAATGATAAATATGAATAACATAAATAGTTAAGAATAAGAAATATGTAATTCAAAATTGGTTCAAAAATTTGAAATATTATTACAAACTCCCCCGAACTTAAAACAACAAAAGATTCTAATCAAAATGATATTATATATATAAGAGGATTTTATAATAAAAGAGTGAGATTGTAGAATCTTAACAATTATATGAATGATCAGGATTAGTATAAAAAATTAATCGTATAACTTTTTATTTTTTATTTTTATGTTTTTAAATAATCACGTGTCATTCATTTTCATATTGGCAATAGAGTATCTACCTAAGTCTAAGATTAGTAGTATGTCTATAAAGACCTTAATAATACAGTATTAACATTATATTTATAATTGTATATTTATAATATCGCAAAATAAGGAATCAGGAGTAATCAGTGCTTCAATTTTCGAATTCATATAACGCTAGATTTTTTCGATTTGTAATTTCTTGTTATTGGACTAATGATTCTCGATATTAAAATGGAGATTTGATGATAATGATGTATCGCGATCATATTCTGCTATTAAAATAAGCTGCGGCGTTGCTGGTACCGAGAGAATCGATTAGGTCCGGTAATTGGGTATCAACTTTTAGGGTGAAGTTGATGGAGATTTCTACCGTGCATCCCATCCCCCATTTTAAGTAAAAATATATTGTTTTTTTTAATATCTATAATACCCTCAAACAATTTTACCACACATTTATTAATTTCTCTTTCGAAACTTAAAAAAATTATTCCATCATTCGAAAATTTACAAATCTTCAAAATATAAAAAAGTAAATAACTTTTTTTAATTTATAATGTTTCACTTGTTTCATATTTTAGAAGTTAATATTTTTAAAATTTTTAAACCTTTTAATCAAGTTAAAAGTTTCCAAACATATATTTTTTAGATTTTCAAAAATTTCTAGCAATTTGAAACTTTTGAAATATAAAATTTTAGATTTCATCAAAACTTTCGAAACTATGAAATGTTCGAAACAATAACATATTCGAAAGTTTCAAAAGGTTAGAAACTTTCAATTCTGATGATATTTTTGAAATGTAATTTAATATTTGAAAAATAATTAAATTTTGTATTTTAAATATGTTTTTAGTCCCCGTAAATATAACAGTTTTTAGTTTTAGTCCCTGTAAAAAATATTGTTTAAATTTTATCTCTATAATATCAGAAAAATTTATTTTTAGTCCTTGAATATATTTAAACCAAATATTTAATTGATGTGAACCAAACATTTAAATAATTGACGTGGACAAAACATTTAAATAATTTGTATACTTATTGTATACTTATTTCTGCTTCCTCGTCAATATATCTTTCCCCAAATTTTTTGTAGCA
>JBBPBR010000004.1:38783003-38837213 GCA_037974775.1 Cicer pinnatifidum | reverse complement strand
TTTTTCAAAAAAACTATGATTGTGTGCATAATAAACTAAAATTTTATGTATTGATTTTTATGAATGTAAAAATATGAAACTGTTCCTATATTTTTGTGTTTATTGTATATTAAAATTCAATAGATTTTGACAAGTTTTATTATGTGTAATAAATCACTCTACTAAGAAGATGTGTATTTTTGTATTAGAAACATCAATCCCGATTTTAACGAAGTTTAGTATTTTGATCACGACTTTAAATGTAGTAATCCTTTATATGTTTATTTTTGGAATAGAAACTAGAGTCATTTATTTACATTTTGAGCACAAACTTTACAAAATTTGAGGTATTATTGATATGTTAAAATAAGTTACATGTTGATAACTCTAGTTGTCACTTTTTTGAAATTTGAGGCTTTTTTGTAGAAATAGAAAAACATAATTTATTGTTTGTTAAATTAAAATTTATTTCTAAAAACTATACCTCCTAAATTTTCTGGAGAGTATTTGTTTGTTAATTTCTAACATTGTTTGCAATACTAATAAAATTAGCGAAGTTTACTTGAAAGGGTATACATTTATTTATTGTTGAAACATAAACTAGAAATTTGTGTTAGTGGATTGATTTCTAGAATAATTTTGAACTAGTAAATAGAATGATGTATAAAATAATTTCCAATACCTTCACTCTTGGTACTAGAGGTGTATTTGAGTTCAAGGTTCGACGATCATGGGGTGGACATTCCAGAGCGATAGATATCACACTACGCGAAAAATAATATTTTACAGCGCTTTTTTTAAGTCATTTACAGTAGTTTTTCAAAAAATTAAGCGCTGTAGTATCTAGCACTGTAAAAAGATACAACAACGCTCTTTAAAATAAAAAACGCTGTAAAATTCCTTCTAAAAACGCGCTGCTTGTTGTACTAGTTCTACAACGCTTTTTCAAAAAAGCGTTGTAATAGGTGCATTCCTTTATTTCAGTTAGATCTCTTTGTGGGATTATATCAACAATCTCCTTCATGAATCGCAATATATAGTATCTGCAGTCTATGTTGTTAGTTTGACGAGGACACTATAAAATAAAACATATAATTCAATAAATATTTGTGTATTGATTGTTAATGAAATTTTAAAGGCATATATTTCAAACCTATATTGGAATCCATGTGATTTATTTGACTTTTACTTTGACACTGTAGCACCCCTTTGAGCTTGGAAAACTTGTAAAGTACTATCAAATAAATGTGATTATTATTATTAACAAAACATATTATATATATATATATGTAAGAAATAAATGAATAAATAAATACAATACCTGAAGAGTGCGAAGAAATACGTAGGGTTCGTAAGGTTACAGCTTCATTTAAGAAGGATCAGCGATAATGCGCAGAAATATTAATGGTTCGTAGGACAGAGTAGGGTTCGCAATGAGAAGAGTACGTAATAATGTTCGTAGGGATAGTAACAAATATGAATATGGTTTGCAATAAAGATGGTTAACAATATGGTTCGTAGGGACGATAGGGTTCACAATGAGAAGGATAATGAAGAGGAGGTAGACACTCAAGAGTAGTGAAGTTTATATAATGAAGAAGAAACTAAAGCGGTTTACTGTTATATATAAAACCCTATTATAGCGCTTTTTTGAAAGAGCGCTGTAAAATATCTCCTTATTTTATTTTTTAAAAGCCTATTACAACGCTTTTTTAGAAGGCTTTTAAAGTGCTTGTCAAAAAGCGTTGTAAAAGACTTTCTTATTTTATTTTTTAAAACCTATTACAGCGCTTTTTTAGAAACTTTTTAAAGCGCTTGTTCAAAAGCGCTTTAAAATACCTCCTTATTTTATTTTTTAAAAGCCTTTTACAACACTTTTTCAAAAAACGCTCTAATAGGTCATTTAATTATTTGAAAGCACAAGTCTTTGACAGGTTTACTGTTATATATAAAATCCTATTACAACGCTTTTTTGAAAGAGCGCTGTAAAAGATCTCCTTATTTTATTTTTTAAAAGTTTATTACAACGCTTTTTTACAGACCTTTTAAAGCGCTTGTCCAAAAGCGCTGTAAAAGATCTCCTTATTTTATTTTTTAAAAGCCTATTATAGCGCTTTTTTAGAAGCTTTTTAAAACGTATGTCTGAAAGCGCTGTAAAAAACCTCCTTATTTTATTTTTTAAAAGCCTTTTACAACGCTTTTCCAAAAAGCGCTCTAATAGGTCCTTTAATTATGTGAAAGCGCAAGTCTTTATAGCGCTTGTGTTTAAAGCGCTCCAAAAGCGCTGTAAAACATTATGTGAGGGCGCTTCAGTTTACAGCGCTTTTGAAAAAGCGCTGTAAAAGCCTTGTAAACATTATGTGCAAGCACTATGTGACCCTATATGACCCTACAACAGCGCTCGTCAAAAAAGCGCTGTTGTATCCTCCGTTATTTTTAAAATATTATACAACAACACTTGTATTTAATAAGCGCTATAAAAAGCGCGCTATAAAATGTCATTTTTGGCGTAATGTCAACACCTTTTTTGCTTCACCGAACGTGGTGTACCGTGTTATCCAACCAATGTTTGAGGTTGGAGAATCATCAAGACAGGTGACAAATGTTTCTAGGGTTGATGCAGAGGCTCCCATTTCTATGATTGCTCCTGCTTCCTTTTCGCCATTGCCGATCCCTCGGTCATTTTCTAGGACTGAGATGGAGACGTGTTTTAATTAGTGGAACGTGGATCTGGAGCCTTAGAGGAATTGATTGTCGATATGATTACAGAGGAGGTGGATACTGAGGAGGCAAATGCTAATGAATCTTTAGGGGTTACTTGTAAAAAGTGTAGGGGTTGTTCGTGCTATTGTAGATCTCAGTCATGATCATATTAGGACATGTGCAAAGGGCAATTGTTCCATTTTTTGGGTCGATGTACTTGTTTTGCATACTATTTGGATGAGTGTATTTATAACAGAACTTATGATTGATAGGCTGACTTGGTGGGATCTATGTTTTATATTTTTATGGGCATTTATTGAGGAGTTTATTTCTATTAACCGTATACTATGAATACTCTAGGAGTATGAACAATTGCTAGTTTGATCTCATAATTCCAATGTATTTTCTTGTGCATATCTTAGAGATATTTTTTAGATTACTCTTGTTCTTGGGCCCTTATGGTATATATATTTTTATCTTTATATGTTAATTTTTGGGCTGAGTTTATTCAATATCAAGAAAAAAATTTCCAAGTATTTTATTAGAAAGCCTTTTTATTACATTTTATTCGAGAAATTAATTTAAAAGAAAATACATTCTCATGAAATAGGGGCATTACATTCCTAATTGGACATCTCATAATCTTTTAGAGCAAAGTTGATGAAACGTACGTTGACATGCAAGTTGTGGGTAATGACTTGAGCAACAAGAAAGAAATATATGTTGATAATAGATAGATGTAGTGTAGATCATCACTCCTAAATCCATCTCTGTCCCGAATTTTAATTTTGGGAAAAA
Organism: Cicer pinnatifidum; assembly: GCA_037974775.1. NCBI lineage: Eukaryota > Viridiplantae > Streptophyta > Magnoliopsida > Fabales > Fabaceae > Cicer > Cicer pinnatifidum. The sequence continues at coordinate 38,833,733 of JBBPBR010000004.1, read as the reverse complement.
TCCGCACCCGCACCAAATCAAAACGGATTTTCTTCGCCTAAATCAAACGAGTTTGGGTGGATATCTGCTGGTGCAGATTATGTTGCTATCCCTAGATGTACAAAACATGTACTTGAGTTTAGCCACTAGTTCAAAAGCTTTGTTAACACTTAGATCTTGATATTGTGCACTAGATGAACGAGTAGAAGTTGGATAACTAATTTATCTTGGAGCATATATCTTTGAAAGGATCATATAAAACTGATCACTAGAGATAGAACTTTCACTTGGTGATTTTTGTAAAAGGTCATCTTAATCAGTTGGAGCAGTCATGTTTAGAGCTCTCAATTTGATAAATCCTCTAATTATTGGTCTCGGTCCACATGTTGGAGGGCAAAAAGATTTTATAATTTAAAAGGCCACAAAAAAGAAAGCTCCCTAAATTTTTTTGGACATAGTGGGCCTATAGGCCCACTTTTTCAAAAAAAAATAAAATTTTTTAGAAAATAATTTGACAATTTCTTTTAATTTTTTTTCGAGAAATAATTTTTTTTCAATTTTTTCACCAATAAAAAATAATTTATAATATTTTTTTCGAAATTTTGTTTGATTCAACAACAAAAATCGATATTTTTTTATTTGAGAAAAAAAACCATTTTTTTTAGAATTTTTTTATTTTTCTCACATATTTTTTGAGAAACTTTTTTCGAATAAAAATTCAAAAACTTTTCAAGAAAACAAATCTCAAAATTAACAAAATATTGGGGACTATAAGTCCCATTAAGCTTCATGAAATAATGAGCCAGAGTTTTAAAAAAATTATTTTAATAAGGACTTAATATTAAAAACTTAAATAAAAATTAAGGGAGCTTGAAGTTAGGGACTTTTTTAACTACTCTAACATTTGCTTATTGCACAAACACGAATTCTGATGTCTCCACTTCGGTCAATGAGAAAGGTTTTCTACCACTTCTTTTGGGATTTGACCCCAAAGGAGCTTGTTAACCAACGAGTATTGTAATTCTAGTCATCACATAGGTTTGATTCATACAAATTTAAACGATCGTATTGAATTTACTAATGAAGAGAATCTTAAATTTAAGGTTGGTTCCTATTATCAATAAGTGGCTAATGATATTTTTTTCTGAAGCAGCTAGTGTTGCTATTAAGTACCTAACATTCTAACAATCTCCCTCTTAAAGGATTTCAAGAGAGGAGCAACATGTGAAGAACGATGTCGTTCTTTTACTTTTATGTTCTTTTTTTTTTCTTCTAGTTTGCTTTATGTACCCTTAGAGTCATAGAAAAATTACTAGCTATCTAAGCAAGTCTTGAATAAACTATTCGAGTATAAAGAAAAAGTCCATCCCGCCCATTAATTTATATTGCAATTTTATATTCAAAGAAATAAAACGTGGCTTAACAGTACATTTGAAGAATAAGATTTTTGTCCTAGTGGTGTAGTTGTATATACATAATAATGAAGGATCACTTTTTTAAAGGATGGGATTAAGCATAGGCGTGCATTAATTAATGTAGAAAAAAATCACTTGACAAGTTGCTCCTTCTTTCCAGATTCTTCAATTTCTCTCAACCCTCCAACTTTTTGTTCTATTTCCTCAATCAACTCCTCACGCCACAGAGCCTCCCTGGCCTCTGCTTCCATTGTCTCTTGCTGCAAAATCACAAAATTACCCATAATTCAAATTGTTTCTCCTGTGTTTCCAATTGGAACATTTTATATATATTCTATTGAAGTACAGGATTTGCTTTGTGGCCCCCTGTTTTAGTCTTTTAGTGACAGATATAACAAAGTCACATGAAAAATAAATACCTTCTCATAGATCCAGTTGCCAGTGCCGTCTCCTCCATCACCCCTATACGTTTCTGAATCGTAATATGGGTCCTAAATCATATATAAAATGTTCTAAGTTAGTTTTCACCGTTATAAACCAAATATAAAATCATATAAATTCTTATAGAACATGAATACAAAGGAACAGAACTTTACCTTCATGGCACCAAAGAATAAGCATCCCCAAACGGTGAACATTATGTACCAAGAGTCTGCAAAAAGGATTAAAAACTGCCAATAAGAAATCAAATTTACACTTCTAAGAAAATCAAAAAATCATGAGTTAAAAAAGAAAAACCAAAAACCAAAAAACATTAATATTTGTTTGAAATAATATTGAAACTTACAAACATTCTTTATTTGTTGATCACTAAGATGCCAAATTGTTTTCTCCGTTATAAGATCTCTCTGTCCTTCCATTTGTTCTACTATAATTGCCATCAATGGCCAATCTGGTAAACCATTCACTTTAGACAAAGATGTTCTTTTTTTCTTGCCCTCTAAAACCTAATTTACAAATATAAACAATCATTAAAATTCTTACTAAACATGGTTTAGCTACACCTACAATAATAATTATTAGAAAAAAAATGAATTATTATTGAAAACTAAATACGAATAAAATGAAAATTAATCTCTATATATAATTATTTTTAAAGATGAATTTTAAATACTTACCTGTGATGGCCTGTTGAAAAGGGTAGAGTTTGAAGGGTGCTTAGGCTGCAAAAGAAAAACATACACATTCATCTTTCAGCTTTGAAACTAAACATATGAATCTCAAGAGAATGAAAATTAAGGAGCATTTACCAATCTTGAAGATGAGTTCACTTCAAATCTCTTTGTATGAAGACATGAGCTATGAATATGTGACTTGACAACGGTGAAACCGATGATAGCCTCGGCCATGATTTTAAAAGTGGAGAACTGAAAAGTGGTTGCTATGCTGGTCCTTACATATATGGGATAGAGTGGATAAGAGTCGAATGAAGAACCACCCTTCAACTATGTGCTTCCAACAAATTGGATTTTCGCGGTACTAAATGAAATGACACATCAAAATGACCCTGTTGTCCTCATGTACAAATACTCCTTCACTTTCGACTAATTTTACATGCCAAAAGCATTAAGGGTATTTTAGTTCAATGTTTAAACAGTTCACTATTCCTCAATTTAATGGATATACTTTTTTTTTTTTTTTACAAGAATGGGGTACATTAAGTAGTTGGTTTCATCTTTTCTACTCTCAACATTTATTATTATTTAACTCGAGTTCTAATTTAAAAGAAGTTAGATTTGGATAAAATATAAGATACACTAAGATTTGTATCTCAAGATTTCTCTTATGGGTTATCTAAATCACTCCTCAAGGATATAACTTATTAGGGTCGCGTTCTAGTCTACCACTATAGACTCATCATGTGCGTCTCTCAAATCATAACCATTGGTAAAATAAGAGTAGAAGAATATACGGGCTATGATTTACTTATAATTATAAAAGTGGAGATAGGTGTGAAAAATAGAAATATATTATGTCATGTCAAACAAACCAATATCACATAGATCAATTCATCTTTTAACTTATATCTTTAAGATCATAACTTAACTAATTCAAATGCAAACTTCGACTATATCTTAACTGATAACTTTTGATCATATGCATATTTTTCATTGTTTGTATTTTTATTTATCTTTAATCATTAGTTAATTTAAGAAGTTATTTGATAAGTTTTGTTGATTTTAGTTCTTGGATTTAATGACAGGTTTAGGTTCTTATTTTCTTGATTAAGTAAATATTTTTCGTAGTTGTGTGTTGTTTCTTTTATTTTAGTGCAGTGCTGAATTTTAGTGAGTAATCAACATGATCTATGTGGAGTATTTTAGCCATATATGTAGTTGTAGATGTCCAATTGGAGTTAAATCAAATGCAAATGAAAGATAAGATTCATAGCTAAAACTTTCATGAAGATACCTTAGCCAAAATCAGACTCAAATGAGGAGAAACATGCAGTAAACGTCAAAAAACAAATGTTGTGTGTCTTAAGCGCAAATGCTTGCATCCAAGGCACATTTTTACAGTATTTTCCCATCTTGTTTCTGCCCAGGTGCGTCTAGAGCACAAATGCTTGCATCTGGGGCACATGACATGCTGTAGAATGCATAAAAATGCATTTTTCTCACTCTCTAGGTATCTTTTTGACTATTTTGATGTTTGAAGACTTGTGTCCTAGTAAAGAAACTCAAAGGAGGTTGGTTCTAACACCATTGAAGGAATCTTATCAAGAATCATTCATGAATCTTTCTTGTAATTCTTCTTTAATCTCTATTTCTTGTTCAAGATGAAACTCTTATATTTTTGATTTGATTTCTAGTTATATGAAAGATTTATTAAATTATTTTTCTCATCTCCGTGCTTAATATTTTTTAGTACTTGATCAACTTTAAACTTTTTTATGATTTGTATTTTGAAATGGAAGTGGACTTTACAAATGCTTGAGATGAAAAATTCATGATATTATAGTCTAGGGATAGATACAGGTCATGAAACCAATTGAATTACTTGTAGAGACAATAGTTGAATAAGAGAATTCTTGTACTATAAAACTTAATTTTAATCTTAAATCCACTAAGAAATTAAAGGTTAATTTGGAATTAAAGATTATGTCACTAAGACATTAGGGCAAGAATAATAAAAGGAAATTCGGTAATAGTTCAAGCAGAAAATCATCCTTGTGCACCTATTCCCATGACAATTGACTTCAAATTCTCATACAAGTCTGTATGATCTCGAATGTTATACATTGGTATCTCCACTTCATAAGTCCTAACTTTCCAATTAAGTATCATTATTATAATATCAAAGTCTTGGATAGAGTACTATCTGTAATAACCATTTGTCAATTTCTTAAACACTAATGTAAACCTCAATATTCGTAATGTAACCATTTATCAATTTCTCACATTCCTCACACAGTCATCCAAAATGAATAGTAATCACAAATAACACATAACACAAAAAAATAGGAAAGCAATTGACGAGATTGATGTTGATGACATATGTTGGACACCCTATAGAGAGCATAGACCGAAGCGACCATTTGAGGTTGTTTCATTATTCATATGGTGGATACGCTGGGGTCCCAAGATATATGCTCACTTGCCAGATAGGGTATTGCGTTAATATGAACATGTTCAAACCATCCCTGGTTCACATTTGGAGATAGTAGGTCAGACAATCACAGGAGAGGAAATGGACATCATGTTTACGTAATACGCTGTACATGTAGTTGACACTGGGGCAGTTGTACACAGACCTGCAGACTGCGCGAATGAGTACATGGACTGGTTTCGTCGGATTTCTCATCCATATATCATTCGTAGCGAACCAGTCTATGTAGCTCCTTCGGTTGCAGAACTTGTTGATGATGATCATGCTCCAATAAAAGAACGGTAAATTCATTTAAATTTAATTTATGACTTTATTAAATTAATTAGTCATGTAATTTGTTTAGCTAAATTAATTAATTAATGTATTTTTTAATGCAGCGTCGAACAATACAAATTGTAGAGGAGTTTCTTGGTCGACAGCTGGTATTACCTGATGGCATCACACTCTTGAATAAATTAATTTTGGCATCACATCTCAGAGGGGTGGTGGAAGAGATTGGACCAACGTAGTGCCATATCGTAGGAGACATAGAGAAGCTTAGGATTTGGATTTGTATTTTGGATATATATTTTTTATATGTATTTTGGATATACATATTGGATACCTATTTTGGATTTCGACAATGTTAAACAACTTCATTATATTTGAATTCATACGATATTAAATGTCAACAATTCAATTTACAATAACTTCATTTATAGTTTATGGAAATATCTGCAACCAATGTTGCATGCGATCCCTGTAAATAAATTCCCATTGTCGTGCTTCTTCATTGCAATATTTTTTTCCACAAATTACTTGCTGGTGGTATAGGGGAATCTGACTTTAAGTAAAGCTGTTAAATTACATAACAATTATAACTCAATTATCAATTATAAATCAATAACAATTATAAAATGAATTATCAATAGCAATTTAATATGACAATTAATACCTGTACAAAATGACAGTTGTTAACAAATGCAATAACAATCAGACGATGATCTGACATAGATGTTGTTGGTGGACTTCGAAGTGGAAAATATGTCCGCGATTGGTTAAGTGATAATGCAACGACAACCAAGTTAAACTTCAAAGCAATCACATATCCCATTATTGGAAGTGTCATCCAATTATCCTTTGATGCAACTTGCTCAACATACACATTGCGTATAAGTTGTCGAACATAATTTTCTCCACCAAATATTATCTCGTAAGGAGACATGAACTCTTGATGATCTACCACACACTGTTGACGGATGAATGCCCAACCATTCTCCCCCATTCCAAGTAAAGTTGCAATTGCACGATATCTACAATTACCATCATCATCGACATCAATAATGTCATCTATGAATTTATGAATTTCAACTAGAAACCAATCTTTGAAGATGAGAACTCTTGGTTGTTGAACTTTGCTAACTGATGGTCGAGGTGTGAGCTTTTAGACTGATGGTCGAGGTGCGAACTTTTCTACTTTACTGGTTGATATAGTGCTACATGCATTTGTGTCACTACATCGAATACTTGCATCCACATACTCCCACTAAGATGGATCACGCTTGGTTGATTTTTCTCTTTTTGATACCTTACTTTTACCTTTTTTTGGTGCACCTTTGGTTTTAACCATGGAAACCGGTGGAAACATCGACGTAGTCGATGGATACACGATCTCTCATAATTTTCCTTTAAGTAAAATTTTTACATGTACATCAAGTTCTTCAAACTTTTTCACTGTCACATCTATTTCATGTTTCACAGATAACTCTGAAGGTTTACTCGATGCATCAACAGGGAAAGTTAATTTACTCCACCAAACATGAATAGCGTCTAATGGAATGGAACGTGGGATCATACTATACTTGGCTATTTCACATGCATAAGGTAGATCATCTGTTGTCCTAATTGTGCAACGACACTCAGTCTGATCAATACCTACATATTTCTTGTGATCATACTCTGCCGCAATGTGATCTATTGCATTTTTTAACACAACACCACACAAATTGGCGTATAATATGTTACTATATCGATGCTCCTTTTGAATGATGCTCTTTTCAAATGATGCTATTATCATATTGTGTTGTAATACAATCATGTTATTGATGGTTTCCCAAACACTACATATATCACCCATACTATCTTGTAATATTCTTTTCAAACTCCAATGCGCCGACTCAACCCTTTGTGTTGTGGTGTTCCCAAAGTGCATAACTCTATTTGTCCACGCCTTAACAAACCTTTCCTTGTGAAGAATTAATCACTGCTCGTGTACATAATCATAAAAAATAGAACAACTACTACATATTCATTCAAAGATAACAAACTTCATGTAGTACCGAGCCTCATCATAACTATAAATAAGAGCCTCCCATGCCTCCATTATTTGCACTTCCTTCTTTTTTGGAAACACATTCATCTTGAACTTGGCTTTGACATTCTTGCATATATGAAACAAGCATAATAAATTCACTGCTTTTGGAAAAACATTTTCAACCACGTTCATCAAAGCAAGGTCTCTATCAATAACGATGACTTCAACTTCACCACTTGTAATCTGTTCTTTCACCATTTGTAGTGCCAACGTGAAGTTATCAGCACACTCAAACTGTAGATATGCAAATCCCACACAAAATTTCATTTCAGTAGATGTGAAACCCATAATCTCAAGTAATGGCATTCGATACCTACAGGTCTTGTAAGTGCCATCCATAATCAATACTATGTGAAAATTATTTACAAGAGTGATAGTGTCTGGATGGACCCAAAATATGTCCCTAAACTCATTTGAACCCTTTACCTTCCTATATCGATAGATGTATTTGTCCCGTTCCATCAATGTCTAAAGATGTTGCATTTTTGTTCTATTACCTCTAAGTGATGAACGATATGCTTGGCGTGCATTGTAAACTTGTTTTATTATCGTGAAACATTCAACGTTATGATCCCTCAGTGTCATTAAAATGTTTTTTGATTTTACCAAGTTCTTTGTCATATCACCAAGTACATTTTTCTCATCTTGAGACAATCCGCCTAAGAAAGAGTGACCGGTCAGTTTTTTTGGCCAATTCGTGGTTATGGAGACCACATATTACATGCAAATACCATTCATCACCAACACTTGATCGTGTTCCTCTCAATCTAAATGGACATTCACATTTTCTAGTCCAACTACTCCTCATAAGATTAGGATTATTCCAACGTCTATATTTACCACTTCTTTCACAGCCAATAATTAATTTTGTCTTTGTTCTTGGTCGTGTTGTCGCAGTTTTAGATCTAAAAATCACAACGACAATTCCATTTTCCCTTCCAACATTTCTAGCCCATTTCAATAATTCCTCTCATGTATCAAACATTATGCCGATGGTAAACACATCAGTCAAATCAATCATAACAAGTTCAACTCCGTCATTCAAAGCGTCAAAATTAGGTTCCACATCATCATACATTTCTTCAAAATCATGATCCAAATCATCATACATTTCCTGAAAATCAAGTTCCAAAATACATTTTGTCATTGTTGTTTCACCCTTGATCCATTTAACTGCATCCAGTAAATTACATAAATATAACATAAAAAATCCTAAATCCTAAACCCAATAAACAAAAAAAAAATCCAAATTTATCTTAGTCATACATGAACTGAGTTAATGTATGTGTACGTAAACTCAGTTCTTGTAGCAAATACGTGAATTGAATTCAAGAACAGATACGTGAACTCAGTTCACGTATGACTAAGATGTTTCAAAAAATGAACTTCACGTTAACTGAGTTCACGTATGTGTAATTGAATTCAATTAGCATGTTTGCTACGTGAACTGAGTTCACACATACGTGAACTCAGTTCATGTATGACTGAGATGTTTGAAAAAATGACCTTCACGCGAACTCAGTTCACATATGTGTACTTGAATTCAATTCACATATTTGCTACGTGAACTGAGTTCACGTACACATACGTTAACTCAGTTCACATAGCTCATATGATTTCTTAAACTCCATTTATGTACACAATCTTAAATCATGTATGTTTTGTAAACCTAATTCACGTAGCATCTGTATTTTCTTAATTTTATCAGCTATGTTAATTCATTTCACGGAAACGTATGTGAACTCAGTTCACGTACGAAACCCAGATATGGAAAAAAAAATTGAAACTACAAAACACAACAACATACATACATACCTAGTTGAGTTGAGTCACTATAATGATGAAGATGATGAAGATGATTTAAGATTATTGAAGATGAAATGTATCAAAATGATTGAAGAAGATGAATAATATTGAAGAAGATTGAAGGTGTTGGGGTTAATGAAGATGAAGATGATGATGATAGAAATGAGCGGTTAATTGAATAAAGAGGGAAAGGTAATTTGAGTATTTTGGATTTACAAATAAATTTAGGTGTGTGGAAAGTAAAAGTGTAAGATAAAAGTTTCTCTACAACAAACGTTTGTAATACTGAAAAGAGAAAAGAAAATTTATCACCAACAAAGTTTTGTAATACTGAAAAAATAGAAAAGTTCTTGAAGCAAGTTTACTGGGTAATTTCGTTGTAATACCCTCTTGAAAAGAATAACCTAGAAACACTTAAAACGATTTCTTCTTTGTACTTTTGCCCAGTAATGGATGTGATCATAAATAACTTGATTGTACTAAGCTAAGAGTTTTAGAAGACTAGAGCATAGTCTGGTGACTAGTAGATGTTCTAGTGGTTTAAAGAAATCAATTTTGATTTAGTTCATTAAATTCTTTAGTGCAAAGTGATTGGACATAACTACCGTGTCGGTGGTGAACTAAGATAAATTGGTTTTGTGATCTATCTTTCTTATCTCGCTTTATTTGTTTTAATGTTATTTTTGTTAAAATCATTTTTTGTTTCTAACCAAAAATATTTTTATAAGGATTTGTTTTAAAAAAACTTATAAACACAATTAAAACGTTCCTTTCGTATGTTTTTCAACCTTTAATTCGCTTTAGAGCTCAGTTTGTTGGCTAAGCACTAAGTTGTGTTTGAGAAAAGATCTCATTAATTATTTTATTATGACTAACTCTTTTGGTGAAGCTACATGTGAAAATGTTAACAGGTCTCTGTTGTATGGTGGAGATAGATTTATGTAATGGAAGGATATATTGAGAAGTTTCTACGTCTCACATGATCATGAACTTTGGGATGTAGTTGTAGATGGCCATGGACCTCCCAAAAAAGAAGTCGGGGTTGAAATACCTAGAAAAGAGTTGAATGTTGATAAAAAGAAACAACAAAGATGTATCATAATGCCGTAAATATTAGGTTGAATGCAATCACCTTCAAACATGTTGATAAATGCAGCAACAATCAAATAGAAGAAGGCATCTTTTATGTTCCATGTCTTAACTTTGAAGGAATCAAGCAAGTCTAAGAAGTAAAGGAAAATCTACTTATTAGAAAGTATCAACTTTTCTAGATGGAATAAGTTGAAGATATTGAAAAGATGTTCTCTAGATACCTAACTTTAGTTTCTGGGATGACAATCCTAAGAAAGAACTATACAAAAGTTGACAATGTAAAAAGTATTTCGAGGAGTCTTTCACGTACGTGAAGATCAAAAGTGACAACAATTCAAGAAGCAAAAGATCTTGACAAATTGCCACTTGAAGAGCTGATGTGTTCACTCAGATCTCATGAGATTGAATTTGATGAGGATGAACCAAAGAGAAAGTCTAAATCCTTGCTCTCAAGACAAACGGGAAGAAAACCTTTTCCAAGGTGCATCAAGCTAAAGTTTAGACTCCACATGGATGTGTTTCAGTTCTATAAGATTTCAACGTATTTGGTACAATAGAAAGAACATCTTTCCCAAAAAATACTTCAAAAGATCTAAAGACAACAAAGATTGAAAAATAAAACAGAAAAGAAATAGATCATTTGCTATGAGTGCAAAGAGCCCGAACATGTCAAATCAAAATGTCATAAGCTTGAAAAGAGAAGCTCTAAAAAAAAAAGACTTTGGAGGATACAAGAAGAACTTGATGTATTCACTCAATCTTAGATGAATCTTAGATGTAATCACTCAAGCTTAGAAAATGAATACAAATACCTTGAGAAGAATTTTGAAAATATAAAAAGCGAAAATCAGACTCTAAAGGCAAACATTTCAAAACTATTAGAGAAAATTGACTGTAACTCTAGTAACTATGAAATAGATTTACAAGAGTGTCTTGCAAACAATATAAATAGAAGAAAACAAGCATCTATGATATATTGTATTAGTAGAAAGAAAAACATAGATATTGGTTTTCAAAAACTATATCATCTTGATTATTTAAAAGCGCGAGTGTATTTTTTTTTTTTAAAATATTACTTCGAAATAATTGAAAATTGAAATCATTTTCCTATATAAATATGAACTAAATTATTTTTTAAAATAATTCAAATAAAAGATGCATCGCAACACTAAACCCATAAAGGAGCATAAATAGATATATCAAGCGTGCTAGTAGGAAAAAAGTAGTTTGGGACGGTAGATCCATAATATGTCGAATTGGATAATATATTGGCCTATAAGACCTATCAAATCATCGTTCATACCCTTGGGCTAATCTCTACACACACCTACGCTAAAGTGCTTCTCCAAGAAAGCTATTTCCTCACGGTCACGTCAAAAAAATGGAACATGGACCCACCAAAGGGAGGTAGGACTTCACAACTCTCAACATCCCTGAAGGTCTCAGTCATTGAAAACAACACTATAATGAGATACTAAATCCCAGTGAATAATACACACAATTTTAAATTAAGTATTGTTCTCAGCCGGAGCGGTAATCGGAAAAATTGATCATGGCATTCGCCTTCTTCCAAATATATTCATGATATAACTAAGATTTTTCTATAATAACCAATTACTTCCAATAATTAATAAAAACTCTTCAATTAAATAAACGATAATCCACGTATACAATAATCAAAGAAATCTAATATACACATTTATTCTGTAGAAAATAATCAATCAATTCAATGATGGAGATATACTACTTCCGCGAAGTGAGTATTATCTCATCATGTGGGGCACCCGCTCATCCTGTGTGGGGTGCAAGACCCATCTGTGTGGAGTTTAAACTTTATCTCATTATGGGAGTTTAAAACTCATCTATATGTGGGTACGAGATCCATCCGTGTGGAGTTTAAACTTCATCTCTTTGTGAAGTTAAAAACTCATCTATATGTGGGGTACAAGACCCATCCGTGTGGAGTTTAAATGTAACACCCCGACTTTTAACAGTGCGGTTGTATTTTTTTTTTCAAAACAAATTAATAAAAATACTATGTCGTAACACAAACGACAAAAGTCATAAATAATTACATCATAATAAACAACCGGCCAAAAATAGTTTGTTTCAAATACATAAGTTTCATTGCGACAACAACATAACAATAAGGAATGGAGAATAAATAAAATTATAAGCTGATCATTAGTCTAATTGAGGGTGACTGGGTTCTGAGGATCCACAAGAGGCACCAAGCCTCACTGCTTTCGATTACAAATCAATATCATCGCTATGCCACGTCTCCAAACTCTAATAACCTGGGGTGTAGGCCCGATCCACAATAATGTATAAGGTCACCAACATAAATTAACAAATAACACTTAGCACAATTCTTATATTTTCAAATGCTCAAGAGAACCTTTCGTCTTAACATTCTCCTCGAAAGAGTTTTCATATGTCAAAAATGCATAAAAAATGTTGAAAAATGAAGTTTTTTACAAACTGCATTGTCGTATTTGAATACAACATTTTCGTAGCCGAATACAAGTCAAGTCAGTGACAAAAACAACATATTCGTATTTGAATACAAGGTTTCGTATTAGAATACAATGTGGAAATTTTACATAAAAACTGAACGTTACAAATGTGTATTCGACTACACACTACATGTAGTCGAATACAACTGCTAAATTTTTCAGGTTTTTCAGTTTTAAAATGACTCTGAATCATTTCAATAACACTTCAAACATTCATAATATCAATTATGAACACATAATTAACACCAAATTAATCTCCACAAATTCACACCTCAATCACACATCAAAGATTCATAACATCAATTATGAACACATAATTACATCGAAACTTAATCGACACATATTCACACCTCAAAGCAATTACGGCACAATAATAAACAACAACCGAGTATGTATATACAATCATCATAGTATAACAAACATGACTCGCGTGTAGCCTATCACAGGTCTTACACATCAATTAAATTCTCATAAGGATAAGATGAACCAACTATCACATGGAACCACCCCGTGGCCCATGACAGTCACCACTTAACTTCGTTGCCCATCACGGTCACCAAAAGCTATGAAATGCATGAGCATACTCTGAATCTTTTCACCCCAATCATTAATTAAATACAACTATTAAAATATTCCCCATTTTTTACATTCATTTTGCACTAACGATTTTTTCAAACTTATCACAGAGTATACTCAAAATAGATTTTCCTCAATAAAATTCATAACGCACATATTATCAGTTATGAATACATAATCACATCAAAACTTAATCACCATAACAACATTAAGATATCAGAGTTCTCCCCACCGCTAACTCAATGTCTAAGGTCTCGATTCCTTTCCAAGACTCAAGGAGCTAACTACATAAACATAAATATTTGTAACAATTTGTTCACAATAAAATTAATCCAACCACAACAAAATTCCCAAAATTAAATATTTTTAACACACCGAACTTTTAAAACCAAATAATCTACATTATTTAGTTAAAATTAAATAAAAAAAAATATTATCCAAATCACACATACACACACTCGACTATTAAAACACCAAAAATTTTGAGTTAATAAAATACTCTAAATTTTTTCTTTTTAAACTCAGTCCAAGAGTAATTAAAGAGTAACATTTTAAACTCTAACCATTTTAATTTCAACTTAACCTTTTGCTCAAACTCTTCAACTTAGTTAAAGTTTGAACTTTTTCACAACTTTAACAACTATAATTTTTTTTTGAAAATTTTTAACTTCAGTTCAAACTCATTTATTTGAAAATAACTTTGTACGTAACTCAAACACATCAAATTTAATCATAAATTCATAACAGGTAACAAACCGTATTTTCAAGAAAAATGTATATATTCACATCAAAATTAATTATCACACAATCACACATTAATCATCCATCAATCACACATATAGAGTCTCTTTATTCAAAATAGAAATTTGGAAGGAGCCCTTCGTGAGGCAGCAAGTAAATGTTTTCTTCTGCCTTCCTTTCTTTTCTTTCCTTCATATATATATATATATATATATATATATATATATATATATATATATATATATATTTTATAATTAAAACCAACAAAAAAAAAATCTAACTTCATAGATATTTTTAAAAAATATCATTACACATCACTTTTCAAATTACTTTTTCAAAAAAAATATCTACACTCGTCGCAACTCAATTGACAAATAAATTATATTTTTTGTAAGAAATGACATTTTTAAAAAATCTGCCCGATATTAAATTCTTTATAATATAATTAAATTATCATTCGACAATTAATTTTAATCGAGTGTCAAAATATATATATATATTAAACATATTACAAACTCTAACAAAATATGTTTTTGATACTTAATCCATAAAATAAAATAAAATAAAATAAAATAGGGCTAAATGCCTCAACAATTCAACACATAATACCCTAAAATTGCATAAATTAGAGTTTAAAAAATTAAGGGTCTTACATTAAACCTCGTCTCTTTGTGAAGTTTAATACTCATCTATATGTGGGATACAAGACTCATCCGTGTGAAGTTCAAACCTCATCTCATTGTAAAGTTTAAAACTCATCCATATGTGGGGTACAAGACCCAACCATGTGGAGTTTAAACCTCATCTCTTTGTGAAGTTTAATACTCATCTATTTGTGGGGTACAAGACTCATTTGTGTGGAGTTTAAATCTCATCTCATTTTGAAGTTTAAAACTCATCTATATGTGGGGTACACGATCCATCCATGTGGAGTTTAAACATCATCTCTTTGTGAAGTTTAATACTCATCTATATGGAGCATAAGCTCATCTCCATCACACACAATCAAAAAATTCATATTTTTAACAATCATACTCTTAAAATCATATTTATAATATAATATTTTATTTGAATATATAATAAAAACAATTATTCAAGAAAATATAATAAAACTATCTTTGTAAAGAATAGATATTCAAACAATCATAAAAACGGTAATTCAACAAACAGTAGTAAATAAATCAATTCATAATCTATCATTACATCTCATGAAATCTCAATTTTAATAGAATTAAGTTTTCGAAAAAATATATTTTATAAGAGAATATCATTCAAAATATCCAACTATTTTTCCATCCCAAATTCCCAAATTAATCTAACATTAAAGTTTAACGAGTGTGATTACTCACCTCTTGAATGGTTTGATTACCGCTTCGGCTGAGATCAATATTTGATTTAAAATTGTGTGTATTACTCAGTGGAATTTAGTATCTCATTAAAGTTTTGTTTTCAAAGACGTAGACCGTTAGAGACGTCGAGAGTTTAGAACCTACCTCTTTTGAGAAGAGTGATTTCCTTGGATTAGGTTGGTATATCTAGAATAAGTAGACATATTGTCTACATTGTACTTTATTTCGGGATTAGATATTATTTGCCCAGTTTTAGAAGTTTTAATTATTAAAGATTTTTCAGTTGTAAGGATTTATTTTAAGATTTCATAACATTTCTTATTTCGAACCGTTCATTATTTATTACAGTACGTTATTCTCTTATATTATTTGAAATTTTTTCCATTGTTACCTCAATAGTTATAACCATGTAACTATGTGTTACAACTTGTATTTTCTTAAGTTGGTTAAATGAAAAAATTATGTAAGGAAATTAGTGAATGTATGTCTCCCTTCCCCTCCCTATGTTTAATTGACCTATGAGTTCTTTTCTTCCTTCCCTTCACATCCAAACAAATGGTCTCACACATACTACTAATCTAAAAATATCTAGATATTTTTACGATTTCATCATTGCCCATCTAATCCTACTTACACACGTCATTCACCTCTAGATCCACTTTAGTAAAAATATCTACTCACATCGCAATAAAACCGATAGATAGTTTTAACAATAATGCAAGACATCATAAAATATTTGTTGATCATAATTCATCTGTAATTTAATTAAATTATTCTGAGACGAATTTTAACCAGGTCTTTGAAAATATTTTGCCAAACATATTAGTAATCCTAACCCTCTCAAGAACTATGGCATAAATTTTCGTCACAAATAGAGTCGTTTTAACATTTTGTTAACATTGAGACTATCATATGTATTTAAAATTTGCCAAATTTTTTGTTTGCGATTTCAACTAATTTTACACACAAGGAAACTAAAAATGTTTCACTCAAAAAAAATATAATTTTAGTACTTAAATTCATAAAATAAACATAGAGCTGACACACTCAACAACACGTTCATTATTAAATACTGTAAAACAACATAAATTAGGGTTTTGAAAGCTTCAAATCTTACTATAAGAAATATTGTCCTATGTGGAAAAGTTGAAAAGACAAGAAAACTTTAAGAACAAACAAACAAGGACCTCTCCAAATGTGGTTACTAAAGAACAAAATAATTTATATTGCAGATATCATTAGCAATAAGACTGCAACACCAGTTGTGGTACTTGCACAATGACTACTCACGACACATGATGGGTGAAAAGCCTATGTTCCAAGATCTGACTCTCAAAGGACGATGGTATGTAGGATTAAAGAGGAGGGTAAGTAGGATGGCATAATCTACAAAGCATAAGTGAATTAAGCAACATTGGTTATGATATAGTCCTTAATAAAAAATTCTTGTAAAGAAATAAGTCAAACATATAGATCTATACTTTTCACTTGTTAGAGGAATTAGTCCTTAATAATCTTTTTTACACTTCTATACCACTTGAACTATTGCATATTGATTTATTTGGTCCTATAAGGACAACCTCTATATGTAGTAAACATTAGACTCGTTGTTGACATTATAGGACAAACAAGGATAAAATCTTAAAACACAAGGATTAGTAACATAAAGTGTTTACTACATTATGCAAACAAGTTCAAAATGAAAAAGTCTTTTGAATTGCAACAATTCATAGTGACCATAATGGTGAATTTGAAAACAAGTCATTTGAAAAATTTCTGAAGAAAATGGAATTTTAAATAACTTTTCTTCTCTTAGAGCACCTCAATAAAATGGTGTTGTAGAAAGGAAACATATATCTCTACAAGAAACGGTATACACCATGAGTCATGAATTGAATGTTGCAAATAGTTTTTGAGCATAAGTAGTAGTTATTGCATTTTATATTTAAAATAGAATTGATAGCATTTCAACAAGTGTACTGAATCGTTGCAGGTAATAATAAAATGATAGTACTGAGTGTCGAACTCAATGATTGCATTTTACTATTGAATTTTATTTAATTATTAAAATAGAACAAAACGTTCTCAAGTTGATTGATATAATATTTAACATTAACAACAATACTAAAATTGATCCTTTATAATAAGAAAAATATCACGTATGAGTTTTACTTTGAATCCAACTTTGGTGTCTAATTTGATCCTAGTTAATGAATTCCTTTATTGAATTATTACCGAATTCTATTTATTATTCTTGCCCTAATGTGTTAGTGACAAAACCTTTAATTTCAAAGTAACTCATAATTCCTTAGTATATTTAATATTATAATTAAGCATTACTGTACAGGAATCCTTTTGTTAAATTGTTGCCTTTGCAACTAATTTAATTGGTTTCATGACCTATATCTATCCCTAGACTACAAATTCATGAATTTCTCATCTCAAGCATTCGTAAAGTTCACTTCCATTTCAAAATACAAATCGTATAATATTTTAATGTTGATCAATCAATAAAAAGCATTAAGCATACAAATGAGAAAAATAATTCAATAAACTCATTCATATAACTAGAAATCAAATGATAAAAACAGGGGTTTCATCTTGTTACACTCATCCCTAACAAATAGGGTTTAGTTACTCATGGTAGAGATAGAAAAGATAAATATTAGAGAAGAATTACAATAAAGATTCATGATGATTATTGATAAAACTGCTCCAATGGTGTTAGAAACGATCGTCTTTGAATTTCTCTGTTGGAGCACAACTCTCCTAAACTTCCCAATAGTAAAAAAGATCCCTAAAAGTGAGAAAAACACGTTTTTATACATTCAGCAGCATGCTACGTGCCCTAGGCGCGAGATTTGTGCTCCGGGCGCACCTAGACAGTGTCAAAAGGGTGGAAATGCGTCCCAGGCGCAGCTGTTGCGTTTCAGGCGCACAACTTCTTCTATTTGATGTTTTGTGCTTTTTTCTCCTCTTTGGAGTTTGAATTGGGTTCTAATGTTTCATGACAGTTGTAAATATGGATCTTAGCTTTCATTTGCACTTGGTTTGACTCCAATTGGACATCTACAACTCTAGATATGGTTGAAATACTCCACATAGGTCATGTTGATTTCTCACAAAAATTCAGCATTGCACTAAAACAAAGTAACAACACAAAATTCCAAATAGTCTCTCTACTTAATCAAGGAAATAATAACATAAATATTTTATTAAATCAAAGAACTAAATTCAAAAAAATACATCAAATAACTTCTTAAATTAACTAATGGTTAAAGATAAATAAGGCTAAAATCAATGAAAAATATGCATATGATGAAGAGTCATCTAGAATCTTTATAAAACATATTCTTATTAAGACTTATTATGAATTGTGGAAAGGAATAATACCTAACATATTTTTTTTCATCGATTTGGATGTACTTGATTTAACTAAAAATCACAAAAGTGTATCATTTTGGGATATTATGAATGCTCTATGACATAAAGAGTATTTAATAAAAAGACTCAAGTAGTTGAGGAACCAATACTTGTCAAATTTGATGCCAAGTATTTTGACCATAAAAAGTCAAAGTTGGATGAGAACTTTGCAGATTTACAGTTTCTAGAACTAGAAAAATGAAGTTTCTCAGATAAACTAGTAGACGATTCTGATGATGCAAAAGTTAACAACAAAGTTCCATCTACTAATGAAACTTAACCAGAACTACATAATGATTGGAGATATAAATAATGACATCCAAAGAATCTCATCATAGGAAATGTGAGTAGTCCTCTAAAGACAAGGTCTCCATTCAAAGAGAGATCAATGTTCTGACTTATGTTTGAAATTGAACGCTCATAAGTAGATGAAGCCTTAACAGACGATATATGGATTATAGCAATGCAAGACGAACTAAATCAAATTAAAAGAAATGATGTATGGGATATGGTACCTAGACCAAAACCAAAGCAACCTATTAGAACCATGTGGGTTTTTAAAAATAAACTAAATGAAAACGGTGAAGTAGTAATAAATAAAGTTAGGCTGGTAGCTTAAGACTATAGTCAACAGGAAGGTATTGATTATATTCAAAGTTTTGCTCTAGTAGCAAGGTTAGAGGCTATCAGGATTTTACTTTCATTTATAGCATTTAATCATATTATTCTTTATCAAATGAATGTGAAAAGTGTATGTTAAAATAAAGCTGCAAACACGAGAAAAGGGGGTTGAATTCTGTTTGAATAAGTTGATAACTTTTTCATTATTTTATTAAATTAGTTCATACTTGGTAATTTACTTGGAGTAGAAGCAACAACAAAACTAAGGAGTGAATAAAGTGACTAAAGTAATTTATCTTGGTTGACTACTAACTTGACTACATCTAGTTTATTCACTTAGAAAGATTTAATATATTAATTCAAAAACTTGAATTACAATGCACCTGACTTTCTAAGCCAGTCTTCTCAAACAACATGACAACCCCAAACTTTTGGGGAACACACACATCTTGATTCTACTAGCCAAATCTTCTCCATACCATCTGACAACCCAAGACTATTAAAGACATACTACCACCACTATTGAGTTTGAATACAATGGTTTAGAATTTGAGTAGTTGCTTCTAACAAGCAGATTATAACAATAACTACCACACTCTAAGAAAAACCCTTAGAAAATATTTTTCATTCTAACAAGTCTTTCTCTTTTTGAACTCTAAGGTGAATTTGGACTTTTGAGCTTGATTTCTTCTACTATTTTCTGATCTTTCAATGATGTTCTTCTTCATCCTTGAGTATCTATTTAAAGATAAAATTGAGGCTTCAATTTTGTCCTTGTTTAACTTTTAATTGTATCTTCATTCCTAGTTTTGTCAACAATGATCTTATTCATAAATAATTATGAACAAGATGCTTTTTGATAATATGCACTTTAACAATATGTTCTTTTTTATCTTTGTTCATGTGCAGTTCTTCTAGATTGATTCTATATAGATTAACTTTGTAAATTCTTTAGATTGATGTTGTTCGTATTTTGTTCAGATTGAGTTGTTATATTCTTCATATTGATATTGTTCATATTTTGTTCAGATTGAGTTTGTTAATTCTTTAGATTTATATTGTTCCTATTTTATGAAGATTGCTTTCGCAAATTCTTCAGATAAAACTTCCTTCCTATTGCTTGCTTTGATATGGGCGAGAACATAGTGTTGGACCGGTTCTTGAACTTTCACAAGTAGAAATATGACTACGTCCAACTTAGTATTTTGTCCTTTGTCAAAATTTGAATTATATATTTGGAAATAATAAATGATCTTCTTGTGAGTGTTTTTTCTTGTAAACAAATCTTGATCATATCTTCTTATAAATAATTTATACCTTCTTATAAATAATTCATATATTCTTGTAATAAAGCTTGATCAAATCTTGTAAATAATTCATATCTTCTTGTAGATAAATCTTGATCAAATCATCTTGTGAATAATTCATATCTTGTAGATAAATTTTGATCCAATCTTCTTGTAAATAATTCATATCTAATTGTTGATCATATCATCTTCAAATCATGACCACATATTCTTTTTAACTTGGTCAAATATTTTCTTCAATTATAAAACTGAATCAAATCTTATTTTACATTTTCTTTGAAAACATTAATCTTTTTTCATACTCTGTAGGGTCAAATATATTGTTCTCATCAAATAATTTTGTTAACATCAAAACTTTAAGTATAAAATTATCTTGGTTCCAACATAAACAACCTTCTGGTTATTATGATGATGAATTTCCACATCATGTTTTTAAATTCAAAAGTTCTATATATGATCTTAAACAAACTTCCAAAACTTGGTATGAAAGGTTGGAGGGTTTTCTATTGAAAAATAATTTCAACGAGGTTTGGTGGACCTTGTTTAGAAAATCATTTAAAAGTGACATTCTCATTATTCAAGTATACATTGATGACATTATTTTTTTTCCTTCTACTATTGCAAAACTATTCAAGATTTTTATAAGCTTATGCAAACTGAGTTTGAAATAAGTATGATGGGAGAACTAAAATTATTTCTAAGAATTGAAATTCAACAAAGCTCTAAAGATGTCTGCATTAATCAATCAAAATATGCCAAAGAACTTCTTAATAATTTTAAGATGAATCAATGCAAACTTATGCTTATGCACCCTACTTGTTCTCTTAGTAAAGATGACAAAGGTAAAAAGGTAGATAAAAAGGTATATAGAGGAATGATTGATTCCATTCTCTATCTCATTGCATCTAGATTTGATATTATGTTTAGTGTGTGCTCATGCAAGATTTCAATAAAACCCCATAATCTCATTTAACCGTTGTTCAAAAAATCTTTCATTATTTGAAAGGTACTACTTATCTTTTTTTCTTTATAAGATATTTCTTACAAGTTACAAGGTTACTATAATGTTGACTATGGTGGAGAAAAACATAAAAGAAAAATATGATCTCGTAGTCCAACAAAAGACAAGGAGCAATTTCTCTATCAACTATAGAAGCATAATATATTTCATCAGCAAGTTGTAGTAAAATAATTTTTGGTTATTCATGTGTTCTGACTTTGACAAATATAAATTGACTCTACCTTTAGCATTTTGAATTTAATATGTTTAAGACTTTCTCTCTTTGTTTAAAGGCTAAAAATGTATTAAAAAAGAAAGAAAAAAACAAACTAGTAAAAGTTAGGGGGACATAAAACTAACCTAAGACAAAAAAAAGTGTCATAAAGATATCCTCAAATCATGTAGTTTTTCTAGTCCCTAGGCAAAATTTATATATTATAGCTTCCTTTTGTATACTTTTTTTCTCGCCTTAGAAACCACATCTATAACAAGCTTTTCATTAGCAATAGAATGGTTTTTCATATGGCTAATAGTTGTTGCCTTCTGATCATCTCTATTTTAAAAAAACATCATTCAATATCTCTAAGTCATAAAAACTCGTAGGATGTAAGTTATTGTCAATAACAATAACTTTTGATTTGGCTTCGAAATTAGATTAATGGTCATTGTTCTCCTCTAACAATGCATCCCTCCAACAACCAAGAATACACTTATCAGTATATAGATGATCCTCTCATGTAGGATTTGTGTTAGTTGAGTTAGTAAGTTAGATCTAAAGACCTCACAAATTACATTATGAGGAACATGTGTATCATGGACCTTTTATTGTTAAAGCGTATTTGGAATTGTTTTTGATTCACTAAGATCAACTAACTTCGATTCAGAAGCTTCAAAATTATTCTTATATGTTTTTCTCGATTAGAGGGAGAAAATACTTCAATAATTATGGTTCATCCTAATTCAATATTGTGGATACGATCTATGTACTTTCAGTTTTGATTTGTCCAAAGAAGTAGTATTTTTAGGGATATAATTATTTTCCAGTGCAACATCTTCAATAGAGTGAGATAATCCATGACCATTAGAGTTTTTCCAACATTTATCAATAGAATGTCCTACAACCTTACAAGATTTATAAAAAGATGGCAGTTTTTCATAATCAATGTAAACAAAAAATACATATAATTAATGTTGAACAAGAATAAAATCTCTCATCTCTTGAGTCATGTCCAAATCAATCAACACTCAAGCAAAATGTCCCAATATTTTTGAGTTGGAGCTTCATTAGTACATAAAGGGGAGCCAATACCTGAATCGATTGTGAAGATACTCTTGGGCCTCTAATATTCTTGAGGCACATTGTAGATACTAATCAAACATTGGGCTTTTTGTATTTCTTACTAAATATGGATTTAAATCTTTCTTCTAACAGAAAATACGAAGAATACCTGATTTCAAATTCGAAGTTCCAACTGTTCAAACACTTTGCAAATCATTGAGAGAAGCAAAGGATAACTAACAAATCCTTTTCTAAGGGGAACAATTTTCCAAGGGGAACAAATTGGTATACAATATCACAATCAAATATTTATAGCAAGCTACCATGCTAATTGATATGACACCAATTTATAAAAAGAAAATTGATGTTATGCAAATGCTAAATCTCTTTATAGATGTGTGAAAATTGGTATTCTGACACATGTAGCATTTATTTTAAAAAGTGCATGTCAAGTCACTTACTATGTTTTCAAATTTTAGAAACTTAAATGTTTTAACTAAAAAAAACCAACACTCAATCCCCCACCACCTTCAAATTTCACTTCTCAAACTGTTTGAAACCTAGACTTCCCCTCAAACTTTTGTATTCACACTTGATTCTCCATGGCGACAAGCTCTATTTCTTCTACTATTGCGACTTCAACAACACCATGAATGATATGTAACCAGGATCAAGTGTGTAAAATAAATTACAAGTTATGTTGGTTTTGTTTGAATTCGTGTGTTGCTTCTACTTGGAAAAAAATATAAAACAAAATACAAAAAAAAATGTTGTATTGTTAAAGTTATTGCACACTACCTGTTTGACAAAATTTCTAAGAGTATTTTACAAACACATTACTACTGTTTTGTGTTAATTTACTCTCTTATAACCAATTTTTGTTCAAAAATCTTGAGTATTCTTGTTGATTCATTTAAGAAATTCAAAAAAGAAATTGAGTGGAAAAAGGAAAGAAAGATACATTATAGAAAAAGCCTAAATTGAGTGAAGGACGATTGACAAATTCATGAGTGTAAACATGTCAGCTAGGTGGTGAGATCTTTTTATTTGACTTTTATTTGTTTGTTGTTTAAAATATGAAAATAATAAATGGTGATGGTAGACCACCTCATGCGAGAAAAAATAGATTGTTGATGTTGGCTATACTACTCAAATGCAAAGGATGTTGAGGGAGCATACTGAAGATTTACATGCCATATATGAGCAGTTAGAAATTCAAGAAAATCATGGTGATGATGGAGCTAGAAGGAGGAGAAGAGAAATTGAGGGTGGTGGTAGAAGAGATAGAATAGAGGGAGTGGAATTTAAAACACCACTATTCCAAGGAAGAAATGATCTAGAGGCTTACCTTGAGTGGAAGATCAAAATTGAATTAGATATTTTGACCATATCTTGTGAACAACCAATATGGGCAAAATATTGTTCACATGAAATTAAACAATTAATGAAAATCAATTGCAATAATGTTGCTAGTGCAAAAATGGTTTCAAAAATGAATTTAAGAAGATATGGCCAAAAGTTTGTATTTCTTCTGAATAATATTTTGACTATTATTTTGTATTTATTTTAAAAAAACAATATTTTAATACAAACTCTTGAACAATCTACGTTTTTAAGAAGATATGATCAAAATATTGTTTACATGAGAATTGAACAACTAATGAAAATCAGCTGCACTAATTTTGCTAGTGCAAGAATGGTTAAAAAACGAATTTTGTGACTAAATCTCATCCAAAACCATACAAACTTCAATAGCTTAGTGAGGAAGGCGAGAAGATTGAGAGTGACCAAGTGAGGTGAACTTTTCTATTGGAAAGTTTGAGAATATAGCAACATATGATGCATGTTGATGGAGGCTTGTGATTTACTTCTAGGAAGGCCATGATAGTACGATAAGAAAAGCAATCATGATGGTTATACAAATAAGTTCTATTTTGTTGATAAATAACGCAGAATTAGTCTTGCTCCTTTGTCTCCTAGACAGGTTAGTGAGGATAAATCCAAAATGAGAGAGAAAATAAAACAAAAGAGACAAAAAAAAGGTGAAAACAAAGAGAGAAAAGAAAAAAAGAGTGAAAAAAAATAGGGAACAAAAGAAATAGGGAAAAGAAAAGGAGAAAAACACAAAACTTGTTCATAAAAGAAAAAGAGGTGAAAACAGATATGCTATTAAAAAAAGCCAATGTTATTACTTTTGAGCAAGCAGAGGGACTTAAAGTTTCTAGGTCTTACTAATTCTTTTTCTAGTGAAGTTGCTTCTTTGTTGTAGGATTTTGAAGATATAACTCCCAAAGAGGTTTCTCAAGATCTACCACTAGGGATGGGAATAGACTAGGCCGTCCGTCAAGGGCTTATGACCTGGCTTACTTATGGCATGGCTTGACCTATTTAATAAAAAGGCTATGTTTAGGCTGTTTTTTAAGCCTACTTATTTAAATAGGTCAAGCTCAAGCTTGTAAAAAAGTCTGTTAGGCCTGATTGGCCGGCCTATATATACTTTATTATTTATCAATATTATTTTTATTATTATGTTAATAATATTATTTTCTATTTTAAATTCTATCAATTAGACAATCACTCAGTAATCATTCCATATTATGTAGCCGTTCCATATTCCATAACGATCTATATTTGGTAGTTGTTCTGTATTCGGTAGTCGTTCAATTAATCAATCACTCAGTAATCATTCCATATTTGTTTAAGAGATAATAATAGGTGCATTTGTTTCAGAAGAAAAAAAAAATCTATTATTTGAAATCAAAAATTATTTTTTAGGGTTTAAAGGATGTTTGTTTTAGATTTTTAAAAAATTATTGTTAGAAAAAATATTTTTTGTTTAATATATATATAGATATATACATTGATATTGGTATGTGAAGAGCATCATGTGGTATTAGTAGAGCATTTAAATATTTTAATGTGAATAAGACTTTTAAATAGGCTTCCAAGCTAGGCCATAATTTTAAAAAGGTCAGGTCAGGCAAAAAAAAAAGTCTATGATAGGCCGTAGGCCAGACTTAGACCTTAAAAAATAATTTGTAGGCTAGGCTCAGGCTTGATCAAAGATCAAAGAAATCCAAAGGAAAGTTGAAGACTTGATGCAAAAGGGATGAGTGCAAGAAAGCCTAATTCCATGTGCAGTTTGCATTGTTCTTGTACCTAAGAATGATGGAACTTTGACGATGTGTTCTGATTTTAGAGCCACCATTAATATCACGATAAAATATAGATATCCCATTCATAGATTAGATGATTTTTTGATGAATTGGATGGTGCTTTTGTATTTTCCAAAGAGGATATTAAAAGTGGATATCATCAAATTAGGATTAGATAATGAGAAGAATGGAAAACAATCTTTAAAAGAAAATATGGCTTGTATGAATCGTTAGTCACGCTATTTGGATTTACAAATGCACGTAGCATTTTCATAAGGTTGATGATGAAGTAAAAATATCAATTATAAGGAAGGGGGTTTGAATTATAATTGTCCCTTTTTAAAAAAATTTGTTTTAAAATTAAGATCTTAATCCAAGATTGATCTTGGTAGTGATGAAGATCGATCTTGGTATTGTTGAAGATCAATCTTGGTTTGTTTCAAAAGCAGTAAAATCAATTTTATCAAAATATGATTGTTAAGCATAATGTAAACAAGGATAGAGATAAAAAGATTACGCATGTATTTATCCTGGTTCACCCAAACACGGGTTACGTCCAGTCCTCACAAGAATGAGATTTTCCACTATGTGCTCAAAGGCAAGATTGTTCTTGGTGATCACACTTTTTTCACAAATCAATCTTGATCTTTACACAATTCCTACCCTTCTACCTAGAAAGGATTTCTTCAGTTCTACCTTACTATTGTGGAAAGGCTTTAACAAGTTACTTTTCAAAACGTGAAAGGATTTTTGTAGTTTACTCAAGATTTGACAAAATAACCTGGAGTTACAAAGTGGAGGATTTGAGACTATTTAGAATATGGATATTTACTCAAATCTTGTTTGAGAAATATATTCTATAAATAGAGCTCAATTGTGAATGATTCTTACACAACACACAGATTAAAAGACAACAAAATTTAAGAAAGATATTGAGACACTTGAGTATGATTGAAATAATTGATCTTTGTTTGGTACTTTTTGTTGTATGTTGTTCTTCATCTTGAAGCTTCATTTATAGACTTCAAGATAGCTTGGGACAGCTCATATGACCGTTGAAATAGGGCCAGCTATCATGTGATAGTTGTTGGATAAAGTCTTCTAAAAGCAAGAGTGATCACAACTGCATCCAAGATCGATCTTGAGAACCAGGATTGATCTTCGATTTTGTGATCAACTGATTTGTATTATGAGATTATGTCAGTTTCCTGAGTTGAGTGCTTGCTTTAATCAATCACGTGTGCAGGTCTGGATAAGTACAATCAGTAGTGTACTTTTCAGCTTGTAGCCTTGTACTTGCACTTGCCTCTTTTGAAGAATGATCTTGTATTATGCTTTTATTAAAATATGCCTTAGATTCTTCAAATTCCGGAACAAATATGACTTAGATTGATCATTTGCTGCTTCTATACGAGGATATGAGATGAATAATGTTTCCGGGATTGATCTTTTACAAGGAAACTGATTATTTTTATTTCTGCCATAAACGAAGATCGTTCTTCGTTTCTCAGCAAAGAGTCAAGATCAATCTTCGTTTTTCCTGAATAGCTTGAAGATCAATCTTCGTTTTCCATAACTATTTCAAGATTAATCTTCGTTTTCCAGAACTGCTTTCTTTGATCTGATTTGTGATGTTTGATACCTATCTTGTTTTAACTCACTCAAAAACACATGTTAAATATCAAAACATTTAGAATCATAATTAATAATGTTTAATTAATCTTTTGTTTAATTATCATCAAAATATTTAATTGAGATTTTGTCTTAACAGATGAACCATGTGTTTCGAGAGTTTCTAGGAAAAATTGTTGTGGTCTACTTCGATGACATTTTGATTTATAGCAAATCTTATGATGATCATCTTTTGCACTAGAAATTGTATACAACATGGAAAAATGTGTTTTATATACAAATCATGTATTTTTTCTTGGTTTTGTTATTAGCTCACAAAGAGTGTAGCTTGATCAAGAGAAGGTGAAAGCTATTTATGAATGGCTAACTTTTAAGAATGTTAACGAGGTAAGAAACCTTCATGGGTTAGCTAGTTTCTATAGGAGGTTTGTTAAATATTTTAGTACATTAGTTGAACCTTTGATAAAGTGATTAAAAAGAATGTGAGATATAAATTGGGTGAAAAATAAGAGCAAGTATTTTCTACCATCAAAGAAAAACTGACTTATGCACCAACTTTTGCATTTCTTAATTTTTCTAAATCTTTTGAATTGAATGTAATGCATCAAATATCAGGATAAGGGTTGTCTAGATGCAAGAGGGAACATCCCATTACTTATCATAGTTAGAAACTTAACAGTGTTGTTCCTAATTATCCTACATATGATAAAGAGTTGTTTGCATTTGTGAGAGCATTGCAAACATGGCAGCACTACCTTTTACCTAAGGAATTTGTAATATATAGTGATCACGAATCACCGAAGTATTTAAGGAGCCAAGGTAAGCTCAACAAGAGACATACAAGGTGGGCTAATTTTTTTGAGCAATTTAAGTACATGATTAAGCCTAAAAAAGGTAAGTCCAATGTGGTTGCTAATGTACTTTCAAGAAGGTATGTATTATTCTCTACTCTTGAAAATAAGTTTATTGGCTTTGAGATATTTAAGGAATTGTATGAGCATGATCCCATATTTTCTCAAATATATAAATCTTGTGTGCATGTTGCCCAAAATGGGTATTTTAGGCATAATGACTATTTGTTCAAATAAAATAGGTTATGTGTTCCAAAAAGTTCCAGTACGAATCTACTAGTGAAGGAAGCACATGAGGGAGATTAATGGAACATTTTGGAGTATAAAAGACTTTAGACATGTTGCATGAACATTTTTATTGGCCACACATGGAATGTGATGTATGTAAATTGTGTGAAAGATACATTGTTTGTAAGAAATCTAAATATAAAGTTGCGCTTCATGATTTGTATACTAATTTACCAATAACTAACTCTCCTTGGATTGATATTTCTATGGATTTTGTTTTAGGTCTTCCTTGGTCTATAAGCGGAAATGATTCAATTTTTGTGGTGGTGGACGAATTCTCCAAAATGGCTCACTTCATACCTGCAGAAAAGTGGATGATGTTTGTCACATGGCAGAATTGTTCTTTAATGAGGTAGTTAGGCTTCATTGTTTACCTAGAAGCATTGTGAGTGATGGAGACACTAAATTCATTAATCACTTTTGGAGAACACTTTGGGGGTAGGTTTGGAACTAAACTTCTATTTTCCACTACTTACCACCTACGAACTGTTGGCCAAACTGAGGTAGTGAATAAACTTGTTCTTCTCTTCTAAGGATTGTAATCAAAAAGAATATTAAGACATGGGAGTAATGTTTGCCCCGTGTAGAGTTTTTATATAATAGGGTTGTTTATAGCACTACTTGTTATTCTCCTTATGAATTTTTTTATGGTTTCAATGCTCTCACTCCTCTTGATTTAATGTCTTTGCCAATTAGTTTTATTCTAATTCATAAGGATGGCAATGCTAAGGAGAAATATTTTGAAAATTACATGAAAAGGTAAAGACAAAAATTGAAAATCAAGTGGATAGCTGTGTGAGACAAGCTATAAAGGAAGGATAAAGGTTGTGTTTGAACCAGGTGATTGGGTTTGAGGTTCATTTAAAGAAGGAAATATTTCCTTCTCAAAGAAAATCTAAGCTTCAACTAAGTGCAGATTAAACTTTTCTAGTGCTGTCAAAAATTAATGATAATGCCTACATAATAGACCTTCCAAGTGAGTATGGTGTTAGTCCTACTTTTAATGCGGTTGGTTTGTCTCCCTATGATGCAGGTGAAGAACATTGCAATTTGAGGGCAAATTTAGTTCAAGAAAGAGGAGATGACGAGGACATAGAAAGCATAATCAAGGAAGGAAGCATAGAGGATATTCAAGGTCTTGGAACTCCAATGACAAGATCAAGGTCAAAGAAGGAAAATGATGCTCTAAATAACTTGATAGCCATATTATTTGAAGAAAGTCCAACTCACGAAAAATTGAAGTTCAAGATAGTAAATTGCTTAATTCAAATTAAAAAAGTTAGGGAATGAAGGTTGCATTTATGTGTTACCTGTAACACCCCGATTTTTAACAGCGAGAGTGTATTTTTTTTTTCAAATTCATAAGAACAAAGAAACAAATAAGAAAATACTTTTGGATAAATATTTAAGTCGTACACAAAGACAAATAAGTCAACATAATTTACAAGCAGCGGAATAGTTTTTGAAATACGAATTCAAAGTATTTACACATCAAAAAGTGGTACATGGAACCCATCAATAGTAAAATGTCAAGCTGACAATATTGGTATAGGTACAGTCTTCCAAATTTAAATAAACACATCCCAAAAGAAAGACATCTAGTCCCTATATGTCAACCTAATCTAATCATTCTACAAAAAAACTATACATCCCGAGTGATCTTCACGCGCCCCGCAAGATCCTCCTATCACAGCTCCAGTCAGGTGTTTCCAACTACATTCCCATCCACAGGGTACGAACCGGTAGGATGGTCCTGTTTCCAACTACTTTTAAGTTTTTAAATGCATAAAATAACCTTTCAATTTAGCATGCACCTTAAAAGGGTTTCTATATGCCAAACATGCATAAACAAAGTTGAAAAATGAAGTTTTTAACAAAACAACACTGTTGTATTGGAATACAACATCTCTGTATTCGAATACAAGGCTTTTTTAGCATTCAGCTGCAAAAACAACATGTCTGTATTCGAATACAGCCTTCTGTATTCGACTACACAGCAAGTCAGTAGCAAAACAACATGTCTATATTCGAATACAACAGTTTGTATTCGACTACACAGTAAGTCGGTGGCAAAAACAACATGTATGTATTCGAATACAGCCTTCGGTATTCGAATACACATCAGACAGCAGCAGAAAAACAGCAAAATTCAGCATTTTTAGAGGGTTTGAAACCAATCAACACTTACACACAAATCCAAACAATCACACTTAGCAATTATAGCGTAATCACCACGACATCTTGAGTTTCAAAATAGTTTTGCAATCAATCACACTTACACACAATTCCAAAACATCCACACTTGGCAATTATAACACAATTACCACGACAACTTAAGTTTCGAAATGGTTTTGCAATCAAACACACTATCACACAATTCCAAAACATCCACACTTGGCAATTATAAAACAATCACCATGACAACTTAAGTTTCGAAATGGTTTTGGAATCAATCACACTTACACACAATTCCAAAACATAACACTTAGCAATTATAGCACAATCACCACGACAACTTGAGTTCAAACACTCAATCATAATCTTGAATCAAACACGACTCGTGTGTCAAACACCCTAATGCAATGCGTATATGCCAAAATGCATGGACTCGGAATTCCAAACTAAAACCCTCCTCGAAGGGCCGTAAATCATAATTGTACCGCCTATCACAGGCCGAAGTACTAAATTACCGAGGTGCCACCTATCACGGGTTAGTACGATTTACTAAAAACGTAAATCGTAAATGTACCGCCTATCACATGCCGAAGTACTATTTACTGAGGTGCCACCTATCACGGGTCATCACGATTTACCAAAAATGTGCAGTCTATCGCAGACCTTACATGACGCGACAATCCCCACAAGGATAAGATGAACCAACAAATCACATGGAATCATCTCGTGGCCCATCCGATCACCACTATCACCATGGCCCATCCGGTCGCCATATACTATGAAATGCATGAGCATACTCTGACTCTATGCACGAAAATCGTTAAGTAAATGCAGATATTAAAAGATTCCCCATTTTTAATACTCATTTAACTCTAACAATTTTCACGACAATCATTAAGTAAACGCAGATATTGAAAGATTCCCCATTTTTAATACTCGTTTAACTCTAATGATTTTCAAATTCCACACAGAGCATACTCAGACATATTCTCAAATTCAATCCACAATTCACACCAAATCACATCAATTCATTTTTCCACAGAATCCACACAAACACATCTCAAAATTTATAAATATTAATTATGAACACGTCAAATACGAAAAACACAAATCATCACAACCCACCATTCAAACACATCAAATTTCATTTCCTCAAAATCATACATAAATGAGTTAAATTCATTTTCCACAAAACACTCATCAATATCACCAAAAACCCAACTCTAAAATTTCACCCATAAAAGCATTAAATTCATTTTCCCCTAATCAACACTACAATCCTAAAAAATTTCTTTTCCACACAACCACAGATAAGTCCCTAAATGCAAACTAAAAGTTTGGAAGGAGCCCTTACCTTAACGTTAGCTTTAACTAGCGATTACGGTACTGCGAGTAATGCCGATAAAATCTCCGCTCGCGGCGTCGCTTCCAAAGTTAGTTCACTAGCACCGTAGCGTGAAGGTGAGCAGCTTTCGCTTATATCTCTTCGCGAAACGAAGCTTAGATCTAGAAGAAACGTGGAGGTTTGCGTTTAACAGTTTTGAAACATCAATACCGTTTTTCTTCGTTTTTGAATCAAAGGAGAAGAGTGAAGCTTGAAATTTGTTATTTCTCACCCACTAAGCCTTGGGTTTCTTTTCTTGAAGCAAAAAAAAAAAGAAAAAAGAAAGTGGAAGGAAGGAGGAAGAAGAAGAAGGGTTCGCGAGATTGGAAGGAAACGTGTCTTTCTTCCTTTGTTTGTGTTTTGTTTCTGGTCATTTCCTTTCGACATATATATATATATATATATATATATATATATATATATATATATATATACTTATAATAATATATATACATATATATATATATATATATTTATATTATACTTAAAACCAAAATCAAATGAATATCTAACAACTCTTACACACCTCACCTCATTCATATCAGAATCTAATTTAATAAAAATATCTACTCTAGTCCCAACTCAATTGACAGATAAATTTCCAACAACGAGTCATATTTTTGACAAAACTGTCCGGTATTTAATTCTTCGTAACGTAAATAAATTATCTTCCGACAAATAATTTTAATCCAATTTCCAAAAATATATTTTTGGCATTTAACTCACTAAATACCAAAAAAACTGGGCTAAAAGTCTAAGAAATTCCAAACAAAATAACCTAAAATTGTATAATTTAGGATTTAAAAATTAAGGGTCTTACATTACCAAATTTTAATTAGTTTTAATTAAAATAGTAGATTAGATTAGTAAAAACATTTGAGTCTAATTGTAAAAACTTGAGTTGAACCAAATTGTAAGGTGCTACCACTAGAAAAAGCAAAACCCTAGCTTATGTAAAACAAATTTGGACATATTGTTATTTTGTTAGACTTTGCTCTCTATAGTTCTTGAAATAACTTCTTTTGAACTTATCAAGCTTGTTGATCGTTGTGGCGTTGTTTTTGGCTTATTAATCCTTTGATTGTGGCGTCATTCCATTCTTGGTTCATTTTCAGAATTATAATTCCCAATTACCTTTACATCAAACCCTAATACAAAAGTTTTACCAATTTTTGTGTTCACTAACTTGCACTCATATCTTGCATTTCACATAGTATTTTTTAGTGATTCAACAGCCTATCTCATGTTTCATAACGTCTTCTTACACTTCGATTTGGAATCATCTGATTCAGAATTTAATAGATTTGATTATCGCGTTTTCCAGTAAAATGTGTTTTTGGCTCCAATCTGTAAGTTTCCAATTTAGAATGATCCTAAAAGTTATTTAGGACAAAGAGGAACATATCACACCCAAATATATTCAAATATATAATATGTGTCTCTTAGAAATTGTCTTGATTTATTCTTTAATGATTAATTTATTTTATGCGTAATG
Source organism: Cicer pinnatifidum (assembly GCA_037974775.1). Classification (NCBI taxonomy): domain Eukaryota; kingdom Viridiplantae; phylum Streptophyta; class Magnoliopsida; order Fabales; family Fabaceae; genus Cicer; species Cicer pinnatifidum. The sequence goes on along the minus strand of JBBPBR010000004.1, from coordinate 38,799,687 downwards.
AAATTTAAATAAATTGTAACACACTTTAACTATTATCTTATGTAAATATTTTGGAGTGAAAATTATATGATGACTATTTCTTGCATGATCATGTGTTATATGGTTTGTTGTCTATTTTATTTATTTAATTAATTTAGAAAATTATGAAATGGATATGTTAGATAATGTTTATGTTAATTATTAACTTTATGTATTTCTAACAATGAAAATTATTTGTCTTACTTGATTTATTTTAGTTGATAAAATTATTAGTTGAATTATTTAATAAATTAGAATTTAATATATAAATTATTTGGGTTGTTGTTTTATCTTGGTGCAAAGAAATGATTGGAATAAGAGATTATAGATTCGGTGTGGCATAGCCCATATGTATGAGTATTCATGCATGGATGTATATTTTGATCCCTGCACATTGAAAAAATAGTATCCCATATGTTGGGCGAAGATTTGGTATTATTTTGTGGAGAGAAAAATCTTTCTTGAATGCTTTGACCAAATAAGTTAGGAAGTAATCGTCCCCTTTTAATTTTTATCTCACTCCATCTTTCTCTCACTTACTCCTCATGTGTGTCTAGATACAATAGCTTTTTCCCCACACCTCTCTAGTACTATACTTGTCCTGTATAAGAAAAAAAATGTTTGAAAATGAGGGGACACAGAATTCCAATATTAATTTTAGCGCTTCCACCAACCCTAATCTTCATTCCCTTGTCTGTTACTAGAGCTGTCAATTTGACAAGCCTCCTAATTATTGGCCCCAATCCACATTTTGAAGGGGCCAAAAAACTTAATAATTTAAAAGGTCCCAAAAACAAGACCCCCTAAACTAAAAGCCCTCTAAAAATTTGGGGACTTAGAAGGCCCATAGGCCCACTTTTTTAAAAAAAGAATCGATTTTCATTTTTGAGAAATAAAGTTTTTCACCGATAATTTTTTATTTATTTTTTTCTATAAAATTTTCCGATTTTTTTTCGATAAAAAATGTTCCATTTTTTTTCGATAAAAATTTCCGATAAAAAATTTCTGACTTTTTTCGATAAAAAATGTCCGATTTTTTGTTTCTATAAAAAATGTCTAATTTTTTTTCGATAAAAAATGTCCGACTTTTTATGGATAAAAAATGTTCGATTTTTATTCGATAAAAAATTTCCCATTTTTTTTCGATAAAAAGTTTCTAATTTTATTTTTCGATAAAAAATTTTCATTTTTTTTGAATAAATTTTTTTTTAAGAAAAAAATCTTAAAATTAACAAAATAATGGGGGTCTATGGGCCCCTAGAGCCCCCTCCCTTAGGCCCCATGAAATAATGGGTCGAAATTAAGGGGCCTTTAAAAGATTATTTTGATAGGGGGCCTAATAATAAAACAAAAAAAGTAAAGGGGCCTTGTAGTTTGGGGCTTTCTTGACGGCTCTATCTATCACAACGATACATCACCATCATCCACCTCTCAACACATTTGTGGAGCTATTAATTGTAAGTCATAAGCTTCCCTGATCAAGTTTTTGATTTAAAGTCTCAAACATACAATGCACATGAAAGATTTGCTTTATCTAATGTTTTGAATTAAGAAACATTTCAGGCAAACATGAAGACACCACACACATGGAACAATGGATTACAACTCAAGGAATCAACCAAAGTTGGAGGATGCACTTGAGGAAGATGCAAATTTGTATAGTGGTATTAGGTGTCTAAGTATCAAGTTGAGTGAACAAATCATCAAGGTTTCACACTTAAGTAATTGCCAATGAACTTTTATCATTCATTTAAGTTTTATCAAACTCAACTCTGAAACAATCGATTATACAATCGATTGGAGGGCAAATCAATCGAATGGCACGTAAACTGTTAAACAAAACTGAGGTCTGTAACAGGCTCAGTCGATTGTCAACTCGATTGCACAATCGATTGACAAGTCGATTGATGCTGCATTTCAAGTTACAGAAAGAACTCAATTTTTGCCAATTCGATTGATCACTCGATTGTCCACTCGATTGGCAACTTGATTGTTTGAAGTGTTTGAATCACTTTGATCACGACACTGGATTGACAAATCGATTGATGCTGATTCTCAAGTTACAGAGAGCATTCAATTTTGGATAATGTGATTGCTCATTCGATTGAAAGGAATCATAGCATCATATCTGAATCACCTTGATCACGACAATCGATTGACCAATCGATTGATGATATTTTTCAAGAAACAGTGAGCACCCAGGTTTTGGCCAAATCGATTGCTCACTCGATTGAAAGAACATCATAGCATCAGGTCTGATTCAGATATTGAATAAGTCGATTGTTCAATCGAATGCATCCTATATATGTCAAGTTTCCAAAAACCCAGAACATACGAAACTCGATGCATCAATCGACTAGACCTTTTACATAGTCGATTGGGCAATCGATTGTCCTGGTGTTTTGTTTGAATATATATAAGGTGTTTCAAATCATTTTACATATAACTCTTGCACAAAAACTTTTCATATTTTTTCAGAATCTCTTGCTCTCAATCTTTGCATATCTCTGAAAAAAAACACTTTGAAAGAAAAGTTTGTTAACACACAAAATATTCAATGGCAAATCAATTCTTTGTGTGATGCTAGAGTGATTGAACACAATTCTTGATACTTCTCTTTTTTCTTTGTTAAAGACAATTCTTATATTTGAAGCTGTAACAAATCCAATTTAGAAACTGGTGGCTATCCTTGTTGGTGTGGTATCATCAAGAGGAAGTCTACTTTGATTTTGTGTAAGTTTGGGGATAAACTACAAGGATCAAAGGGCGTCAAGATAGGAGTGAAGGGAGTTAGATTGATAGGTCTTGTTGAAGACTGGAAAATCTGTAAATGTACTCGAATTCATTCTATAGTAAAAAGGCTGGAATCATGTTGTGATTTCGGGACTGGATGTAGGTCGTTGGATCAACGGCTGAACCAGGATAAATCTTGGTGCAATCTTTCTTATCCCTTCTCTTTAATTTTTCCAGTATTATATACCTGCTTATTCTTGTATGCTCCTTGTCATAATTGTATGTGTCTTTTAATTTCCGCTGTGTATGAGTTGTATGAACATTGCATGATTAATTTGGGAATTATGTCAAACTAGTTGGATTTGAGCTTAATTCTCTCTTTGTTTATCAAAAGAAGTCATAATTTTCCAACATTAACGCCAATCTTAAAGATTTGGAGCTATTAGGAGGTTGTGTTACTACTTTTGTATGCAAAGCAATATGCCATCGTTGTTGTGACTTGTATTTCCTCTATTGTAACTTTCATGTCTTTATTGATTTGTGCAGTAATGAACTCCATAATATTTTATCATATTTTTCCTTTGATGTTTAAACTTAGTGTATACTAAACCATTTTGTAGTTTAGGAGTAAAGAAGCTTACATTTTAGTATGTTGTATATGTGATTAGCTCCATATTAAACAAGTTGCTTTTAATTTTTTTCTATAAATCGTAAACTAATCACTTAAGTTTTTGTTGCTAGTCTTTTAAGCTTGAAAAACGATAAAGATAGAAATGCGTGAAACAGGTAGCGCTTCTAACCAACCCAGCATCAAAGGATGACGTCAGTGGTTGGACACCGAGGTCATCTCGTGAAGGCATTATTAGGTTGGATCTTGATTTTAGATTTGAGATGACCTTGATGTCCAACCACTGACGCCATCCTTTTAGGTCCACGAATACATAGACAAGGAATCTAGAAACATCGACGTGCTATTAGAAGTCCACAAATGGTTATTTAGAGTTAAAATAAAGTCTTCATTACGTATCTCAATGTATAATTACATATCTAATAACAACGATCACTTCATCAATATTAGCAATAGAATGAAGTTCAACTACTCTAAAATAAGGGGTTCTTTCTCTAGATATCACACGTCTAACTCATTAGTCGCTATACTTTCATTGTTATCCTTTTTTAAAACAATATCATTGTTAGTAATATTAATTATTTTGCCAAGTTTAATTTTATTTAGACTTTTACACAAATAACTTTATTTTTTAAATTACATTTTATATACTAAAAATGAATGTAATAATTTTAGAAGTAATGATTTGTAAGGTATGAAGATGAAGATTTTGGTTAAGTAATTAATGAAAATGATAGAATTGTTTTTGCTTCATTTAGATATTTTTCTACTTAATATAAATTTTTTAAATTACAAATAAATAAATTTATAATGTTATTATTTGTATCTTAGATTATTAGTATTCTTATTATTTCATTTTTATGTTATTATAAGTTTAATTAAAAAAATAAATATTTTTTCAAATTTAATTTAAAATATATTTTTACTGTTAATATTTTTCGAATATTGATTGGATCAATTCAATTTTATTGGATCGTATTTTACTGTTTTATCAGATAAATATTTTTAGTAGTAATTGAGATATTTTAATAATTAAAGTATTTATATTCTTGAGAAGGATTGTAATAATATTGGAAATAATTATCAATAGTTAAGCATATGGGCAATTAATTGCCTTCATTAGCACTACAATACCTGTCTCCGCTAAGTCGCTAACACATTACTTTGATTCAAGGTCTTCGTGAGAAGACAAGAGCCTGAAGAATCCCGCTGGTTTATGGCGCCATTTAATTCTCAAAGTCACCCTTGGTTACAAAATTATTTTTTAATTTATTCTTAATTGACATTCTAGTTTATATTTATAAATTAATAAATAATTAAGAAAATTTATTCTTTTTAGTCTCATTAACACTTCTCTATTTCTCTTTTATCAATAGATTAAATAAAAAATTGAAATATACATAATTTTTTATTTGCATTCAATGGATTATATTTATTTATTATAAATTTATAATATAAATACTGATTATAAATATTACTATAATTTTTCCAAAAAGTATTTTTATTAATAAAAAAATCAGTTTGATTTATTTTAAATAAATGTTCTTTTATAATCTTAAAAAAACAAATTTTTTTATATAATTTAAAATAAACTATTTGTTTATTTAAAAATTAATACCTTCTCAAAATAAATTCATTTATTATTTTGAAAAACAGAAACTTTTTTAGTATATTAAAAAAAAAATTATTAATTTTAAAATAAGTAATATAATTCTAAAAAAATATTACAATTAATTTATTTATTATTCATTTAAATTTTTAAAAATAATATTTGTAGTGGTTAGAAGTGGACAATTGTCGATCACCGTAGGTCACTTGAGTTCTGCCGCTCACCACCAACCATTTTCTTATTATTTAATTAATAATAAATAAATAATATTTATATTAAAAAATAGGTTAAATTACATTTGCGGTCCTTTAACTTAATTTCAGGTAACGTTTTAGTCCTTTATATTTTATTTTTTCTGAGTTGGTCCTTTATTTTAATTTTAAAATGACAATTTAATATTTTATGTTTTAAAATATCAATAATGTTGTCATTTTTTTTACAAAACTTCAAAAACATCATCAAATTTTTCAAACAAAACCCATAAAATTCATTATCATCTTCAATAAAATACAAATTTAATCAAATTCATATCTTAAATCTTGAAATAAACTCAAATTTTCATTCTTTATTTGATGTTGTTGGAGATGAAAATATGAGTGTGTTTGAATATTTGAGTTATGAATTTGATAAAATTTGTATTATATTGAAGATGATTATTAATTCTATGGGTTTTAGTTGAAAATTTTGATGATTTTTTTTTGAATTTTTGTATAAAAAAGGATAACATTGTTGAAATTTTAAAACATAAAATATCAAATTGTCACTTAAAATTAAATTAAAGGACCAACTCAGAAAAAAAAAGATAAAGGACTAAAACGTTACTTGAAATTAAATTAAGGGACCACATATGTAATTTAGCCTAAAAAATAAATATTTGACGATAAAATCGGCTAATAATGCACTTTCTTACATCGTTTCAAAATTAACTGATGTAATAAGTCCAATTCAAATTTCTTACATTGTTTCATAAATTTACTTTTACCAAATGAAGATGGATTGATTGGTCCACACAAGTCAGTATGCACAAGTTGCAGCGGCTTAGTTGCTCTTGATGTGGCTTCTTTAGGGAAACTTTTTCTAGCTTGCTTGCCAAGAAGACAACCTTCTCACAATTAATTTTGATGATTGATTCCGGGCATCATTTTCACAATATTCTTTTATCCCATAATTTTAAGTGCACCAAAGTTCAAGTGGTCATACCTCATATGTCAACGATATGCTTTATCTTGGACACTCATCTTCAAACATTTAGCTTCAATAGTTTTTAGGTTCAGGATAAGCATTCTAATTTTCGATATAATAACCTTAGCAATTAAACAATTATTTTGATATCTAAGCCAAAAATGTTTAGTTTTCATGAAAATTTCATATCCTTTTTCAAGAAATTGGCCTAGACTCAAAATATTACTCTTTAGTTTAAGCCCATAGTATACATCACTAATACACTTATGACTCTCATCTTTAGAAGAGATTAAAAGCCCTTCAATTTTCACTTATGATGAGTCTCCAACGGAAACATTTTCATTCATATTTTCATTAAGCTCCACAAATTTTTCTTTGCATCCACACATATGGTTACTTGCACCATTGTCCAAGTACCATGAACTATTAGCATCTCTTTCTTCTTCCTTGAGTGTTAGCAACAAAGTTGGCTCTTCATCTTCGTCACCGAGATTAGCCTCTTCTTCCACTTGATTAGGAGCATTACGACATTCCAAAGAAAAATGGTCAAATTCATGACAGTTATAACATTCAACATTAGATTTGTCATACCTTCTTTCACTTTGACAATAGCCATAACCTCTTGCTCTTCCACGAATTCTTGGTGATGAGTGATTTCTTTCTATGTAGTTATATTCACGGTTGAAACCTTTTTCTCTTCCTCCTTGGACTCGACCACGTCCTCACCCTCTTCCTTGTTTACGTCCATGTCTGTTTTGACTATTGAATCCTCTATCATCCTTCAATGAAGCTTTGATATTGAGAACTTGCTCTAATGACTCCTGTAAGACCCATAATTTTTAAGCATATTTTTTATATTTTAGTGCATTTCGGTATTGAACTCATGACGAGTATAAGAGTGAGAATATATATTTTGTTGATAAGTGACAAATCTCTTTGTTGTTTAGGAGATAGTAAATATGGATAGTGATATTGGATGAAACTATAGACACGTAAGTGTGAATTTTGAGCGATGTTCAGAAAAACATAATGAGTTAAGCCTTCATGTATTGAACTCTATGTTACCATTAAGTGGAATTTGAAGTATCAAGTACGAGAATACTTGAGATTGCGGTAATATAAGTTTGAGAGTCTATTAAAGGATGGAAATTACTAAGAGGACTTTAACATTTTGATAGGTTGGAAGGATTATTTGAGATTTGATTTGGGGTGCCCTAAGATGGTTGATTTTATTAGTTGATGATTTAATATCCACAAAGTTGGATGGAGGACCAAGTAATGCTTAAAACATTCATAATCGAAAGAGTTGAGACAGACAAGTGATAAATGATTCATGTTAAGGATGGGAGTGTTTGGAGATTTTGAAGATCAAATTTGAGAGTCCTATTAAATGATAGAAAGTTGATGATTTAATATCCACAAAGTTGGATGGAGGACCAAGTAATGCTTAAAACATTCATAATCGAAAGAGTTGAGACAGACAAGTGATAAATGATTCATGTTAAGGATGGGAGTGTTTGGAGATTTTGAAGATCAAATTTGAGAGTCCTATTAAATGATAGAAAGTGAAAAGGAAGAGACAGAATGAATGATTTATGATTTAGTTGTTGGTCTTGGGAAATCCAACGTTGAGGTTTAAAATGAGTGTTGTGGTGACTAGATGAACAATGAAAGGTATGTGGGTCTTTGAGACATTTTACTGCAAAATTTAGGACGATGAAGTTATAGATGATTAGTTCTTAGGAAATGCTTATGGGGAATGTGTGAGAAATAATTCTTTAGGACGTTCGATTGTTAGGATTCTTTCAGTTTGTATCTCGGTGAAGGTTGTGAAGGAATAAGAATCCAACAAGTGAAACAAATATTGGAAAATGTGCCAAGAAATTTGTGGGAGCAGCACATAGAGATGTAGCTTGTGACAATTAAAGATTCAGGAAAGGAATTATCTCACCTATAATTTAGACATTATTATTATAAAGGTATGCCAAGATATAAAGACACTACTTGAGTGCATGTCATGGGGATTGTTATTGTGTTCGTCAATCAAAGGAGTTAAATGTTTACTTGATAGGAAACAATTGAACATGAAATAGAAAAGTTTGGTGGGAATTAGTAAGCCTTGATTTATTGGAATCACTATAATGAAGATGTATCAAGGTTCGAGGTAGAAATTTAAGGTTTGTATAAATGGAAAAGTGATGGAGTGAATACTATGCGGTTGACCTGTCATAATGAAAGGATAATCATCAAGTTGCAAATGAAGGACACCGTGAAATTAAGAAGTATCAGAATGAATGTTGGCAGTAGAGGTAGGAGGATTATTTTCGAGTTGTGCATAATTGCGAAGTATGTAAGAAATTTTCTAGTGAAGCGTGAATTTGAGGTGTTAGGCATGAGACAAATGTAGACCTTGATCTATGAATTAAATTCAAGTTGGATTTTAATGGAAAACGTGACTCTTGAAATGAAGTACTAAACTGGAAGGAAGTTTGTGTGTCCCAAGGGGTATAGTCTTTGGCATGACATCGAAAATATTTGAGGAAGCTTTGATCACCAAGCACATGTGGGGATGGAATTATTAAATTTATAACTAGAATAACATACTGATAAGAACACTACAGTTGACGTAGTTGTACGACTTAAGAAAAATCAAGGATTTGTGGACAAGGGAGGAATTTAGGAGTTCTCGGATGTAGTGATTGTTCTGTGCTCAGTGTGTTGGGGTCATTCTAAGTGTTTCAGTTTGGTACCAAATGGATGTTTCGTACCAAGTGATGCAAATGAGACTACGTGACATAGGTATGTGGTATCTTACATCGTCGACAAGATCAAAGTTATAGGAAAATAAGGGAAACTCAATGGACTTTGAGAAGATTGTTGACTGCTTGTACTTTAATATAACCTCAGTTGTAAGTTACAAGGAGCGCTATTACAGTTCGGTTATGATAGTCAAAGCCACTATCATGGTTGTTGGCTATTTATTGACAAATTGAGGGACTGATCATCCTTAATCTCTTGTTGATAGTAGACAAAATCATGTTGAATGCAACGGACGAGCCTTACTGACTATGAATGTGTGTGAAGTTATTAAGCATCCTATGAAAAGTGGTAGGCAACACTTTTTTCGAGAAGACCGGGTGAAACAAGTTGTGACTAGTATGTTGAATTTGAGTACAAACCTAGTGAGGATTGCTACTTGTACTTTAAGTTTCGAGGACGAAACTAATTTTAGGGGGGTAGTAATGTAAGACCCATAATTTTTAAGCATATTTTATGTATTTTAGTGCATTTCGGTATTGAACTCGGAGGCTTTTCAGCCAAAGTTATTAATATTTTGGGAGTTTAAATGACCAAAAAGTTATATTGATGCTCGATTAAAATTAATCGTGGATCAATAAATTAAATTAACTGCGGTGGATCTTTTACGAAAAATTTAATTCTAAAGTGTTACGTTAAAAATATCTTGGGCTGCTAAGAATTGCATTTGTCACTTGAGTTGCGACGAGGGTAGATATTTTTGGACAAAAGTGGATTGGAGAGGTTATGGGTAAAATGGTAATTTTAATAAATATCTAGATATTTGTTAAGTTATAATTAATATATATATATATATATATGTTTGTGTGGAGGGAAAAAGAAAGAAGATAGAAAGGAAAGAAGGAAAAAGAAAGAAAGGAAAAGCAAAGGAAAGAAAACAAAGAAACTCCTTCTTCCTCTGCCGCGCGAACCCACCTTTTCCCTTTTTCTTCATTCGTTGGTTTTTCTTCCTTTTTCGTTCTTTGACTTCAAGAATAGAAACCCAAAGATTAGTGGGTAAGAGAGCAAGGTTTTTTTAGCTTCATACTTCCTCGTTGTTTCAAAAACGAAGAAAAACGGTATTAGGGATTCAAACACAAACCTCCCTGTTTCATCTAGATCTAAGCTTCGTTTCAAGAAGTGATAGAAAGGAAAGTTGCTCATCTCCGTGCTACGGTGCTAGTGGACCAACTTTGGAAGCGGAGTTGCGAGCGGAGATTTTACCGGATTTACTCGCGGTACTGTATTCGCATGTTAAAGCTAACCTGAAGGTAAGGGCTCCTTCCAAACTTTTAGTTTGCATTTAGGGACTTATCTGTGGTTGTGTGGAAACGAATTTGTTAGGGTTAAAGTAATGTTTCGTGGAAAATGAATTTTAAACTCATTTATGTATGATTTTGAGTATATGAAACTTGTTGTGTTTGAGTGATGGATTGTGTTGATTTGTGTCTTCGTATTCGGCGTATTCATACTTGATGTTCATTGATTGATGTGAATTGGTGTGAATCGTGGATTGAATTGGATATTATGTTTGAATTTTTTTTGTGTGGAATTTGAAAACCATTAAGTTAAACGAGTATTAAGAATGGGGAATCTCTTAATGTCTTGTTACTTAATGTGTGTTTGTTTTGTGAAAATCGTTTAAGTTAAAAGAGTATTAAGAATGGGAAATCTCTTAATATTTCTGTCTACTTAATGTTTGTTTTGAAAATCGTTTAAGTTAAATGAGTATTAAGAATGGGGAATCTCTTAATATATGGGTTTACTTAATGTCGTCGTGAAAATGATTTTGTGGAGAAATGAATTGTCGAGCCAAGGTGATGCCATGTGATTTGTTGGTTCATCTTGTCTGCGTTGGGATTGTCGATTCAAGGTGATGCCATGTGATTTGTTGGTTCATCTTGTCTGTGATGGGATTGTCGAGTCAAGGTGATGCCATGTGATTTGTTGGTTCATCTTGTCTGCGTTGGGATTGTCGAGTCAAGGTGATGCCATGTGATTTGTTGGTTCATCTTGTCTGTGTTGGGATTGTCGAGCCAAGGTGATGCCATGTGATTTGTTGGTTCATCTTGTCTGCGTTGGGATTGTCGAGTCAAGGTGATGCCATGTGATTTGTTGGTTCATTTTGTCTGTGTTGGGATTGTCGAGTCAAGGTGATGCCATGTGATTTGTTGGTTCATCTTGTCTGTGTGGGTATTGCGTCGAAACCGTTAAGCGGAATGTTTTGAAATTGTGTGTAAGTGTGTTGGTTCAAGTTTATGATTGAGTGTTTGAACTTGAGATGTCATTGTGATTGTGTTGATTATGCTAAGAGCTACGTTTTGGAATTGTGTGATAGCATGTTGATTTCAAAAACTATTTCGAAGTTCATGATGTCGTGGTAATTAAGTTGAAATTGCTAAGTGTTAAGATTTGGTATTATGTATGAATATGATTGAGTTAGTTCACGTTGAATTGATTGGCTCAGTTGAAATTCTTATTTTGGGTTAGATAACCGATTGCTCAATTGATTTATCAATGTTTTGATTAGTTATGTATTACTTGATGCATAGAGAACTTTATTTGATTTCATTTACATTTGGCAAGCACTATATGAACTTTTAGCATATGGAAAATCCTTTTAAGGTGCATGCTAAGTTGAAAAGGTTATTTGTGCATTTAAAAACATAAATGTTATGTGTTAACTGTTAATTTCGGTTGGTGACCCTTTACAACTATTGTGGAAATCTAGGCTTTGCCCTCAGATGAGAGCACGGGTGATCCTACCGGTTCGTACCCTACGGATGGGAATGTAGATGGGAATGCTTGACTAGAGCTACGTTAGGAGGATCTCACGGGGCGCGTGGAGATCACTCAGGGTGTTTAGTTTGTTTTGTAGAATGATAAGATTAGGTTGATATAGAGGGAACATATGTCTTTCTTTTGAATTGTATATATTTTAAAATAGAAGACTGTACCTATACTAACATTGTCAGCTTGACGTGTTATTTTCGATGGGTTACATGTACTACTTTTTGATGTGTAAATATTTTGGATTCATAGTTCGAGAAACTTTTCCGCTGCTTGTAAATTATAATGACTTAATTATTTAATCCTCTGTATTATTTTAATTTCTTTTAAAAAAAATAATACACCCTCGCTTTGATAAACGGGGTGTTACATTATGGTATCAGAGCTTTGGTTTGGTTTTCTTTGGGGGCTGTGGAACCTTTGGTTATAGATTCTAGGTCAACCTGTAGGTTGTGAGTCGTTATCTGATCATGCGTCGGGGTAATTGGTCTTAGTTGTCAGATCAGGGGTAGATATTATGTGTTGATATATTCCAAACTTAGTTTTGGAATTATTCGAAGTGGTGTTAACACTTCTCCTTGATGTTGGTTTTTCAGAAACACTACCTCCAAGAGGGAACGACGTTGCAAGGATGAACGTTAGTAGGGATGATCAAATGGTTGAAGCTACAAAAAACATGGAGGTTTTGTTGTTGCACAAACTACTGCAAAGACTCCACGGGATCTAGAGAAGAGGAAAAGAGAGATCTGTGCTCTTAAGATTAAGAGGGTTAGAATATTTTCGTCGTTACCATCCTCCAAAGTTCAAGGGTGATGAGGACTCAGGAAAAGAGTTGATTAGTAGATTAAAGAAATGGAAAAGATCTTCGAGATGACGAATTGTCCAGCAGACATGAAACAAATCATGACGACATGGAATTTATAAAATGGTTCCAAGGACACAGAAGCTATGCGTTGGTGTAAACTCGAAGATGATGAGTATGGATGGATTAACATTAGACTAATAAGGGATTTCAAGTAAAGATCTAAGTTGAGGACTCTTGTTAAGAAAAGTATTAGATGTTTTCCTGGTAGATTTCAGGATGAAACTGGATGAAGTTTGACAATTGTCAAAGAGATGTGAACATCATGGAATTGTTGAGAAGATGAGGCTTCCATTTGGAATGGCATTTGGTGCTTAAGTGTCAATGAAAGAGACTGGTATTGAAGTTAAGGGAGCGCTGCACATTAGGAGTAAATGCTCCTTTGGTTAGATAAAATACGCTTTGAGGAATAGTCGATACCTTAAGGGATAAAGTCGAGCATTCGAGTTAGACTAGAGTCGCAACTTGGATTATTAAGTATGAATCACATGACGAGTATAAGAGTGAGAATATATATTTTGTTGATAAGTGACAAATCTCTTTGTTGTTTAGGAGATAGTAAATATGGATAGTGATATTGGATGAAACTATAGACACGTAAGTGTGAATTTTGAGCGATGTTCAGAAAAACATAATGAGTTAAGCCTTGATGTATTGAACTCTATGTTACCATTAAGTGGAATTTGAAGTATCAAGTACGAGAATACTTGAGATTGCGGTAATATAAGTTTGAGAGTCTATTAAAGGATGGAAATTACTAAGAGGACTTTAATATTTTGATAGGTTGGAAGGATTATTTGAGATTTGATTTGGGGGCCCTAAGATGGTTGATTTTATTAGTTGATGATTTAATATCCACAAAGTTGGATGGAGGACCAAGTAATGCTTAAAACATTCATAATCGAAGGAGTTGACACAGGCAAGTGATAAATGATTCATGTTAAGGATGGGAGTGTTTGGAGATTTTGAAGATCAAATTTGAGAATCCTATTAAATGATAGAAAGTGAAAAGGAAGAGATGGAATGAATGATTTATGATTTAGATGTTGGTCTTGGGAAATCCAACGTTGAGGTTTAAAATGAGTGTTGTGGTGACTAGATGAACAATGAAAGGTATGTGGGTCTTTGAGACATTTTACTGCAAAATTTAGGACGATGAAGTTATAGATGATTAGTTCTTAGGAAATGCTTATGGGGAATGTGTGAGAAATAATTCTTTAGGACGTTCGATTGTTAGGATTCTTTCAGTTTGTATCTCGGTGAAGGTTGTGAAGGAATAAGAATCCAGCAAGTGAAACAAATATTGGAAAATGTGCCAAGAAATTTGTGGGAGCAGCACATAGAGATGTAGCTTGTGACAATTAAAGATTCAAGAAAGGAATTATCTCACCTATAATTTAGACATTATTATTATAAAGGTATGCCAAGATATAAAGACACTACTTGAGTGCATGTCATGGGGATTGTTATTGTGTTCGTCAATCGAAGGAGTTAAATGTTTACTTGATAGGAAACAATTGAACATGAAATAGAAAAGTTTGGTGGGAATTAGTAAGCCTTGATTTATTGGAATCACTATAATGAAGATGTATCAAGGTTCGAGGTAGAAATTTAAGGTTTGTATAAATGGAAAAGTGATGGAGTGAATACTATGCAGTTGACCTGTCATAATGAAAGGATAATCATCAAGTTGCAAATGAAGGACACAGTGAAATTAAGAAGTATCAGAATGAATGTTGGCAGTAGAGGTATGAGGATTATTTTCGAGTTGTGCATAATTGCGAAGTATGTAAGAAATTTTCTAGTGAAGCGTGAATTTGAGGTGTTAGGCATGAGACAAATGTAGACCTTGATCTGTGAATTAAATTCAAGTTGGATTTTAATGGAAAACGTGACTCTTGAAATGAAGTACTAAACTGGAAGGAAGTTTGTGTGTCCCAAGGGGTATAGTCTTTGGCATGATATCGAAAATATTTGAGGAAGCTTTGATCACCAAGCACATGTGGGGATGGAATTATTAAATTTATAACTAGAATAACATACTGATAAGAACACTACAGTTGACGTAGTTGTACGACTTAAGAAAAATCAAGGATTTGTGGACTAGGGAGGAATTTAGGAGTTCTCGGATGTAGTGATTGTTCTGTGCTCAGTGTGTTGGGGTCATTCTAAGTGTTTCAGTTTGGTACCAAATGGATGTTTCGTACCAAGTGATGCAAATGAGACTACGTGACATAGGTATGTGGTATCTTACTTCGTCGACAAGATCAAAGTTATAGGAAAATAAGGGAAACTCAACGGACTTTGAGAAGATTGTTGACTGCTTGTACTTTAATATAACCTCAGTTGTAAGTTACAAGGAACGCTATTACAGTTCGGTTAAGATAGTCTAAGTCACTATCATGGTTGTTGGCTATTTATTGACAAATTGAGGGACTAATCATCCTTAATCTCTTGTTGATAGTAGACAAAATTATGTTGAATGGATTGGACGAGCCTTACCGACTATGAATGTGTGTGAAGTTATTAAGCACCCTATGAAAAGGGGTAGGCAACACTTTTTTTCGAGAAGGCCGGGTGAAACAAGTTGTGACTAGTATGTTGAATTTGAGTACAAACCTAGTGAGGATTGCTACTCGTACTTTAAGTTTCGAGGACGAAACTAATTTTAGGGGGGTAGTAATGTAAGACCCATAATTTTTAAGCATATTTTATGTATTTTAGTGCATTTCGGTATTGAACTCGGAGGCTTTTTAGCCAAAGTCATTAATATTTTGGGAGTTTAAAGGACCAAAAAGTTATATTGATGCTCGATTAAAATTAATCGTGGATCAATAAATTAAATTAACTGCGGTGGATCTTTTACGAAGAATTTAATTCTAAAGAGTTACGTTAAAAATATCTTGGGCTGCTAAGAATTGCATCTGTCACTTGAGTTGCGACGAGGGTAGATATTTTTGGACAAAAGTGGATTGGAGAGGTTATGGGTAAAATGGTAATTTTAATAAATATCTAGATATTTGTTAAGTTATAATTAATATATATATATATATATGTTTGTGTGGAGGGAAAAAGAAAGAAGATAGAAAGGAAAGAAGGAAAAAGAAAGAAAGGAAAAGCAAAGGAAAGAAAACAGAGAAACTCCTTCTTCTTCCTCTGCCGCGCGAACCCACCTTCTCCCTTTTTCTTCATTCGTTGGTTTTGCTTCCTTTTTCGTTCTTTGACTTAAAGAATAGAAACCCAAAGATTAGTGGGTAAGAGAGCAAGGTTTTCTCAGCTTCATACTTCCTCGTTGTTTCGAAAACGAAGAAAAAGGGTATTAGGGATTCAAACACAAACCTCCCTGTTTTATCTAGATCTAAGCTTCGTTTCAAGAAGTGATAGAAGGGAAAATTGCTCATCTCCGTGCTACGGTGCTAGTGGACCAACTTTGGAAGCGGAGTTGCGAGCAGAGATTTTACCGGATTTACTCGCGGTACCGTAATCGCATGTTAAAGCTAACCTGAAGGTAAAGGCTCCTTCCAAACTTTTAGTTTACATTTAGGGACTTATCTGTGGTTGTGTGGAAACGAATTTGGTTAGGGTTAAAGTAATGTTTCGAGGCAAATGAATTTTAAACTCATTTATGTATGATTTTGAGTATATGAAACTTGTTGTGTTTGAGTGATGGATTGTGTTGATTTGTGTCGTCGTATTCGGCGTGTTCATACTTGATGTACATTGATTGATGTGAATTGGTGTGAATCATGGATTGAATTGGATATTATGTTTGAGTTTGTTTTGTGTGGAATTTGAAAACCATAAAGTTAAACGAGTATTAAGAATGGGGAATCTCTTAATGTCTTGTTACTTAATGTGTGTTTGTTTTGTGAAAATCGTTTAAGTTAAAAGAGTATTAAGAATGGGGAATCTCTTAATATTTCTGTCTACTTAATGTTTGTTTTGAAAATCGTTTAAGTTAAATGAGTATTAAGAATGGGGAATCTCTTAATATCTGCGTTTACTTAATGTCGTCGTGAAAATGATTTTGTGGAGAAATGAATTGTCGAGTCAAGGTGATGCCATG
>JBBPBR010000004.1:38731737-38782823 GCA_037974775.1 Cicer pinnatifidum | reverse complement strand
ATTAAGAATGGGGAATCTCTTAATATTTCTGTCTACTTAATGTTTGTTTTGAAAATCGTTTAAGTTAAATGAGTATTAAGAATGGGGAATCTCTTAATATCTGCGTTTACTTAATGTCGTCGTGAAAATGATTTTGTGGAGAAATGAATTGTCGAGTCAAGGTGATGCCATGAGATTTGTTGGTTCATCTTGTCTGTGTGGGATTGTCGAGCCAAGGTGATGCCATGTGATTAGTTGGTTCATCTTGTCTGCGTTGGGATTGTCGAGTCAAGGTGATGCCATGTGATTTGTTGGTTCATCTTGTCTGTGTTGGTATTGTCGAGCCAAGGTGATGCCATGTGATTTGTTGGTTCATCTTGTCTACGTTGGGATTGTCGAGTCAAGGTGATGCCATGCGATTTATTGGTTCATTTTGTCTGTGTTGGGATTGTCGAGTCAAGGTGATGCCATGTGATTTGTTGGTTCATCTTGTCTATGTGGGTATTGCGTCGAAACTGTTAAGCGGTATGTTTTGAAATTGTGTGTAAGTGTGTTGGTTCAAGTTTATGATTGAGTGTTTGAACATGAAATGTCTTTGTGATTGTGTTGATTATGCTAAGAGCTACTTTTTGGAGTTGTGTGATAGCATGTTGATTTCAAAAACTATTTCGAAGTTCATGATGTCGTGGTAATTGAGTTGAAATTGCTAAGTGTTAAGATTTGGTATTATGTATGAATATGATTGAGTTAGTTCATGTATTTTTGGAAGAATTTACAGGGGAATCGATTTACCCAATCGATTTGGTAATGTGTTTTTTCAAAACCACTTAAGAAATCGATTTGCCCAATCGATTGGCTTCAATACAGGGGCTCTGTCTTTCACGAAATCGATTTGCCCAATCGATTGGCTTCAATACAGGGGCTCTGTCTTTCAAGAAATCGATTTGCCCAATCGATTGGCTTCAATACAGGGGCTCAGTCTTTCACGAAATCGATTTCCCTAATCGATTGATGTAAGTTCAGAGTTCAATTTTCACTAAAAACTTTCAGGAAATCGATTTGCCCAATCGATTGGCTCAGTTGAAATTCTTATTTTGGGTTAGATAATTAATTGCTCAATTGATTTATCAATGTTTTGATCAGTTATGTATTACTTGATGGATAGAGAACTTTATTGATTTCATTTACATTTGGCAAGCATTATATGAACTTTTAGCATATGGAAAATCCTTTTAAGGTGCATGCTAAGTTGAAAAGGTTATTTGTGCATTTAAAAACATAAATGTTATGTGTTAACTGTTAATTTCGGTTGGTGACCCTTTACAACTATTGTGGAAATCTGGGCTTTGCCCTCAGATGAGAGCCAGGATGATCCTACCGGTTCGTACCCTACGGATGGGAATGTAGATGGGAATGCTTGACTAGAGCTACGTTAGGAGGATCTCACGGGGCGCGTGGAGTTCACTCAGGGTGTTTAGTTTGTTTTGTAGAATGATAAGATTAGGTTGACATAGAGGGAACATATGTCTTTCTTTTGAAATGTACATATTTTAAAATGGAAGACTGTACCTATACTAACATTTTCAGCTTGACGTGTTATTTTCGATGGGTTACATGTACCACTTTTTGATGTGTAAATATTTTGGATTCATATTTCGAGAAACTTTTCCGCTGCTTGTAAATTATAATGACTTAATTATTTAATCCTCTGTTTTATTTTAATTTCTTTTAAAAAAAAAATAATACACCCTCGCTTTAAAAAACGGGCTGTTACATTGTGGTATCAGAGCTTTGGTTTGGTTTTCTTTGGGGGCTGTGGAACCTTTGGTTATAGATTCTAGGTCAACCTGTAGGTTGTGAGTCGTTATCTGATCATGCGTCGGGGTAATTGGTCTTAGTTGTCAGATCAGGGGTAGTTATTATGTGTTGAGATATTCCAAACTTAGTTTTGGAATTATTCGAAGTGGTGTTAACACTTCTCCTTGATGTGTGTTTTTCGGAAACACTACCTCCAAGAGGGAACGACGTTGCAAGGATGAACGTTAGTAGGGATGATCAAATGGTTGAAGCTACAAAAAACATGGAGGTTTTGTTGTTGCACAAACTACTGCAAAGACTCCACGGGATCTAGAGAAGAGGAAAAGAGAGATATGTGCTCTTAAGATTAAGAGGGTTAGAATATTATCGTCGTTACCATCCTCCGAAGTTCAAGGGTGATGACGACTCAGGAAAAGAGTTGATTAGTAGATTCAAGAAATGGAAAAGATCTTCGAGATGACGAATTGTCCAGCAGACCTGAAGCAAATCATGACAGCATGGAATTTATAAAATGGTTCCAAGGACACAGAAGCTATGCGTTGGTGTAAACTCGAAGATGATGAGTATGGATGGATTAACATTAGACTAATAAGGGATTTCAAGTAAAGATCTAAGTTGAGGACTCTTGTTAAGAAAAGTATTAGATGTTTTCCTGGTAGATTTCAGGATGAAACTGGATGAAGTTTGACAATTGTCAAAGAGATGTGAACATCATGGAATTGTTGAGAAGATGAGGCTTCCATTTGGAATGGCATTTGGTGCTTAAGTGTCAATGAAAGAGACTGGTATTGAAGTTAAGGGAGCGCTGCACATTAGGAGTAAATGCTCCTTTGGTTTGATAAAATACGCTTTGAGGAATAGTCGATACCTTGAGGGATAAAGTCGAGCATTCGAGTTAGACTAGAGTCGCAACTTGGATTATTAAGTATGAATCTCATGACGAGTATAAGAGTGAGAATATATATTTTGTTGATAAGTGACAAATCTCTTTGTTGTTTAGTAGATAGTAAATATGGATAGTGATATTGGATGAAACTATAGACACGTAAGTGTGAATTTTGAGCGATGTTCAGAAAAACATAATGAGTTAAGCCTTGATGTATTGAACTCTATGTTACCATTAAGTGGAATTTGAAGTATCAAGTACGAGAATACTTGAGATTGCGGTAATATAAGTTTGAGAGTCTATTAAAGGATGGAAATTACTAAGAGGACTTTAATATTTTGATAAGTTGGAAGGATTATTTGAGATTTGATTTGGAGGCCCTAAGATGGTTGATTTTATTAGTTGATGATTTAATATCCACAAAGTTGGATGGAGGACCAAGTAATGATTAAAACATTCATAATCGAAGGAGTTGACACAGACAAGTGATAAATGATACATGTTAAGGATGGGAGTGTTTGGAGATTTTGAAGATCAAATTTGAGAATCCTATTAAATGATAGAAAGTGAAAAGGAAGAGATGGAATGAATGATTTATGATTTAGTTGTTGGTCTTGGGAAATCCAACGTTGAGGTTTAAAATGAGTGTTGTGGTGACTAGATGAACAATGAAAGGTTTGTGGGTCTTTGAGACATTTTACTGCAAAATTTAGGACGATGAAGTTATAGATGATTAGTTCTTAGGAAATGCTTATGGGGAATGTGTGAGAAATAATTCTTTAGGACGTTCGATTGTTAGGATTCTTTCAGTTTGTATCTCGGTGAAGGTTGTGAAGGAATAAGAATCCAACAAGTGAAGCAAATATTGGAAAATGTGCCAAGAAATTTGTGGGAGCAGCACATAGAGATGTAGCTTGTGACAGTTAAAGATTCAGGAAAGGAATTATCTCACCTATAATTTATACATTATTATTATAAAGGTATGCCAAGATATAAAGACACTACTTGAGTGCATGTCATGGGGATTGTTATTGTGTTCGTTAATCAAAGGAGTTAAATGTTTACTTGATAGGAAACAATTGAACATGAAATAGAAAAGTTTGGTGGGAATTAGTAAGCCTTGATTTATTGGAATCACTATAATGAAGATGTATCAAGGTTCGAGGTAGAAATTTAAGGTTTGTATAAAGGGAAAAGTGATGGAGTGAATACTATGCGGTTGACCTGTCATAATGAAAGGATAATCATCAAGTTGCAAATGATGGACACAGTGAAGATAAGCAGTATCAGAATGAATGTTGGCAGTAGAGGTAGGAGGATTATTTTCGAGTTGTGCATAATTGCGAAGTATGTAAGAAATTTTCTAGTGAAGCGTGAATTTGAGGTGTTAGGCATGAGACAAATGTAGACCTTGATCTGTGAATTAAATTCAAGTTGGATTTTAATGGAAAACGTGACTCTTGAAATGAAGTACTAAACTGGAAGGAAGTTTGTGTGTCCCAAGGGGTATAGTCTTTGGCATGATATCGAAAATATTTGAGGAAGCTTTGATCACCAAGCACATGTGGGGATAGAATTATTAAATTTATAACTAGAATAACATACTGATAAGAACACTACAGTTGACGTAGTTGTATGACTTAAGAAAAATCAAGGATTTGTGGACAAGGGAGGAATTTAGGAGTTCTCGGATGTAGTGATTGTTTTGTGCTCAGTGTGTTGGGGTCATTCTAAGTGTTTCAGTTTGGTACCAAATGGATGTTTCGTACCAAGTGATGCAAATGAGACTACGTGACATAGGTATGTGGTATCTTACTTCGTCGACAAGATCAAAGTTATAGGAAAATAAGGGAAACTCAACGGACTTTGATAAGATTGTTGACTGCTTGTACTTTAATATAACCTCAGTTGTAAGTTACAAGGAGCGCTATTAACGTTCGGTTAAGATAGTCTAAGGCACTATCATGGTTGTTGGCTATTTATTGACAAATTGAGGGACTGATCATCCTTAATCTCTTGTTGATAGTAGACAAAATCATGTTGAATGGAACGGACGAGCCTTACCGACTATGAATGTGTGTGAAGTTATTAAGCACCCTATGAAAAGGGGTAGGCAACACTTTTTTTCGAGAAGGCCGGGTGAAACAAGTTGTGACTAGTATGTTGAATTTGAGTACAAACCTAGTGAGGATTGCTACTCGTACTTTAAGTTTCGAGGACGAAACTAATTTTAGGGGGGGTAGTAATGTAAGACCCATAATTTTTAAGCATATTTTATGTATTTTAGTGCATTTCGGTATTGAACTCGGAGGCTTTTTAGCCAAAGTCATTAATATTTTGGGAGTTTAAAGGACCAAAAAGTTATATTGATGCTCGATTAAAATTAATCGTCGATCAATAAATTAAATTAACTGCGGTGGATCTTTTACGAAGAATTTAATTCTAAAGAGTTACGTTAAAAATATCTTGGGCATCTAAGAATTGCATCTGTCACTTGAGTTGCGACGAGGGTAGATATTTTTGGACAAAAGTGGATTGGAGAGGTTATGGGTAAAATGGTAATTTTAATAAATATCTAGATATTTGTTAAGTTATAATTAATATATATATGTTTGTGTGGAGGGAAAAAGAAAGAAGATAGAAAGGAAAGAAGGAAAAAGAAAGAAAGGAAAAGCAAAGGAAAGAAAATAGAGAAACTCCTTCTTCTTCCTCTGCCGCGCGAACCCACCTTCTCCCTTTTTCTTCATTCGTTGGTTTTACTTCCTTTTTCGTTCTTTGACATCAAGAATAGAAACCCAAAGATTAGTGGGTAAGAGAGCAAGGTTTTCTCAGCTTCATACTTCCTCGTTGTTTCGAAAACGAAGAAAAACGATATTAGGGATTCAAACACAAACCTCTCCGTTTCATCTAGATCTAAGCTTCGTTTCAAGAAGTGATAAAAGGGAAAATTGCTCACCTCCGTGCTACGGTGCTAGTGGACCAACTTTGGAAGCGTAGTTGCGAGCAGAGATTTTACCAGATTTACTCGCGGTACCGTAATCGCATGTTAAAGCTAACGTGAAGGTAAGGGCTCCTTCCAAACTTTTAGTTTGCATTTAGGGACTTATCTGTGGTTGTGTGGAAACGAATTTGGTTAGGGTTAAAGTAATGTTTCGTGGAAAATGAATTTTAAACTCATTTATGTATGATTTTGAGTATATGAAACTTGTTGTGTTTGATTGATGGATTGTGTTGATTTGTGTCGTCGTATTCGGCGTGTTCATACTTGATGTTCGTTGATTGATGTGAATTGGTGTGAATCGTGGATTGAATTGGATATTATGTTTGAGTTTGTTTTGTGTGGAATTTGAAAACCATTAAGTTAAACGAGTATTAAGAATGGGGAATCTCTTAATGTCTTGTTACTTAATGTGTGTTTGTTTTGTGAAAATCGTTTAAGTTGAAAGAGTATTAAGAATGGGGAATCTCTTAATATTTCTGTCTACTTAATGTTTGTTTTGAAAATCGTTTAAGTTAAATGAGTATTAAGAATGGGGAATCTCTTAATATATGCGTTTACTTAATGTCGTTGTGAAAATGATTTTGTGGAGAAATGAATTGTTGAGTCAAGGTGATGCCATGTGATTTGTTGGTTCATCTTGTCAATGTTGGGATTGTCGAGCCAAGGTGATGCCATGTGATTTGTTGGTTAATCTAGTCTGCGTTGGGATGGTCGAGTCAAGGTAATGCCATGTGATTTGTTGGTTCATCTTGTCTGTGTTGGGATTGTCGAGTCAAGGTGATGCCATGTGATTTGTTGGTTCATCTTGTCTGCATTGGGATTGTCGAGTCAAGGTGATGCCATGTGATTTGTTGGTTCATCTTGTATGTGTTGGGATTGTCGAGCCAAGGTGATGCCATGTGATTTGTTGGTTCATCTTGTCTGCGTTGGGATTGTCTAGTCAAGGTGATGCCATGCGATTTGTTGGTTCATTTTTTATGTGTTGGGATTGTCGAGTCAATGTGATGCCATGTGATTTGTTGGTTCATCTTGTCTGTGTGGGTATTGCGTCGAAACCGTTAAGCGGTATGTTTTGAAATTGTGTGTAAGTGTGTTGGTTCAAGTTTATGATTTAGTGTTTGAACTTGAGATGTCATTGTGATTGTGTTGATTATGCTAAGAGCTACGTTTTGGAATTGTGTGATAGCATGTTGATTTCAAAAACTATTTCGAAGTTCATGATGTCGTGGTAATTGAGTTGAAATTGCTAAGTGTTAAGATTTGGTATTATGTATGAATATGATTGAGTTAGTTCATGTATTTTTGGAAGAATTTACAGGGGAATCGATTTACCCAATCGATTTGGTAATGTGTTTTTTCCAAACCACTTAAGAAATCGATTTGCCCAATCGATTGGCTTCAATACAGGGGCTCTGTCTTTCACGAAATCGATTTACCCAATCAATTGGCTTCAATACAGGGGCTCTATCTTTCACGAAATCGATTGGCTTCAATACAGGGGCTCAGTCTTTCACGAAATTGATTTCCCCAATCGATTGATGTAAGTTTAGAGTTCAATTTTCACTAAAAACTTTTAGGAAATCGATTTGCCCAATCGATTGGCTCAGTTGAAATTCTTATTTTGGGTTAGATAATCGATTGCTCAATTGATTTATCAATGTTTTGATCAGTTATGTATTACTTGATGGATAGAGAACTTTATTTGATTTCATTTACATTTGGCAAGCACTATATGAACTTTTAGCATATGGAAAATCCTTTTAAGGTGCATGCTAAGTTGAAAAGGTTATTTGTGCATTTAAAAACATAAATGTTATGTGTTAACTGTTAATTTCGGTTGGTGACCCTTTACAACTATAGTGGAAATCTGGGCTTTGCCCTCAGATGAGAGCCAGGATGATCTTACCGGTTCGTACCCTACGGATGGGAATGTAGATGGGAATGCTTGACTGGAGCTACGTTAGGAGGATCTCACGGGGCGAGTGGAGATCACTCAGGGTGTTTAGTTTGTTTTGTAGAATGATAAGATTAGGTTGACATTGAGGGAACATATGTCTTTCTTTTGAATTGTATATATTTTAAAATGGAAGACTGTACCTATATTAATATTGTCAGCTTGACGTGTTATTTTCGATGGGTTACATGTACCACTTTTTTGATGTGTAAATATTTTGGATTCATATTTTGAGAAACTTTTCCGCTGCTTGTAAATTATAATGACTTAATTATTTAATCCTCTGTTTTATTTTAATTTCTTTAAAAAAAATATAATACACCCTCGCTTTGAAAAACAGGGTGTTACAACTCCTCTTTCCTTTTCTTCATTCCTTCTATTTGAGCTTGCAATGAATCTTCTAATTCCTTTATAACACACACCACATAATCAAACTTTTGAGTCAAGGAACAAAGAATTTTCTCCACTACACAAACATCTTCTAACTTGTCTCCATATATCTTTATTTGATTCGCAATTGTCTTCACCCTTGAGCCATAATCTGAAATTTATTTGGAATCCTTCATCTTCAAAGCTTCGAAATCTCCCCATAAGGATTGTTGTCTTATCTTCTTCACTTTGTCAATGCCTTGGAGTGATTTCTCCATAATCTTCCAAGCTTCTTATGAATTTGTAGAATCAGCAAGCTTCTCAAACATAGAATCATTCAAACATTGATGAATGAGAGTAAGAGCTTGTTGATCCTTCTTCCTTGTTTTTGCCAAAACCTCTTTCTCAGCTCGAGACAACCCCTCTTCATTTTGTGGCTCATCATATCCTTTTGAACAATTTCCCATACACCTTGAGAGCCAAACAATGTTTTCATACGAAGGCACCATTTTTCATAATTCTCTTTTTTTTTGAAGAGGAAAGTGGATGGTAGTGTAATCACAAGCTCTAGATACCACTTTGTTATATAAAGGAAGGTATTTCTAATAGAAAACTCAATTTGTTTGATGCTTAATGTCAAGTACAATGAGATATTTATAGGTACAACTAGAAAACTCTAGACACATTTCTAAGAGCTTCCTAATTAATACTCACTTCTAGATAATTCTCATAACTTTCTATAATTAAAGCACTTCTATATTGTTACATAGAAATTCTATATAGTTCTAAACTTATCTAATTTCAAATTAGTAATAACACTCTCAACGACGACATCGACGCTTCTCGACGGAAGGTGAAGACAAAGAAACGATAATAACACTTTCTCTGCGACAAAGCTATGTTGGGGGAGTAGGAAAAACGAGTTCGCATCGAGGAGACAAAAAGTGTGAAAACATAATTCGCGTGCGAGGGAGATGAAAAGTGTATGTGTGATGTATTATAATTTTTGGGTTTAGTGAGTAGTTTTTATTTAATTAATAGAACAATCCAATGAAAATAGACTTAACAATGATTGTGATAATAACAAATTTGTCACCGTCTTGTTTATTACACTGGGTGTATAAAAACTGATTTAATAACACCCATGTGATAAGATTATAAAAGGCACTAGTGGAAAAATGCAGTTTTTTTAAATCTTTTTTCAGTAAAAGTAAATTGTTTTTAAAAATAATAAATATATTTAATTTCAAAATAATTAAAAAACAACATTTTTTTTAAATTAATATAAAACGGTAGTATTTTCTTTTTAAAAAATACAGTTTTTTTAATACAATAAATAAGATTATTTTTAGAAATTATTAATTTAGCAATTTTTAAAATAATAAAAATTGATTTTTTAAATTATAATTTTTTTTTTTAAAATAAATAGATAAAAAACAAAAAACAAAAATTCCATCAAAATAATTATAGTTTTTTAAATTAATAAATAATATTATTTTTAGAAATAATAATAAATATTATAATTAGTTTATTAAAATGCATAAAATAATAGTTAAATTGACTGGATAAATATTCGTCCATTGAAAATAAGATAATGGATTGATTGTATAGTTTATATTTTAAATGGATGGGTTGAATCGAATTTTTTCCTAAACCTTTTATTAAATTGTTAATTGAATATTATTTTGATCTATACCAAAAATCAGCGTTTTACCTGCAAATTTAAAGTGACAATTCGTAGAAAACACGGCACATGCGAATTTATTGGTGGAAAATTGATCCTACATAAAACCTTCATAAATAATTATTACATGAGAATTTATGTATCCACAAATAACTGACCTGCAGATATTTATGTAGGAAATGTAACTGAATTTCGCAGTAGATGCAGATATTTACGACTTTTCATACAAAAATATCTGCAGTACTATTTCTACGAATATGTTCTGGGCGTAATTCCCCAAGTAAATTCACATGAAACTTTGCACAAAAATACTTTTTGCATGAAGATCCGAAGATAGCTTCACATCAAAATTGTTTTCGAAGAAAATTCCACAAGAAATTGGCATAAATTTCCACATCTGAAAACTTCAACTAGAAATATATGAAACATTATTATAAATACACACTTTTAAAAGAATTAATATTAGTCTTTAATCGCCTAATTATGACGATGAGGCTAACTCTCTTTTGGAATTGCTATTATCCAAAATAAAGCGTAGTGAAATCAAGAAAATATCTGATAATAGCTGAAACTAATGTAAAGAAAAGAATAACAAAAGTTATACAAGACTGACTAGGATATTTAATTAATCCTTCACAAACACTACAAGAAAAAATGAAAACAAAATTTGTAATAACTATATAATTTTCTACCTTCAAAACTAAGCCATGAATTAGCACAAGCAGGACTCAAGTACATAAATTTAATCCTAATGGCAATTTGCATTTATGTTTGAGCCACTAGCTTACTGAATCAGTTCATTAGTTAGAAGCATTACATGAGGCACTCACCAACTAAATTCAATTACTTTCAACAACACAAAAATACCCTATCAAATCAACAAATAAAATAAACAAAATGCAATTAAAACAAAAAAACAAATATCTATCTATGAACTCAGCAACTAAATTCAATTACTTTCAACAACACAAAAATACCCTATCAAATCAACAAATAAAATAAACAAAATGCAATTAAAACAAACAAATATCTATCTATGAATCTAAATAAGAAGAGTCCTTTGATGGACCTTAGCTTTCTCAGCATCAAGAATAGAATCCAACAATTTCACAGCATTCTCAAGCTTATCCTTAGCATTCAGAACAACATAATGAAAATTCTTCACATGCTTCATGTTAAAAGTGGTACTCAATTAAGAAGCCAAACTATTTTGGGCAATTAGTTAGTTAGGTATAACTACTTGTAAGTACTTTAGTAAGTTAGTTTGCTACTTCAAAGTTGTAAACAAACTGTATATAAACCAAGGCAAAGCTGGGAAGTGGGAAGAACAATAATTAGAATGCAAAGCTGCAATTTTTACAAAGTGCAGAAAAACTGGCAGCATAAGAGCATAACAATTATAATCATCTTCATCTCATTATAGTGATTTTTCAAGTCGGATTCTGTCCCCTAGATGTAGGAGTTAATCACTGAACTGGGTTGACAAGTGTGTGTGTTCATCTTAGCTTTACAAGATTGAAATTCTGCTTAAAACAGATCAATCTTCATTTCTGTCAAAAACGAAGAACGTTCTTGAGACTGAGTTCATCAATCTTCGATTTCTGCTGAAATCATTATGCGCTTTTCTGGACAAACCAAGAACGATCTTGGTTTTAATTACTCATTGATCTCCATTTTTTCACAACAATTGTTATCTCGAGCACTAGAGCATTCAATTCAAAGGAACAATGGCATCAACAAAGTATGCAATTGAAAAATTTGATGGGAATAATAATTTTGGGTTATGGCGTCACAAGATGAAAGCGTTGCTGGTTCATCAAGGTTTGGCAGGAGCAATGGGAGGAGAGAAAGACATGGCATCCACAATACAAGAAAATGAGAAGAATGATATCATGGAAAAGGCTCATAGTGCTTTAATCTTGAGTCTTGGAGACAAGGTTCTTAGGGAAGTGTCAAAGGAGACCTCTGCAACAAGTATTTGGCTCAAATTAGAATCTTTATACATGACAAATAAGATTGTGTTAGATCTTGAAAATATTGATGTAAAATTGGATGATGAGGATCAGGCCCTGTTGTTGATAAGTTCATTACCAAGCTCTTTTGAAAATCTGTGTGATGCACTTCTGTATGGTAGAGATTCTTTTGTCATTAGAAGAAGTACAAGCTGCACTAATCTCCAAAGAATTAAAGAGGAAGTCAGATGGGAAAGAAGAAAATAGTGGTGAGGGACTGTTTGTCAAGGTTAAGGTAGGGAAAAAGAATCAAAAACAGAAGTATAAGTTCAAGAATAAAGAAAAGGACAAGTAAAAAATGAGTTGATTCATATGCAACAAAGAGGGACATTTCAAGAAGGATTGCCCATATTGGAAAAGTATGAAAGGATCAAATGGTGATGATGATTATGGAAATGTAGCTAAAGCTTCTGAAGGATATGAAAGCACTGAAGTTCTAATGGCAAATTCAACTGAAATCATGGATGATGACTGGGTGCTTGACTCAGGGTGTTCATTTCATATGACCTCAAATAGAGATTGGTTTCTTGACTACAAAGAAACTGATGGAGGCAAAGTGATTATGGGAAACAAATCAGCATGTGAGGTAGTTGGAATTGGTTCAATCAAGCTAAAGCTAGAAGATGGAACCATGAAGATTTTGTCAAAGGTTAGGCATGTTCCAGAACTGAAGAGGAATTTAATTTCTCTAGGAATGTTGGAAGAAGTTGGTTGTTCATAAAAAGAAGAGAAAGACATTATAAAAGTCATAAAACGACCATTGGTAATCATGAAGGGAACAAGGGATCATAGAATCTACCTTCTAAATGGT
Source organism: Cicer pinnatifidum (assembly GCA_037974775.1). Lineage (NCBI taxonomy): Eukaryota > Viridiplantae > Streptophyta > Magnoliopsida > Fabales > Fabaceae > Cicer > Cicer pinnatifidum. The sequence continues at coordinate 38,770,309 of JBBPBR010000004.1, read as the reverse complement.
CAAGCAGTGACTGGAATGGAAGCACTGGCATTACAAGCATCAAGCAAGGCCAGCTTGTGGCATCAAAGGATGGGACATGTAAGTCTAAAGGGAATGCAAGTTCTGTAGAGGCAAGGCATGCTAGGAGGGACAAGATTAGTGATTTTGAATTTTGTGAGCATTGTGTGTATGGAAAGATGCATAAGGTCAAGTTATCTACAGGGAAACATTGCTAAAAAGGAATTCTGGAATATGTTCACAGTGTTCTATGGGGCCCTGCAAGGATTGCTTCACATGGAGGTAACAAGTATTTCATTACATTTCTTGATGATTATAGTAGAAAAGTATGGATTTACTTGTTGAAAAGTAAGGATGAGGCATTTACAACCTTTAAAGATTGGAAGTCTATGGTTGAAAATAGGATTGACGAAAGGATTAAAACTCTAAGGACATATAATGGTTTTGAATTTTGTAGTGAGGAATTCACTAGATTTTGCAAAGCTCATGGTGTGAACAGACATAGGAGTGTGAGGAGCACACCTCAACAAAATGGACTAGCTGAAATGATGAATAGAACCTTCCTTGAAAAAATGAGATTCATTCTGTCGAATCCATGAATGCCTGCAAAGGTTTGGGGAGAAGTTGTCCATACAACTTGTTATTTGATAAATTTGAGTCCTTCTACTGCAATTGAACTCAAAACCCCTCAAGAAATGTGGACAGGGAATGCTGCAAACTACACTCATCTAAAAGTATTTGGATTGTTGCATACTACCATGTAAATGAAGGGAAACTATCCCCTCGAGCCAAGAAAGGGTATTTTGTTGGATATCCAAGTGGTGTAAAAGGTTATAGGATATGGTGTCCTAAAAATAGGAAATATATCATCAGCAGGGATGTTAAGTTTCATGAGGTTGAGCTATACAAGTCTGTAAACAATGCTGCGAAAAAGGGCCCACACCAAATTGAAGATGAGAGGATTGATCTTGAGGTGGAGAAAGATGGGAGAAAAGGGAGAACGTTCTTGGAACAACAACAAACTCAACAAGACATAACTGAGAGGTTTGATCTTGAGGTGGAGAAAGTTGTAGAAAAACGAAGAACGTTCCTGACTTTAGCCACAGAAAAGGAGAACGATCAACAGAAGTCAAGAATGTTCTTGACTTCAGAACAACAGCATGCTCTGCCAGACAAGATTAATCCAAACCCAACAGAACATGCTATGCATCCAGAGTAGGAATTAGATGATTATAACCTCATCACGGATAGAGAAAGAAGAACATCAAAACACACTCAAAGATATGGCTATGCAAACATGATTAGCTATGCATTACATGTGGCTGAGGAAATTATACAAGAAGATCCTATGAACTACAATGAAGTTGTCAAGTCTCAAGACAAAAACAAATGGATTTTAGCTATGTCTGAGGAGCTGAAATCATTGGAGAACAACAACACTTGGGAACTAATACCCAAGCCAGCGAACTCCAGAATTGTAGGCAGCAAGTTGATGTTCAAGAGGAAGGAGGGAATTTCAGGAGTTGAACCACCCAGGTGCAAAGCAAGGCTAGTAGCAAAGGGATTCACTCAAAGGGAAGGTGTAGGCTGCAATGAAATCTTTTCTCCTGTAGGCAAGCATGCATCCATAAGGATAATACTAGCCATGGTAGCACACTTTGACATGGAATTGGAGCAAATGGATGTCAAAACAACATTTCTCCATGGTGATCTGAATGAAACAATCTTAATGCAACAACCAAATGGCTTTAGGACTAAAGGAAAAGAGGATTGGGTCTGCTTTGTAAAGAGATCACCCTATGGGCTAAAGTAATCACCAATGCAATGGTACTTGTGGTTTGATTCATTCATGCTTAGTCAAAGTTATGCTAGACGTAATTTTGATAGTTGTGTTTATTATAAACAAGTATCACCAGCCACATATATTTACTTGCTACTATATGTGGATGACATGCTAATAACATCCAAAAGTATGAAAGAAATAGAAAAATTGAAGGGGCAGTTAAAGAAAGAATTCGAGATGAAGGACTTGGGGCTAGCCAAGAGGATCTTAGGAATGGAAATCATCAGAATTAGAGAGCAAGGAAAATTGATAATTTCCCAAGAGAGCTACATTGAAAAGGTTCTAAATAGATTCAATATGTGTGAATCAAAGGCAGTGAGCTCTCCCCTAGCAGCTCATTTCAAGCTCTCTTCAGCCATGTCACCAAACACAAACTTGGAAGCAGAAGACATGAAGAATATACCATATGCAAGTGCTATAGGGAGTATCATGTATGCTATGGTCTGGTCAAGGCCAGACATTACTCATGCTGTAAGTGTCACAAGCAGATTTATGGGAAACCCAGGGATGAGATATTGGAATACAACAAAAGTTCAGAACCATCAAAACCTGTCCAAGGATTTGTGGACTCTGATTTTGCTAGAGATTTGGATAGAAGAAGATCTCTTACAGGATATGTGTTCATAGTGTTTAACAACACAATCAGTTGGACAGCTAATCTTCAACACATAGTGGCATTATCAACAACAATAGGAGAATATGCTGCTCTTGCTGAAGCAGTGAAAGAAGGAATTTGGCTAAAAGGATTGATCACAGAACTTGGAGTCAAGCAAGATTTTGTTTGCATAAATTGGGACAGCCAAAGTGCCATACACTCGAGTAAAAATCTAATGTATCATGAAAGAACCAAGCATATAGACATCAGACTTCACTTCATAAGAGATGTCATTGAAAAGGGTGAGATACATGTGGCAAATGTGCACACATGTGACAATCCTGCAGACATGTTTACAAAACTTGTCACAGTTAGCAAATTCAAACACTATTTGAATATGCTAAAAATCAAGTCCAGTAACTGAGATCAAGGACCCAAAGGATCTGATTTGAAGAATCACAAGCTGAAGCTTCTCATTTGATACCAAGGTGGAGAATTGTTAAATGTGGTACTCAATTAAGAAGCCAAACTATTTTGGGCAGTTAGTTAGTTAGGTATAACTACTTGTAACTACTTTAGTTAGTTAGTTACTTACTTAAAAGTTGTAAACAAACTGTATATAAACCAAGACAAGGTTGGGAAGTGGGAAGAACAATAATTAGAATGCAAAGCTGCAGTTTTTACAAAGTGCAGAAAAACTGACAACATAAAAGCATAACAATTGTAATCATCTTCATCTCATTATAGTGATTTTTCAAGTTGGATTATGTCCCCCAGATGCAGGAATTAATCTGTGAACTGGGTTAATAAGTGTGCGTGTTCATCTTAGCTTTACAAGATTGAAATTCTGCTTAAAACAGATCAATCTTCGTTTCTGTCAAAAATGAAGAATGTTCTTGAGACTGAGTTGATCAATCTTGGATTTCTGCTGAAATCATTCTACGTTTTCTGGACAAACCAAGAACGATCTTGGCTTTAATTACTCATTGATCTCCGTTTTTTCACAACACTTCATTCCTAGCTATGATCCTCCACATTGTGGTGATGAGGCTAATTCTCTTTTGGAATTGTCGGACGAAGGCGTATCAGCTGTTGCATATGTTTAAGAAGGTTGTAAAACAAATATATTAATAATAGTCTCAATCGAATAATGAATCAACCAAATCACTAAACCCTAAACAATATAATTTTTCCATACCTTACCTTGTTTAGTTGATGATTGTTTACTGTAGTTGAAGGCCGAATAAGGAGGTATTGGTGGCTCGGTTTGTGCCTTCTTTGAGACCTTGGTGGTCGATATTTGCGACGGAATGAGGAAGGAAAAAAAATACTTTTCAGTCCTGAATTCTAATGAGCTTCACATTTGAGATGTAAAAAACCCATCCAATGTAATAGTTCATGTGGCATACAAGGAACAACTTGTTATATATACTTTTCAGTCTTGAAGGTCTAGACGCATAAATACAGCCACGGATGTCACCGATTGTGTGGTGATTATTGAAATGTGATATCAAGCTGGTTCCATCCACTAACTTGAGTTGTATTGAAGTTAATGGCAATGACTGATCAACCACCAGACCAGCAGAAGGGGGTGGAGCTGAGGTGGGAGGCATTGTCGAAGCAATATTTGGCTCTGGTGCGGTTGAAGTGGAGTTGCTCCCAAGTGTTCTTCCCACTCCCTGAAATGAAGCTTGGCTTTTTTCTGGTTCCTGTTGGTGATACAAAGTGCACTTGTGAATTATACATTGGAAATGTGTGATTTTATATAATAAGTAATACTACTAATAATTTTCTATCTTTGGGGTATTCAAAATTTTCATGATCTGCATTCAAAAATAGCAAATATCATTAAACACATAAAAACCATTGATATAACAACGAAGAAACATAGATTTGATGATAAAAGCTTGTCAGGAACTTAAAATGATGTAGCAGAGTTGATAGGAAATGAGATTTGATCAAGTAAAATTCACATGCAATGCAAAACACCAAACAAAACAACTTGAACTGCCATTATGGTCACAGAGCAAAGGACAATAAGTGTTCTTCTTTGTTAACAAAGAGTCGCATTCTAAAACAAATAGATGTAGTAAAAATTCAAGAATGAAAAACACAATTAATGAACAAATGCATCTATTATATGTCAAGTTTTTTTAAATGCATATATTATCAAGTAAATTACAACTTATTTATGTTTCTTTGTTCTAAGCAAACTAAAAAAATAGTATATTATTATTAGACTACTCTTAGTTGATATATTAGTATAATAAAATAAGTTGTTATTTATTGTATCTTTTAATGTTCGTATGATAAAAAAAATTAGGATTCAACTGATATTGATTATATATATTTTTTTTTTGTTCAGATATTTGATGACTCGAGATTATTTTATCCGAATCAAAGTAAAGAAGTTCGAAACGTTGTGTATACACTACGCCAAAAATAGGATTTTACAGTGCTTTTTTTAATTCATTTATAGCGCTTTTTCAAAAAAAAAAAGCGCTGTGGAATCGAGCGCTGTAAAAGATATAACAGCGCTTTTAAAAAAGCGCTATAAATCATGTAAATATAACATGCGCTTGTTATGCACATTTTACAACGATTTTTTAAAAAAGTGTTGTAAAATGCACACATAATATGCATTATTATGCACATTTTACAGCGCTTATTTGAACAAGCGCAGTAAAATGTGCATATAAAATTCATATACTGGGTGTGCCTTTTGCAACGCTTTTTTCAACAAGCGCTGTAAAATGTAGACACATAATTCATATATTTGGTGCGCCTTTTACAACACTTTTTTTAAAAAGCGCTGTAAAATGCAGACCCGTAATTCATATATTTGGTGTGCCTTTTACAGCGCTTTTGTTAAAAAGCGCTGTAAAATGTGTTTTTCTTTTTTTTTAAAAAAAAAAAGACGTTGTAAATTAAATTTTTGAAAAGCTCTTTTTAGCTTTTTATGGCATTTTTTTAGAAAGCGCTGTCTTTTATCTTTTTATCCAAAATAATTTTGATCCAGTTCACACAACACAACCAGAATCAGTTCACAATCAGTTCACACAACACAACAAAACATATTCAAATACCATAAGCAGTTCACACAATCAGATACATATATATAACCTTGTAACTCTGTAATTTACAACCTAATTAACTACATTCAGATACATATATATAACCTAATTTACAACCTAATTAACTACATATACATTGAACCTAATTTACAACCTAATTAACTACATGTTCATATGCGTGTTCATATATTGTCCTATGATCATATACATATAATAGCTAAAAAAAATATACATAATATGCACTAGCTACCATATAATATTCAAATCCCTTGCCCAGCAGCATGTTATTTCCCAGAAAATCAAATAATTTTCATATCAAGCACATACTAACACCATTCTTCCTTTAATTCCATTAGATCTTCCTCAGAATATGATGGACTGGAATTGTCAAAGTACTGCAATATAAAAATTGAACATATTATATTAAGTTAGTATCAAATATATAGATAATTTATATATGAAAATCATATAATGAAAATACCGTACCGTTTTTGGGATAATAGTTTTATTCTTGTCAACAATCTCCTTCATGAATCTCAATACGTAGTACCCACAGTCGATGTTGTTTGTTTGACGAGGGCACTGTAAAATAAAACATATAAGTTAATAAAATATTTGTGCATTAATCATAAAGGCATATATTTGTAAATGAAAATTTAAAGGCATATATTTCAAACCTTTATTGGGATCTATGTAATGTTATTAGACTTTTGCTTCGACACTGTAGCACCTCTTTGAGCTCGAAAAACTTTTAAGGCACTATCGAATGAATAAATCTGATTATTATAGCATGAACAAACACATTATTTAAATATATATATATATATATATATATATATATATATATATATGTAAGAAATAAATGAATATTACTTACGTGTCGAACATAGTCTTTATTTCGGCGTGATTGTTGTAATTGCCATGCAAGGGATCCAAATAGTATATAACTTCAGAGACCGCATTGATTGCAAATAGCACCCAATGTGCCCTACAACAACAAAAAATTGGTTAAGCAATTTTGTTTATACACAACTAATAAATTAAATTCTCATCAATTAAAAAAGATAAAATTACGTACCCTGAATTATATGGTGCGAAGAACAATTTATCCTTTTCTATATTTCCTAATAACATATCTACAATGTATTTCTTTACATTGTCTAGATCGAGTTTCCACATCGACATCTTATGTGGAGACAAGAATGAGTATTTATTTGACAATTTCCTCGTGCACACGACCTTCTCATACAAAAACCTAAATGAAAATTTTAAACTAGATTAGTTACCAATACATTTAATTAATTACCAATAAATGCAATTAAAATTATTTTTTACCTTATGTGCAAGATGATGACAGTAGCACTAAGCTCCTTATATTTGAGAAGTTCGTAAACGTGCTCATTTTCGAGAAATTCATCATACTCATCTCCGAATATATCTTTATTCATGGGTACGATGTGTGAATCGTCGTTGCTGCCCATGTTCCTTTTTACTTGGATGTCAAGACGCGCCCCGTATTTACCAAGGCATGGCTGACTTATTTTAGGAGCAGCAGCAGCAGCGACTAATTTTCCCCGATCCAGTTTTCTTGCTGCAATTTTGGCAGCTTTATTACCCTCCAGCCTTTGTAGTTTGGCAGCCCTATTACCCTCCAATGCTGGAGGTTTGCTGGTTCTTTTTGGCTGTACGGGTGGTTTATTTAATTGGATCTACAAAAATGAGGTTAAATGTTAGTTTATTGAATCTGAAAAAATGACAAACCTTAGGGAATAAATGTGACAAACCTTTTCGGGAGATGTAACTGATTTGTTTCTGGGAATCTTTTTTTCGAGGGCAACAAGGTGGGTGGGCCATGCCACGTAACTACCAATAGCGTCGCCCAATAACTGCATATCTCCATCGTTGTCCGATATCGGCAACGGTGCAGTTGGTTCGATAGCAACAACAGGCGATACTTTGACATGGCCCTTGGGAACAGAGTATTGTGCAATACTTCTCCCGAAGTATTGTACAATTTTCCTTTTCCCACCTTCCAATGAGTAGGCGAGGACAAGTATAGGACACATGGAGTGATACCCTAAATCAATAGTTAAAACATAAGTATGCTTAATATATAAGTTTATTTAATACATAGGTAATTACATAAGCAAGTAAGTAATTAATTACCTCGGGAATACTTTTGAGACCGACTTTGCAACTCGCGGTTTCACTCTCCATTTGTATTTCATGTTGGAGTTGATCCGGGAGTTGCTTGTCTTTGTTCGTATTCACCAAAAGTGCCACTTGCTCTGTAAGTATTCTGAGCTTCTCTAATACTTCCTCGTTGGAAGGTTTTTGGCGCTTCTCTTGAGGAAAATAGCTTTTGGGAGTTACGCCAAATCCTTTCCCCCTAACCCGACCTGAATACTTAGGGACATTAAACACTTTACCAAGAATGTCCCTGCAAGTATCCTTGTTGCCCTCCTGATTTTTAGAACTTTGTTCGATAATCTCCTAAAATACATGTAACATTAAAAAGATAAGTTCAATAGCCTTTTTAAAATACAATATTAAAAAGTATTCAAGTGATAAATACAATATTAAAAAATATTAAAGTGATAATATACTTACACAAAGTTCTACTAATTTTTTGACATTTTCATTACCAACCACTCTGTCTTTATTAACTTGCGCTTCCTTCCATAATATATGACGCCCCAAGGGTTGATCGGCTTGGGTGTCTTTTCGCTATTCGTTAAGATCATAAACAAAATAATACAAATTAGTTACACACTATAGTTTATAATACAAATTACTTCATTATATAAAAGTGATGTTTAATTACTTACAAGTTGTTGATCAAGGCGTGCATATCCCATACGTGATTTTTTGTATGGGTGGGTTGGATTGCTTGCCCGTTCACGATTTTCCTTACTAATATTCTATATAAAAAAATAGCAATTGTGTAAAAATTTAAAATATGCTACGAATATGAATAATAAAACACAAATGCTAATAAATTAATCACTTACGACAAATGCGGGGTCAGAACGTTTGGAAACAAATGCACTCCATTCATCGTTTGATATATAATGTTTATATATTTTTGGAGCTTCAGCATTTGTGTTTCCTTCTCTATCTTTTAGATAGAAATTTAGAGATGAGATCTAAATCCCCGATGGATCTTCCCAGCAACTCTCAAAACATAACTCTTTCGTCCCTCATCAAGAACAAAAGTAGTCTGCAATGAAAAAAATTATAAGTAAAGTATTTCATTGAAAAAAATTATAAATGACAAAAGAGTGGATCAAAAAATTTACTTGAATGTCATTCCATAGTATATCTTTGGCATCCTTCAACGCCTTATCTCTCCAATCGTCAATCGTAATTGGGATATTTTGACGAACAACAACCCCAATGTAACTTACAAACATTGAGCTGTTGGGGTCAATTGGCTGACCACTCTCATTCCAGCCAACCTAATAAACTCATATAGTAAGTACATGCTATTAAAAAAAGATAAAAAAAATACACAGCAAACAGAGTATAATATAGTATAACCTCAAACTTGGTGCCATTGCTCCTTGCTTTAATCACTTTTTGCATTATAGTTGTACCACGTTTGACTTCATTTTCATAAGTTTTAGTGGTGCCAACTTCTTCATTTTGACATTATAAATCTTTGTTTGTATCCATTTAACTACAACAAGTTCAACATGCAGTTTAGTATAACATCAACAAGCTCAACATGCATCATGCATTATTCTAAACAAGCTCAACATGTATCAGTATATCTTAAACAAGCTCAACATGCATTTTAATGATTACAAAAAATTAATAACATCAATACCTGAATAATGGTTCGAAGAAAGATGAAATGCAAAGAAAAGAGGGAACGCATAAAGTTCACAGAAATATGGTTCACAGAAATACGGTTTGAAGAAATACGTAACGAGGGTTACATATTTCAATGAAAATATAATGTGCAATGGGAGAGATGATATTGGATGGAAATAAGGTTCGAAATGAAGGAGATGATCGTGGAAACAAGGTTTGTAATGGACGGGATTATAGGGTTTGCAAAAGAAGAGAAGAACGATGAAGGTTGAGATGATAGTGAAGTTTACGTAATGAAGAGGAAACTGAAGCAGTTACTGTTATATATAAAACCCTTTTATAGTGCTTTTTATAACCCTTTTACAACGCTTTTTCAAAAAGCTCTCTAAAAGGCCGAAGCCTTTTACAGCGCTTGTTTGAAAAGTGTAACACCCCGTTTTTCAAAGCGAGGGTGTATTTTTTTTTTGAAAGTAATTAAAATAAAACAGAACAATGACCAAGGGAAACACCCATGGACAAACATTTAAGTCATTATAATTTACAAGCAGCGGAAAAAGTTCACAAAATATGAATTCAAAATGTTTACATATCAAAAGTGGTACAGTCTTCCAGTTTACAAATAAAAACAACCCAAAAGAAAGACATCCGTTCCCACTGTGTCAGCCTAGTCTGATCATTTTACAAAACCACTAAACACCCTGAGTGATCTCCACACGCCCCGTGAGAGCCTCCTAATGTAGCTCCAGTCAAGCATTCCCATCTACATTCCCATCCACAGGGTATGAACCGGTAGGATAGTCCTGGCTATCATTTGAGGGCAAAGCCCAGATTTCCACAATAGTTGTAAAGGGTCACCAACCGAAATTAACAATTAACACATAACATTTAAGTTTTCAAATGCACAAAATACCCTTTCCACTAAGCATGCACCTTAAAAGGATTTTCCATATGCTAAAAGTTCATGTCATACTTGCCAAAAAAAAATGAAATCAAAATAAAGTTCCCAATCCATCAAGTAATATATAATTGACCAAAACATTGATAAATCACTTGAGCAATCAATTATCTAACTCAAAATAAGATTTTCCACTGAGCCAATGATTGGGGAAATCAATTTCCTGAAAGTTTTTAGTGAAAACTGTACTCTGGGCTTAAATCAATCGATTGGGTAAATCGATTGACAGATAGAGCCCCTGTATTGAATCCAATCGATTGAGCAAATCGATTTCGTGAAAGACAGAGCCCCTGTAATGAATCCAATCGATTTGGAAAATCGATTTTTTGAAGACAAAGCCCCTGACTTGAAATCCAATTGAATCCAATTGATTTACCAAATCGATTTCTTAAATGATTTTGAAATACAACTTATAAAATCGATTGGGTAAATCGATTTCGTGTAAAACAGGGCCCCTGTAACTCATCAAATCGATTGGGTAAATTGATTTCCCTGTGTATTCTTTCAAAAATTCATAAACTAACTCAATCACATTCATACATAATCCCAAATCTTAACACTTAGCACTAATAACGCAATCGCTACAACATCATGAGTCTTCGAAATAGTATTGCAATCAAACATGCTATCACCAAATTCCAAAACATAACACTTAACACTTATGACATAATTATTACAACATCATGGGTTTCAAAATAATATTGCAATCAAACATGCTATCCCCAAATTCCAAAACATAACACTTAACACTTATAACACAATCACTACACAGACAAAATGAACCAACAATTCACAATTTAACAGGGTGTAGTCTCTCACGGACAAACACATGTGCAGTCTCTCACGGACAAACACAATTCACCAAGAAACGTAAGTCGTAAACGTACTGCCTATCACGGGCCCGTACCGTTTACCAAGGTGCCACCTATCACGGGTCTGCACAACTTACCAAAAATCGTAAACCATAAACGTACTGCCTATCACGGGCCCGTACTGTTTACCAAGAAACGTAAGTCGTAAACGTACCACCTATCACGGGTCTGTACTGTTTACCGAGGTGCCACCTATCACGGGTCTGCACAACTTACCAAAAATCGTAAACCATAAACGTACTGCCTATCACGGGCCCGTACCGTTTACCAAGAATCGTAAGTCGTAAACGTACCACCTATCACGGGTCTGTACTGTTTACCGAGGTGCCACCAATCCCAGGTCTGCACAACTTACCAAAAATCGTAAACCATAAACGTACTGCCTATCACGGGCCCGTACCGTTTACCAAGGTGCCACCTATCACGGGTCTGCACGGTTTACTAAAACAAACATTAAGTAAATGAGACATTAAGAGATTCCCCATTCTTAATACTCATTTAACTTAAGCGATTTTCAAAACAAACATTAAGTAACCAAGACATTAAGAGATTCCCCATTCTTAACGCCCAGTTAACTTAAATGATTTTCCAAAACAACATTAAGTAAATAGGTCATTAAGAGATTCCCCATTCTTAATACTTATTTAACTTAAACGATTTTCGAAACAAATATTAAGTAAACGAGACATTAAGAGATTCCCCATTCTTAATTCTCATTTAACTTAAAAGATTTTCCAAAACAAACGTTAAGTAACCGAGATATTAAGAGATTCCCCATTCTTAACGCTCAGTTAACTTAAACGATTTTCACAAACACACATCAAGTAAACAAGACATTAAGAGATTCCCCATTCTTAATTCTCATTTAACTTAATGGTTTTCAAATTCCAAACAAAACAAACTCAAACATACTTTCACATTCACTCCATAATTCACACCAAATCATTTTTCCACACAAACCACACAAAACACATCTCAAATTCTATAATTATCAAATATGAACACGCCAAATACGACGACACAAATCAACACAATCCATCACTCAAACACAACAAATTTCATTTACTCAAAATCATACGTAAATGAGGTAAATTCATTTTCCATGAAACATTCATCAATATCACCAAAACCCCACATTAGAATTTCACCCATAAAGCATTAATTCATTTTTCCCCAAATCAACGCTTCAACCCTAACAAAATTCTTTTCCACACAACCACATATAAGTCCCTAAATGCAAACTAAAAGTTTGGAAGGAGCCCTTACCTTCGCGTTAGCTCTAACGTGCGATTACGGCACCGTGATTAAATTCGGTAAATTTTCCGCTCGCAACGCCGCTTCCAAAATTAGCTCACTAGCACCGTAGTGTAGTGATGAGCAACTTTCCCTTCTATCTCTTCGCGAAACAAAGCTTAGATCTAGAAGAAACGGGGAGATTTGTGTTTGACGGTTTTGAAATCCCTAAACCGTTTTTCCTCGTTTTCGAATCAAAGAGGAAGAGTGGAGTTGAGAAATCCTTGTCTTATCACCCACTAAGCCTTGGGTTTCTATTCTTGAGCAAAAGGAAGCAAAGAAAAGCGAAAATGGAAGAGGGAGGGAGATGGGTTCACGCGAGGCTGAAGGAGGAAGATGGAAAATGTGGTTTTTCTCTCCTTTCTCTTTCTTTCCTTTCTATTTCTCTTCTTTCTCTTTCCTTTCCTTCTTTTTCCCTCCAAAAAAATATATATATATATATTTACTTTTAACAAATATCTTCAAAATATCTAGATATTTGTTAAATTACCATTTCACCCATAACGCATTAATTCTTCGTAAAAGATTCGCCGTAGTTAATTTAATTTATTTATCGACGAGTGATTCTAATCGGGCATCAAAATATCTTTTTGATCATATAAACTCCAAAATATTAATAACTTTGGCTAAAAGCCTCTGAGCTCAATACCTAAAATACACCAAAATACATAAAGTACACTTTAAAATTATGGGTCTTACAAAAAGCGCTCTAAAAGGCGTCCTTATTTAATTTTTTAAAATGCTCTTTTAGAGCTTTTCTCAATAAGCGTTGTAAAAGACTCATTGTCTTATTATGTTATATACTGTTTTTTTAAAGCCTTTTACAGCGCTTTTTCAAATAAGCGCTGTAAAAGGTCTCTTTATTTTATTTTTAAAAGGGTCTTTTACAGCGCTTATTTGAACAAACGTTGTAATAGACCTCCTTGTTTTATTATGTTATATGAATGTTTTTTTTTAAAGCCTTTTTACATCGCTTTTTTAAATGAGCACTGTAAACGGCCTTATTGTTTTGTTATGTTATTTTTGTGTTTGGTTTATTTGGGTTCCATATGGGATGACCTTAAAAACATGCAAAACAATGAATGGTTAAAAACATTGTTATCATCATGCCAAACCACAAAGTAGTAACTGGTCACCACCAAAATCTCTTCCTCTTCACCAAACTCTTCTCCTTTTATGCATCTTCTTCACAAACATCAAAGCTTACTCTCTCACAATTCAATCTCCACCTCAACACACTTTTTATCTCTTTACATTCTCTTTCCTTCTTAAATCGTGTGCTAATTCGTTGATAAGTGGTTCTAAACTTGGTCTTCAGGTTCATTGCCATGTTGCGAAAAATGAGTTTGAGTCTGATGTTTTTGTTAACAATGTGTTTTTGGGGATTCCCATGATGCGTACAATGTGTTTGAAGAAAATCCTGTTAGGTGTCTGATGAATGTTATTTTTAAAGCCTTTTACAACACTCTTTCAAATAAGCGCTGTAAAATGTCTCACTGTTTTGTAAATTTATCTGAATGTTATTTTTACAGCACTTGTTTACAGCGCTTCTTCAGATAAGCGCTGTAAAATGTCTCTTTATTTTATTTTTTAAAGCCTTTTACAACGCTTTTTAAAATAAGCGCTGTAAAAGGCCTCAGTATGTTATTTTTGTGTTTGGTTTATTTGGGTTCAATATTGGATGACATTAAAAACATTGTTATCTTTGTTTATTGGATTAAAAACATGTTATCACAATACTTTAGGAGATGATAAATTATTAGAATTGAGAACTTCTGATAATCTATGCACTGAGCAAAAGAGAATCTCTCTGTTCAGATCAGTTCAGTTCATGCAAATTACTAATTTATATTCAGTTCAATTCATGTAAATCAAGCTAAATATAAAACACTCATTGTTACATGAACTTAGTATAAAACACTCAAATCAAGCTAAATATAAGCAGAAAATAAATTAATCAGAAAATAAATTAATCAGAACATAGTATAAAATTAAACACTCAATTCAAATTACATGCATATTTATCACAATAATTCAGATTACATGCATGGCTTATATAAAACAATTAAACATGTACATTAAAATGCCCTTCTTCTTTTCCTGGTGGGATTCACATTTGTTTGTCCATTTACAATATGAAACGATGGATTAATCCAAATTCCCTCATCATGATCATCTCTAAGATATAAACCATCATCAGTTGAATCAATTTCATGTGGTTGTTGTGATGTTGCAAATAAAAGATCATTACCAACATCTTCATCATTATTGTTATCATCACTTATTTTATTGGTTAATAGTACAACATACCATTTATCATCAGAATGATCAGTGACATAAAACACTTGTTGAGCTTGCGATAACCCCAAATACGCTCGATAACCCCAAAATATGATAGATTTGCATATATTGGGTTTTTGTCTTTTGCACTTGAGACATGCATCTTGTTCTTTGGTATAAAATGTGTAGCCGTTAATAACATAACCAGTGTAAGAAAAGACATGTAAGCTCGGACCATTTGCTAGCCACCTCAATCTCTGTGAAATTGATCCGGGGTCTATATCAAATTTTGACTTTATGTGATTTTTTAACCATGTTATAAAACTTCGATTGTGCTCTCGAGTTATCCAATTTTGATTCCTATTCATGTTCAAACGAGATATCTGATCCATGTGTATTGTAACATACGGTTGAACCTCATCATCATTGTGTAGAACATACAATTGTGCCTACTCCCATTCTGTCCTTGATATAGTCAGTAGTCTCCTTCCAATTATCCCTTCTCTTGATACTCTTCCCGAATGACGAGACATGGGAAGCCCTATGTATTCAACATTGGACATATATTCAGTACAAAATTCAGCAGCTTCTTTGACAATGTACCATTTAGCAATACAACCTTCTGGTCGACGTCTACTTTTTACGTACCCTTTTAATATTTTCATATATCGTTCTCATATAAGTTGGCCCACAAAGTTGTGTCTCCTTAACAAGATGAATAGTAAGGTGAAACTATTATATCAAAAAATAAGGGTGGGAAATACATTTCAAGCTCACACAAAGTAACAACAATTTCCCTCTGCAATGTCGGTAAATTCTGAGGGTTGATCACTTTACTACAAATTTCCCTGAAGAAGAAACATAATCTAGTTAAGGCTAGTCGAACTTTTTCAGGTAAAATGGAACGTATACTTATTGGTAGCAAATGCTCCATTAGAATATGACAATCATGGGTCTTCAAACCTTTTAACTAGAGGTCTTTCATACAAACCAAATTTTTAATGTTTGAAGTGTATCCTTCTTGAACTTTAACTTCGTGTAGAAATTTACATAAAACAATTTTTTCCTTTCTAGATTGAGTATGAGCGGCTGGAGGTAGATATGTGCGATTTCCTTTCTTTACTGGAGCCAATTCATTTCTTATTCCCATATCGACCAAGTCCAATCTTGCGTTGATGCCATCTTTAGACTTTCCTGGAACATTGAGTAACGTACCAATAACACTATCAAATACATTTTTTTTCAATATGCATCACATCGAGGAAATGTCTTATATACAATGACTTCCAATATGGCAATTCAAAGAATATTGACTTTTCTTCCACCCAGTTTTGACCAGCTCTCCCGCAAAAGGTTTGCCAAATTTATTGGTCAAACCTTGTACTTTTTCAAGTATTTGATATCCATTCGGTGCTAAAGGAGCTTTACCTTCCTCTGATTTTCCATTGAATGCATTTCTCCACCCACGATACTGATGACTATAAGGTAAAAATCTATGATGTCCAAGAAACACATTCTTCTTACAATGTTTCAACCGCATCCAATTTGTACTCTCTTCACATATATGACATGCACACTGACCTTTAATGCTATATCCTGATAAATTACCATATTCTGGAAAATCATTAATTGTGCAGAACAACATAGCCATCAAATTGAAACATTCTTTCTTATACCCATCATAAACTTCCACACCTGTCACCCACATACTTTTTAAATCTTCGATTAAAGGAGTCAAGTATACGTCGATATCATTCCCCTGTTGTTTGGGTCCAGAAATTAACAGAGACAACATCATAAACTTACGCTTCATACATAACCATGGAGGTAGGTTATATATTACCAAAATCACATGCCACATGCTATGTGAGATGCTTTGAAGACCATGTGGATTCATTCCATCAGTAGAAAGTGCAAGTCTTAGATTTCTTGACTCTATCCCGAATTCAGGATACTCGTGATCAATTTTTGCCCATTGTGGGGAATCTGCAGGGTGTCGAAACATTCCATCTCTAATTCTTTCATCTGCATGCCATGTCAAGTGTTTTGAATCTTCTTCATTACGACAAATGCGCCTAAATCTTGGTATTATAGGAAAATACCACACGACTTTTGCTAGAGTAGATTCTTTCTTCTTATATCGAGAGACATTGCATTTCGGACACGCCTTAAGTAGTACATATTCGTTTCGAAATAAAATACAATCGTTAGGACACGCATGAATCCTTTCGTAACTCATGCCAATAGAACACGAAATCCGTTTAGCCTCGTAGGTTCGATTGGGAAGTTCATTATCATCTGGAAACATATCTTTTATGAGTGTTAATAATCTTGTAAAGCTTTTATCAGACCATCCATTACTCGCTTTTAAGTTGTACAACTTAAATATCGCCGACAGTCTTGTGAATTTAGTACAACCATTATATAATTCTTTCTCTGCATCACTCAACAAACTTTCAAACATTTTAGGACAATCTCGAAGATCTTCTTCAACTACTTTTGCGATCTCATCAACTCGGTCTGGCTCATATGTATCTATATCGAAGTCAGTTGAAACATATGTCGAACTATTCTCAAAATTAATGTTTCCTTTTTTTTTCTCACCATGTCTTATCCAACATGTGTAGCTTTGATCAATTCCATTACATACTAGATGTCCTTCTAATTCATCTTCTCTAACACGTTTTCCAAAACAACATTTTAAACAAGGACAAACAACTTTATTTGGATCTTTTGCATTCTTCACTGCAAACTCAACAAACTCCTTCACTCCAATTTCATACTCTTTTGACAATCAATTGGCAGACATCCATTTCCTATCTATATTATACGACCTATATAAATACAGTTACAAAAATAATAAGCTTTCAAAACATATCAACAAGTTTCAAAAAGAAACCAATATCAACTAACAATTTCAAAACAAAACATATCATGTTGAAGAGGTTTAATATATATATAACAATTTTTAGTTTTCAATTATTAAAAAACTAAAGATTTTTTGACAAAAAAAAATTAAAAAATACCTGAGACAACGTAGATGGCCACACAGTACATAGAGGATATGAGGGTTCCCAGAGTAGAGATGATGAGGGTTCGTAAATTTGTTTTAAAAGTAAATGATATTTATTTGAAAGATGTATTTTACAGCGCTTGTACAAAAAGCATTGTAATAGGTAGTTAAATTGAATGAAAGCGCATGTATTTTACAGCGCTTGTAAACAAAACACTGTAATAGGTTGTTCAAATATTTGAAAGCGCATGTATTTTACAGCGCTTGTGAAAAAAGCGCAGTAAAATAATACGCGAAAGCGCTTCATTTTACAGCGCTTTTGTGAAAAGCGCTGTAAAAGCCTTATAACATTATGCGCAAACATTATAGGACCCTACATTAGCGCTTGTTTTACAGCGCTTGTCAAAAAAGCGCTGTAAAAGGCTCCGTTATTTTTAAAATATATTTACAACAGCGCTTGTGTTTAGCAAGCGCTGTAAAAGGAGCGCTGTTAAATGTCATTTTTGGCGTAGTGATATTTTATTTTGGAATAAATTGAACAAAATGACATTATTAATATATGTCTAGTAAAAAAACTGGGATACATATTAGTTGTACTTTATATTTCTTGTATGAACATATGATATTGTATATTTTGGTTATTATGTGATTATATAAAATTGTAATTGCAAGTACAAAACTGTTATTTGAAATTTAATATGAAATATTGTATATACATATGAATTAGGAGCATAAAACATAAAACATCATTTTCAATAAATTAAAACATCTTTTTCAATAAATCAACCAATATAGGAAACATAAAACATCTTTTTCAGAATGTGAAACTTAAATAAAAACTAAAATCAAACACCTTATATGCAACAAAAAAAACTCCATAACATGCATTAGAACAAAATTATATCTTGTAAACCTAATTTTCTATTAGCACTAACATCTATCCATTCATTCAACAATTACAACCAGAAAAGATAGATAGATATCAATCGAGTTGATAACAATGACATAATAAAGTAATAAACAATTTCGATGATAAACAAAATTGAGAGATGAATTGAAATTCGGAGGCAAACCTTTTGATGAACATAGAGGGAAGAGATGGAAACAGGTTGGAATCTTCGCAGAGAGCTAAACGAGTTTCACATAATACTTAACAGAAAAATAGAAAAAAACCTATAACCAAAGGATTCATCTAATACTCCCATTCATACTGCAAATAAAAATAAAAATTACTAAACCATAGGAAACTTGTAAGGAACAAATTCTATTGAAGAAGAAGAATTGTGAAATGGCGTTTACAGAAACATTGAATTGAAGTAACAAAGTCGATTATAAGGAAAAGAGATTTGAATTATAATTGCCCCTTTTTAAAATTTTCTATTAAAATCTAAAGTGTTTAACTCAAGATTGATTTTGATTAGAAACGAATAATGTTTTTGGTTAGTGGAAAGAAAACAACAATATTAATTTATCAATATAAAAACTGATTGTAAAACAAAAAGTAAACAGAGATAAAGAAAAAGAGGTCACACAAGGATATATCTTGGTTCACCCAACACGGGTTATGTCCAATCCTCACAATTGTGAGATTTTCCACGAAGTGCTCCAAGCAATAACGTTCTTGGTTTTCATACAACTTTAACAGATCAATATTGATCTATTACAAAGTTCTACCTTTCTCCCTAAAAACGATTTCCACAGGTTACCTTACACTATTTCAAAAAGGATTTTACAAGTTACCTTATAAATCATAAAAGGATTTTTACACACTACTTAAGCTATGTCAACAATATAGCCTTGAGTTACAAAGTAATGATTTTTAGATTGTCAGAATCTGAGTATGCTCAACTCTTGTTTGAGAATAGATTCTAGAATTTAAAACTTAGAAAGTATTCATTCTAATATCATACCAAGGACAAAACTAAAACTTAGATTGAATAAGTGATGTTTTGCTTGGCACTTTGAGTTCTGGGTTGTTCTTCATCGTGAAGCATTATTTATAGGCTTCAAGAGAGATTAGGACATCTCATTTAGCTGTTGAAAATAGCCCAACTGTCATGAGTAAGTGAATGGATAAGATCAACCATAAAGTAAGAATGTTCTTGCTGAAAACAGGAATGTTCTTGTGAACCCAGAACATTCTTCGAATTTGTCCTGAGATGAGCTGACTTATGTTCTGATCTTGGCAATTTTCTGAAGTGATCATATGCCTTGAATCACGTGTGCAGGTCTATTTGAAAGTACAACATCAGTGTCATTTCCAGCCTGTCAGTCTGTACTTGCACTTGCTTAACTTGGAGAATGATCTTGCTTTATATATTTTGTGAAACAACTTGTTTTTCCTTCGAATTCTGGAGTAATTCTTGCTTCGATGGATCCTTGTATATTTATAATGAAGATATGGAATGGATTACACTTCATGGATCTAATCTTTTATATAAAAATCTGATCATTCTTGTTTAATGCACATCTGGAGAACGTTCTTCGTTTTCCATAAATTTGTCAAGAACGTTCTTCGTTTAACTAATTTTGCTTTTTTATTTTATTTTAATAAGATATGTTTTGTAATGCTTGGTACCTATCTTGTTTTAACACACTCAAATACATATGTTAAATACCAAAACTCTTAGAATCATAATTAGAAGTCTTAATTAACCTTTTGTTTAATTATCATCAAAACATTAATTTGAGATTTTGTCTCAACAATCTTCCCCTCTTTGATGATGACAAAACATGTTAATTCCGATATTAATTTTGATTCTAATAATAATTTAGAGAGCTTTTTAGTAAAAAAACTCCCCCTCAATATGGGTAATCATTTGAACCAAATAATAATTGTTAATTAATATAACAATAAGGTTCTTGATCATACAAGTACTTAAAAAAAATACATAAGTAGTCATACAAAAATAACTTTTGATCTTACTTAAAATCTAAATAACTTATCCCTCTTTGTCATGGCTGTGATACCCTAAATCCCAAAATAATTATATAATAATTTATATCACATTCTTATGACATTTGTAGCGGATAAATAAAAATATGTTTTCAAGAAAATAAAAACTTTATATTTAATTTAGGATATCACATTTCCCAAAAATAACAATAAAAACCCTTATTCCCGGTATCACCTATCAGAGCGTGGTTCCTCCCAAACTTGATCTTCAAGACTCATTAACCTGTAATAACTGCGATTTCGCAAACGCAGGGCCCAGCCAGTCAAACACAAACAACGAAGGAGGTGAGTTTTGAAATCATGTTAATAGTATAATACGGGTAAGAAGAACACGCAAACAATCATAATAGAACCGTATCATAATCACTTTACGATATATCAAAATATTTAATTAAATAGTATCATATTATAACATCAAAATCACTCAAGTAAAATAATCATCTCATTATAATATGCATCAATCATCTAATTATTATTACCTTTGAAACACATCAATCACAAGGAAATGCAATGCTATGCATGAGCTTAGACTCTACTTCACAATGTGGTACCATTCTAACTCTATAGTACTTGGTTAGGAGGCCATGATACTATGCCACCATCCTGAGACACATATACGCGACAGTCGAGGAAAACGTGTGTTGCATGGTAGCTCCCGACATTTGGAGTGCTACCTCCAAGTCACCTAGGAATTCCCCACCGGAATACCTCCAAGGTATAACAATCTTGCCTTAAGGCTCGACAGCAGACTGCCACGATCAGGCTCATTCAGTTGTACTTCCCCAGAATCACTAGTCTTGTCAGGCCCTACCTATATGATGACAAAATAATCTTCACTTCACAAATTCATAATATTTATTTTCTTCCCTCGTTAGCTTAGACTACTCCATTAAGAGCACCATATTTAAGAATCATCACTATCTCATCATGTATGGGGTACTTCAATATTTTCATCACAATTTTATAATATCATTAATCATAAATAATCATGATCATCGTATAAACTCATCACAATTTTATAACATCACTATCATCAATCAAAAATCATAATTATCATCACGTAAGCATATATCAAACCATGCATCCATATTTTATTATCACATCACATAATTTCATCTAAGCAAACATGTACACATAATTTCATTCAACATCCAACATCACAATAATAACAAATATCAACTACCACACAAGTATCGAAAATTAAATCAATCAACACCTTATAAAAATTTCTATTTCACATTTTAATATCACAATTCTCATATTTCAAATTAATCAATTTATCTCTCAAAGGGCTACTGCCGTACGTAGCAATCCCCGGATGAATCATTGGGAAATACGGTTTTCCCGTTCATCTCACAATATATTATACTCATGATTCAAACGCTCTCTCACCCCTTACCTTATTTCGACGCTTTCAGACACGAGTACAATTCCACGAGCAAACAATATTTGTTCTTTGACTTTTTGTGCTTCAATCAATCTAACTCGATAATTTATGGGTAAACGTCAAAAATAAATTATGAGAAAATAGTCTAAAAAATGATTTCGAAATTTGGTCAAAGAAAATTACCATAAATCAGAAAACCAATCATTGGATAATATAGCCACTTTTCACACGGTCGTTTTGGCGTTGGTTTCACTAAAATCGGACTTACGGTGAAGGAGAACGGTGCAAAATAAGGATTTGTGTAAACGGAGAAATCGGGTATTTTATGGAGAAATTCGGGTTGTTAAAAATCTGAAAAATTGTATTTAATTGAATAGATAAATGAGTAAAATAACATACTGAAATTTGGATGAAAACAGAGAAACTGTTCTGGGACAATTATGAATCGCCGGTGTCAAACGATACGATTATTGTTGGTTTCCTCTTGATTTTAGTGGTGCTGGCAGAAAGCTTCCTTGTTTGTTCTTCTATTTTGTTTTATTAACAATTTAAATCATTTACATACATGGGTCAAGCCCGTTAGACTCCTTATAGGTTTTACTATTACTATTTTATTTTATTAAAAATAAAAAACACAATTTCATTAATAAAACATTATTAATATTTCAAAACTAATAATTTATAAAATACCTTTAAAATACATTAATAACCAAAACTCTCATATTCTAATTAATCACTATAGTTACACTTATTTGTCCAAATACTTACGTTAGAAAATATTTAAAATTACAAAATAAATAAATATATAAAATCAACACTTTATATTAATTACTATTTCAAAATAAACAAATATAAAATCATGATGCCATAACAATTATATAAAAATAAAGAGAATAAAACACAATAGTACCACTATCTCAAGATAATTATTTTTAAAAAGAATAATTAAAATTAAATATATTTAAAATTAAATAAATATAATTAAGTACACATTTAATATTAGTTAAACGCAAAAAGAATGTTATTTTAATTGGGTGCACGTTTATACACGTAAAATGACATAAAATCTTATTCTTCAAAATATTACACTAAAATACTATTACTTTCAAAAAAATATAGTATAATATTAAAAATATTTATTATTTATATCGTTCGTTTAATATAATGTGTATCAAACTAGCACATCATAGAAAACATTCGTATAACAAAAATTACTAACAAAATTTATCAACATATATTCTAAAATAAATTTAACTTCAAATTAATTATTTAAATTCCTATTTAATTAATAAAATAATTTATTATCAAATGTAGAGTGTTACAATTCTCCCCTTGATAAAGAATTTCGTCCTCGAAATTTGCGGTGAGTGAACTAATATCTAACTTACCACCCTCAAGATTCAAATTTCGTCTATAATTATATTTAAGACATTCAATCTCCAATAAAGCACAACATGTAGAAAATCAACTAACATAGCATGATAGACATAATGACAAAATAAATCAGTTAAACACACAACATTTATCATTCAATTATGAAAAAAATGTCTATCACATTTATCATTCTATTATGAAATAAAATATCATAGAGTTACTCTTTGTAATTTACATATAAAACATAACATATAGATTTTGTCAATAATAACGTAGTTCGTTTAGTTTGGTTAAATGAAACACATTCTAAGTACGTTGTCAATTTCAACTGGTTCCTTCAAACCAAATATTACCAGTTTCACTCCTTAAAATAAAATCTAAATCATATCACCAACATTCAACAAATTTAATTTAGGCCTGACAAAGAGAGCAATTTTTAAAATATTAAACACATCTAACAACTTAATAATATTATAATAATTTATAATCAGTTACTCTATTAAAACGTCATCAAAATTGTTAGAGTTAAACGAGTATTAAAAATGGGGAATCTTTTAATATCTTTGTTTCCTTAATGATTGTCGTGAAAATTATTAGAGTTAAATGAGTATTAAAAATGGGGAATCTTTTAATATCTGCATTTACTTAACGATTGTCGTGGATAGAGTCAGAGTATGCTCATGCATTTCATAGTACATGGCGACCGGATGGGCCATGGTGATAGTGATGACCGGATGGGCCACGATATGATTCCATGTGATTTGTTGGTTCATTTTATCCTTACAGGGATTATCGCGTCGTGTTGATCTGTGAGAGACTGCACTGGTGTTTGTCCGTGAGAGACTACACCCTGGTAAAACGTGTTTGTTCGTGAGAGACTGCACTGGTGTTTCTCTGTGAGAGACTACACCCTAGTAAATTGTGTTTGTCCGTGAGAGACTGCACTGGTTTTTGTCCGTGAGAGACTACACCCTAGTAAATTTTGTTTGTCTGTGAGAGACTACACTGGTGTTTGTCCGTGAGAGACTACAACCTAGTAAATTGTGTTTGTCCGTGAGAGACTGCATAGGTGTTTGTCCGTGAGAGACTACACCCTGGTATAGGTGTTTGTCCGTGAGAGACTGCATAGGTGTTTGTCGTGGTGATTGTGCTATAATTACTAAGTGTGAATGTTTTGAATTGTGTGTAAGTGTGATTGATTGCAAAACCTTTTCGAAACTCAAGTCGTCATGGTGATTGTGCTATAATTGCTAAGTGCGATTGTTTGGATTTGTGGGTAAATGTTGATTGAATTCGAAACCCCTTAAAAAGCTGACAAATGCTGAATTTTGCTGTTTTTCTGCTTCTGGCTGATGTGTATTTGAATACAGAAGGTTGTATTCGAATACAGTCATGTTGTTTTGCCAATGACTTACTGTGTAGTCGAATACAAAAGGCTATATTCGAATAAAGACATGCTGTTTTGCTACTGACTTGTTGTGTAGTCGAATACAGAAGGTTGTATTCGAATACAGACATGTTGTTTTTGTTGCTGAATGCTGAAACAGCCTTGTATTTGAATACAGAGATGCTGTATTCGACTACAGCGTTGCTGTTTTTTTAAAAACTTCATTTTGCAACCTTGTTTATGAATGTTTGGCATATGGAAACCCTTTTATGGTGCATGCTAAGTTGAAAGGTTATTTTGTGCATTTAAAAACTTAAATGTTATGTGTTAATTGTTAATTTCGGTTGGTGACCCTTTACAACTATTGTGGAAAACTGGGCTTTGCCCTCAGATAAGATCCAGGACCATCCTACCGGTTAGTCCCCTGTGGATGGGAATGTAGTTGGACACACCTGACTGGAGTTGTGTTAGGAGGATCTTGCGGGACGCGTGAAGATCACTCAGCATGTATAGTTTTTTGTAGAATGATCAGATTAGGTTGACGTATAGGGACTAAATGTCTTTCTTTTGGGATGTGTTTATTTTAATTGGGAAGATTGTACCTACACTAATTTTGTCAGCTTGACATTTTATTATGATGGGATCCATGTACCACTTTTTGATGTGTAAATACTTTGGATTCTTATTTCAAAAACTATTCTGCTACTTGTAAATTCTGTTGACTTATTTGTCATTGTGTACGACTTAAATATTTATCCAAAAGTATTTTCTTATTTATTTCTTTATTATTATGAAATTGTTTTGAAAAAAAAATACACTCGCGCTGTTAAAAATCGGGGTTTTACAGTAGGCTCAAGTCCCGCAAAATATCTTGCTCTTTGTCTTGTTGCGCTTGCCTAGCGGTGAAAGTTTGAAGAGCAACAATGTTTTTGGGATTTCCTTATATGTTTTTGATATTTCCCTTTCCATTTTGGTCCTTGTAAATCGACGCTGATCATATTCAATTGAAGTGGATAGAGGAGTATTGTGGGATGGTGCAGAAGTGGTACAAAATGTGGTTAAAGTGGCAAATGAGGTATAAATGTAAGGAAAAGAGTTTGTAGGAGCGGAATGTGAGACATAGATGGGCCAACTATGTCCAAATCTGGAAAAACCAAATATTGGCTTATTCCAAAGATGGAGGAAGTTGTATTTTATGGTGACATCAATGAGTTGTGCTGGATTAGAAGTTGAGGGCATAGATTACCTTGAGAAGATGGATTGGTGAAAGGTGGGAATGCAGAAATTGTAAGGGAGACTTGATTGAGGACAATATTCAAATTTTGTGGAAGAGAAGGATACGTTGAATGTTCTTTAGTATGTTGGTGGGAGGAAGAACATTCCTGATTTGAGGATTGCTCAGCATTGGTGTTGACAATAGAGGTGCGTGCAAACCTTTTCCTTTTAGTGGTAGATGGATTGAAAATAGATTTTGGTGAAGGTGGAATAGTGGGAATTTTTTCATATGTGAGATGTTCTTTCATCAGAGTTTTGATATCTTAATGTCGGAAGATTCAGGAAACAAGGGAATATGAAAATGCCTAAATTTTTTGGAGAAAACCATACCATATGGAACAACGTTTCCCTTATAATCATTGTTGATGGCATCAATTATATGTTCGATTATCAGGTAGGGAAAATTCAATTTCTTGCAATGAAGAAGATGATAAATGACTAGTTTGTCATTATCATAAACAAATCCGTGGCTGCCATAATGGGGAAGGATTGAATTTTGACTAATACTATTAAATTTTTTTGGAAGGGGTTTTAGGTCAACTGAGAAAACATTTTAGACCCATCCATAAACAACTCTTGAAACACTTCTGCTTTGGTAGTGTTTAAGGATGAGTACCAGTCTTTTCTAAAAGCTGTTGGTCATTTAGATATCAGTTTAAGAATTTCAGCAAGAGTTAAAGGATCCATACAAATTTCAATACCCTTTAATGTTGACACAATGAGGGATTTATTTGCAAATGCTTCAACTTTGTAGCAAAATGTTCAAATGACATTAGGGTAATAACAGTCAAATATTTTAAGAAAATTTGTCCATCCAAGAGCATCAGTGTGATGTTGAATGGAGATTCTTTCAATTTGTAGGTTTTCATAGATAAAAACTCGACCAATGCCAATAGGTCGTTGAGCGCATTTCTCAGTATAGAGTTTTTGAAGTTTTGAAGGAATCAAGGGAGGAATAGGGATTTTGGATGAAGAAGGTTTTGTTGAGGGATTTGTGGTTGCTAGTTTGGAAGTTTTTGTTGGTTCTAGGTTTGGAGTTTTGAGTGGAGGACATTCAGGTTTGAAGTTTTCTTTGTTAAATTTTTAGGGTTCTTGAATTTTTTAGAGGCTAGAAACTAAGAAAGTGTTAAAGACAAGTTGGACTTAGGAATCGTTATTTTAGTTTTAGAAGGAGTGTTTTGGGTGAACTCACGTTGGACGGAGATTTTTGAAGTTTGAGGATTTTAAAGGTTTGGAGGGTTGTGATGTAGGAGCATATTTTGATTTTGGAATCTGTGGTGGTGGTGAGGGTTCAAACTCATCGTCAGAAATTGAAAAGATTGTTGTGCCTATATTTTTGGATTTTGAAGTGCCAATACCTACCAGGACCCACATTGTTCTTTTCTTGGAAGATGAAGTGCTTGAACTAGGGTTTAGGGATTTACGAAGATGGGGTGGAGCTTGAGTGATGGAAGGAAGAAGACATTGATATAATGGAGGAAGAAGACGTTGACTCCAGGGAGGAAGACATGTAGTCAGAGAATGTTCTCTTTGAAAATGAATATGGAGGTGTTGGTCTTTGTGAAGGTGATGATGAACGAGTTGGAGATGATGATGGTGTTTGTGAGCTAGGGTTCTTGCATGTTGCTTGGGTGCGAGTCATTTTTGAAAAAAAAATTGAGAGTTAAGGATGAAAGGGATAAGGAGATGAAATTTTTCAGAAAAAGGATAAAGTTGTTGTTTAGTGGAGAAAGATGAACGATTTTGAGTTTTTGCAATTGATTTGTGAGTGGAGAGAGTGCCACGGGTGTGAGTTGATGGATTGGTTAGTTGTGTATTGGGAAGGAGGAAAGTAAAAATGATGTAGCAGGACAAGCATGGGTAGCCATTACCTTTTGTAATGTAGCAGACATTTCAGTTTCAAAAGCTGATTTTGAAATTTTTTTCATGAAGAGAAACGAAGACCTTTCTTGAGATATTTGTGGCAAACATGCTCAAAACAAAGAACGTTCTTCATTGTGACCATAATGTTCTGATTTTAATTTTAACGATTCTGAGCAGGATTCCTAACGATTTTTAGTTGTTCTTTGATAGAATTAAAGTTTTCTTGAACAAGAGGCTTTGTTAAAATGTCAACTAACTGATTCTTTGTATCAACAAAGATTAATTCAATTTCTTTTTTATTTACATGATCCCTAATAAAATGATTTTTTATTTCAATATGTTTGGACCATGAATGTTGAATAGGGTTCTTAGATAGATTAATGGCACTAGTATTATCACAATAGATTTGAATATGAGAATATCTTACCGAAAAGTCTTCAAGTTGATTTTTGATCCATAAAACTTGGGAGCAACAATTTGCTGCTGAGACATATTCAGCTTCAGTGGTTGATAGGGCAATCGTGTTTTTCTTTCTACATGACCAACTTATTAATGCTTTTCCTAGGAATTGACATGCACAACTTGTGCTTTTTCCTTCGATCTTATCACCAGCATAATCGACATCACAATAAGCTGCAAAATTAAAATGAGAACATTTGCTATACCAAAGGCCAAGAAAAATAGTACCAACAAGATAATGAAAATTTATGTTCACAGCATTTAAGTTAGATTCTTTTGGTGAAGATTGAAACCTAGCACATAATCCTACTGCGAAAACAATGTCAGGCCTACTTGTAGTTAAATATAGTAATGAGTGAATCATAGCCCTGTATTCTTTTTCAAAAATTGATTGTCCATTTTCATCTTTATCTAATGAGAATGACGAATGCATGGGAGTAGTCATAATTTTAGCTTCACTCATTTTGTATTTTGTTAAAAGATCCTTGATATATTTTTCTTTACATATGAAAATTCCATCTTTATGTTGCCTTATTTGTAAACCAAGAAAATATCTCATTCTCCCATCATGCGCATTTCAAATTCACTTTGCATGAGTTTTGAAAAATCCTCACACATTTTTCATTTGTTGAGCCAAAAATAATATGATCAACATAAACTTGAACAATGAGTAGATCATTCTTATTTATTTTCTTAAAAAGTGTTGTGTCAATATTTCCTTGGGAAAAATCCATTTTTGATCAACAAAGAACTTAATCATTCATACCAAGCTCTTGGAGCTTGCTTTAAACCGTACAAGGCTTTGTTGAGTTTAAACATATGATTTGGTTTCTTTTGATCTTCAAAACCAGGAGGTTGACGAACATAAACTTATTTATTTTAAAATGCCATTTAAAAATACACTTTTAACATCAATTGAAAAAAGTTTGATATGTTTATGAGATGCATATACAAGAAGAATTCTTATGGATTCTAACCTTGCAACTAGCGCAAAGGTTTTATCATACTCTATTCCTTCTTTTTGTTTATCTATTCTTTAAATGACATTCTTGTTCAAATTCCATCAACTGTATCTCCAATGATTTGATTATGAGGATGATCACCTATTAGTTTCCAACTTTTAGGAGGAGATTGAAACGAAGATTGTTTATCAATCTTATTTTCCTGGGAAACAATCTGTTATGACTGTCCATCTTTCTTTTTTAAATCAAGATCATCAAACTCATCAAATAATATGTGCATACTTATTTCAACAGTTGTAATTTTCAAATTAAAAATGTGATATCTCTTAGAATCTGTTGAATATCTTAAAAATATAGCTTTGTCTGATTTTGCATCAAATTTTCCTAAGTTATGTTTGTTGTTTAAGATGTAGCAATAACAACTAAAGATGTGAAAATATGAAATATTTGGTTTCCTATTTTTCTAAATCTCATAGGGTGTTTTGTTTATGATTTTTCTAATGGAAACACGATTCAATATGTAGCAAGAAGTGTTTATAGCTTTAGCGCATAAATACTTTCAACATTTGATTCTTCCAAGATTGTTCTTGCCATCTCTTGTAAAGTTTTATTTTTTTCTTTCAACAACTCCATTTTGTTGAGGAGTTCTTGCACAAGATAGAATATGAGAGATGTCAAGTTCATCAAAAAATGTGTTGAAGGATGCATTTATGAATTCACCTCCATAATCACTTCTTACAGTAATTATATTGGATTCCTTTTCATTTTGAATATTTTTACAAAAGTTTTTGAAGGCATCAAATGCATCATCCTTTTGTTTTAAAAATAGTACCCATGTGTATATAGAAAAATCATCAACAATGACAAATCCATATTTCATACCTCCGAAACTAGTGGTTTTGATGGGACCAAAAAGATCAATGTGAAGTAGTTCAAGAGGTTTTTTAGTTGATATAAATTCTTTTGAGTGAAAACTCCTCGTAACTTGTTTTCCCTTTGCACAAGCTTCACATATTTTATCTTTTTCGAAGTTTATTTTAGGAAGTCCTCTAGCAAGATCTAATTTTGATAAATTTTAAATTGTTTTCATACTCACATATCTAGTTCTCTTATGCCATATTCATTTGTCTTTATTTATGGACATGAGGCAAGATTCAAGTGGTAGGTATTCAATGTATAAAATATTGAGGTTTTTCTTTCTAGATGCATAAAATATAATTTCACTAGAATTTGCCATATTCATTGTTCCCAAATGTTACGGACCCTTCATCCTCATTGGTAAAGGACATGAAACAATTTTTATCACCTGTCATATGTCTTGAACATCCACTGTCCAAGAACCAGGGCTTTTTCATGACATATTGAAATCCTTCATGCATGATTTGTTACATTAACTTTAGGTACCCACTTGGTCTTGGGTCCTTGCGAGTTAGTTTCTAAAATCTAATTATTTTTTAATATGGTATGTTGTCTCATACTGGCCAAACTTGGGCCAAGAGGAATATCTAGTGGCTTGTTTTAAAAAATGTTTAGACAGCTGAGTTGTAACTAGTTTTGGTAAAATTCCAGAACATTCTTCTTTTGTTACATTTGCTGGAGAACGTTCTCCTTTTTTTTTTCTTTTCTTTTTTTTCAAATTTTGAGAAAATTTTGTTTTTACTCCAGAATGTTCTTCTTTTTTGAATGATCTCTTTAAGTTTATCATTCATAGCCTAAGTTTTCTCTTTCTCTTATTTTTCCTTGTGAAATTTTTCATTAAAGGAACTACACTTTTGAATAAGAAATTTTGAATTATTTATCCAGTTATCAGATTCTTTTTTCAATTGTTAACGTAAAAGATAAGGTTCATCATTTGTTACCTCTATATCTTCAATGTTTGCCATTAGACATATGTTGGCTTCTTCAGGTTCATCCTTTTCTGATTCATCTGGATCATCCCAGGTCACCTTCATAGATTTCTTCTTGAAAGGGAATTTCTTTGGTACTCTTTTGTTCAATGGACATTCAGTTTGGATTTCCACAAGTTCCCTTGCACTATTTCAGAAAAGATTTTACAAGCTACTTTTTAAATAATAAAAATATTTTTACACACTACTTAATCTATGTCAACAATATAGCCTTGAGTTACAAAGTAATGATTTTTGAGATTGTTAGAATCTAAGTATGCTCAACTCTTGTTTGAGAATACATTCTAGATTTTAAAACTTAGTAAGTACTAATTCTAATATCAAACTAAGGACAAAACTGAAACTTAGAATGATTGAGAAGCTCAAGTATGATTGAATGAGTGATGTTTTGCTTGACACTTTGAGTTCTTATATGTTCTTCATCGTGAAGTATTATTTACATGCTTCAACAAAGCTTATGACAACTCATTTAGCCGTTGGAAATACTCCAGCTATCATGAGCAAGTGAATAGATAAGGTCAGCCATAAAGAAAGAATATTCTTGCTGAAAAAATGAATGTTCTTCGGTGAAGTGATCCCATGCCTTGAATCACATGTGTAGGTATGTTTGAAAGTACAACAACAATGTCCTTTCTAGCCTGTCAGTTTGTACTTGCACTTGCTTAACTTGGAGAATGATCTTGTTTTATGTATTTTTTGAAGCAAAGTGTTTTGCCTTCGAATTATGGAGTAATTCTGGCTTATATTGATCCTTGTATATTTATGATGAAAATATGGAATGAATTACACTTCATGGATCTAATGTTTTACATAGAGATCCGATCATTCTTGTTTATGGCAAATGTGGAGAACATTCTTTGTTTTCCAGAAATCTGTCAAGAAAGTTCTACGTTTCATTGATTTTTGTTTCTTTATTATAATAAGATCTGTTTTGAAATGTTTGGTACCTATCTTATTTTATCACACTCAAATAGACATGCTAAATACTAAAACACTTAGAATCATTATTAGAATTCTTAATTAAACTTTTGTTTAATTATCATACGCGAGAGTTATAGACGACGATGGTTGTTGAGGTTTGGTGATGGCGAGATTGAAAAACTAAGGTTCTGTGGTTATGTTTGGTGGCTATGAATCTAATTAGGTTCTTTTTTATATTTTCCTATTTTACTTTTCATCTATTTTAAAAAATTGAACAATTTTAATGGGCATTAGGAAAATCACTCAACTATACTCTACTTTTATACAATTTGACATAATAAATTAATTTTTTGAAGAGGTTTTAATATTACATTCAAAAATTAATTTGTGTTAATATTATTAAATTAAATCATTAATTTTTAAATAAGATATCGTTTATGAATGAGTTTGACTATATTATAGATTTATTATTACCAACTTTTTAAAATTTATCTTTTGGAATTATTTTTAAATAAAGTTTTCTTTAAGATTTTTATTAAAGTTAAAATTAAAATTAAAATTTTAATTATGAAAATAATTTATTAAATAATTTGAGTCAAAATTGAATAAATAAATGTATCAAAACTTTTAATTTGGTGAATTAAATAGATACTATAGTGATGCGAACGTAGATAAATTAAAAAGAAATGGTTAGTCAAAATATTGATAGTATGAATAACTTGTCTTGTTTTTTTATGTTGTATGTAAAAACAATTTTACTTTATTTATATAAAAATAAAAATATTAGAAATTGACAATACGTGAATAACACGTCAATGACTTTGACTGTATTTTAGAACCCGAGGCAACCAGAGGCAACAAAAACCAAAAGCAACAAGAATCAAAGGCACCAGAAAACTAATTAAAGGCAACGACAATCAATGGCCAATAGAACCAGAGGCAACTAGAACTAAAGACAACCAAAACAAAAGCCACCAAACCCAAAGGAAACCAGAATCAATTGCAAATAGAACCAGAGACGAGACAACCAAAACTAGAGGCAATCAAAACAATTTTTTTTACTATATTTCGTCTAAATTAAACATGCATACTTATCTACATGTATAACATTTGATACAGATTGTTCTTGTGGAACTTAATCTGCATGTAAATCCTTATGAAAAAGGTGGCATTTGCTGTGAATATGGAGTCATATGTAAATCTCCAGCAAAATAAAAAATTTACGTTGTGTTACATTGGAACTACCCATGTATTACCTGTAGAACTATTTTGGCAGGAATATCCGCAGGTAATACATTGATTTCTGGTATTGACATACAAATCCATTCAATCCTTTCAAACGGATTATCAAATGGTGAAATTTTTAAATCATGGTTTAAATACTTGAAATGGTTTTAAACAAGGACATCTTCTATTGAAACACTCAAATAATTGAACTATAGACTCACGATATAACGCATGGACCACCACTGTTATATCAATTAAGCATAAGAATAAAAATATAATAGTAGGAATAGTTTATAAACAAAATTAGATGTAACCTTTTTATTATTAATGAATAGATCTCAATATAACATCATATGATGCCTAATACTCAGTTTACAATTTGTGATAAATGACTTTGACTAGCAATAAAAGTGTTTATAAGAGCTTTGGATTGTGAACAGGAATCGCACTTGGGTGGACAATGACACAATGAACCAACACAATTGTCGCAACACGCTCGTAATGAGCCACCTTTTTCCTTTTTACATATACAGAAGTTGTTAACACATGTACTCTCATCGACATAGCAAAATCTAGGACACACATGTACAACGCCTCCTTCTCTCGCTTCAGATTCTATGAACATATCTGCGTACACAAAGAATAATAGAATATATATGACATTAAACAACAATATATGAATGTAATACATAAAAGAATTGAAGTAAATTAGTTGAAGTGAATGAACACAATCTAATGTATAGGAAAATCATTTATTGATATCCAACCTGATGCAATGACGACAAAAACAAAAAAAAACGCGAGTTTGAGAGAAAAGCTCATTGTAGTGTTCATCCTTATCCTTGTCCATTTACAATGTTATCTAGATATTTATATAGTGCTAATGAGTATGTCACCATATTAATTGATAGACTAAACGTAAATAAAATATTAAATTAATTTCAGGAAAAAAAAATATTAAAAAAAATGAAACAAACAAATAAATGTATAATTAATCCGTTGGATATGCCATTATGCCTATTAAGATTCCTCTATATTCCTGTTTTTATATAATCAATTTATTTTCTTCTCATCATTAATTATATATTTTATTCACTATATTTAACACTTTTTTTGCCATAGACTTTATGGAAAACATGTTCTTTTGCAATAGTGATTGACTATTTCTTACTTTATTTTTGAAAATGGACTTTATTACTGGCCATTTCTTTTTTCCTTTTTTTTTTAACAATTAAATATAAAATAATAATATAATTCATTAAAATTGATAAAACCCAACAAAAAAAATATAAAAATTATATTGATTGACTAGAGTTTCCCGTAGCATTTGAACAATATTTTTGAGTATGACAGTTAACTAACATAATCCGCATTTTTTGGCACTTTTTGTCTAACTTTCATTTTAATTCTAATGCGGGTATTATTTAAACGATATTGCTTTTTTTTAATTCTCCGCATTTAAGGATGGTAATGAATTGTTTCACCTTCATATGGAGATCAATATTTTTTCACTGCATATAGATGGAAACTTTTATTTGTTGATTTTAACAACTCTCTACTTGTTATGCAGATGCTCTAAATAGTTATGACTAGCTTAAGAACATGCAGCTATGATATGTGAACAAGGCACGTGTATAGCCTAAAATTTCCCACAGTCACACCATTTTCTTTGAAGATTGACATCTAAATGACCAATTGGCTGCCTCTCTCTTGGGTTTACTATTTCATGCACCAATGAAGAATTTGGTCAAGTTGCATGACTTGGTGAGTGTTAGATTTACCAACTTCATATTTAATTTTTTCATGCAATTGTCTTTCTATACTCGTCCAAAAGCTAATCATGCTTGATGTTTTTGTCACTTTTCTGCATATAACACTCTCAATTTATTGTAAATTGATTGGACCAAAGTAGTGATTGAGAGATTGTATCGCACTGTGTTTATTGACTCGATAATGTTGGTTGTTATCTTCCTCCATCATTCACCTTGAGAACATGTCGTAATGCATTGTTTTAGGGGATGCTATTGACCCATATTAAAGCCTCTAGATTTCTCATCTTGATTTTGTTGCGGTAATCTTTGAATGATTGCTCATTTAACACATATCATGTTGTGAAGGAGATAAAAATTTCCAAATATTATAAATTGATAAGTGGAAAATATACTAAGAAGAATTAGATCGTTACCCCTACGAACAACTTTTTTTGAAGTACATGGTGTTTGAACTCTTTCCTTAATTTTTTTACAATGTCTCGGATGATGTACACATGTTCGCGGAGAATCATGCAAACCATTATTAGGATCATGAAAACTTGAAGTATGACGTACCTTATTAGATTTTTCAAAAAAAGCTCTAAGCACTTTGTCGCGGCCTAAAATTTCGAGTTTTTCCCTAATTCAATGAAGTCGCTAACAAAGCATATTTAAATAAATTTAAATTTCACAAGAGATAGAAAAAAAAATTCCTCA
This sequence comes from Cicer pinnatifidum, assembly GCA_037974775.1. Taxonomy (NCBI): domain Eukaryota; kingdom Viridiplantae; phylum Streptophyta; class Magnoliopsida; order Fabales; family Fabaceae; genus Cicer; species Cicer pinnatifidum. The sequence continues at coordinate 38,734,385 of JBBPBR010000004.1, read as the reverse complement.
ATTTATATGGTCCAAACCACTTCATCAATAAAACTCCACTTCACAAGTAACTTGGTTTTAACCATATAATAATATATATATATATATATGGCTAAATATTACATCTGGTCCCTCAACTTAATTTCAGTTAATGTTTTAGTCCCTTATCTTTTTTTTTTTCTTTTCGATTTGGTCCTTTATTTTAATTTTAAGTGACAATTTGATCTTTTATATTTTAAAATGTCAACAATATTATCCTATTTTTTTTACGAAAGTTCAAAAGTTCATCATAATTTTCAAATAAAACTCATAAAATTAATTATATTCTTTAATATAAAACAAATTTATCAAATTCGTAACTCAATATTTCAAATAAACTCATATTTGTTATTCTTTATTTGATGTTGTTAGAGATGAAAATATGAGTTTATTTAAAAATTTAAGTTATCAATTTGATGAAATTGCATTGTATTGAGGATGATAAATAATTTTATGGGTTTTTTTTTTGAAATTTTTGATGTATTTTTTAAATTTTTGCAAAAAATAAGGGTAACATTGTTGATATTTTAAAACATAAAAGATCAAATTGTCACTTAAAATTAAAATAAAGGACAAATTTGGGAAAACACACTATGCGAAAAATAGATTTTTACAGCGCTTTTCTTAAGCCATTTACAGCGGTTTTTCAAAAAAAACAAAAGGCTGTAGAATCGAGCGCTGTAAAATGATACAACAGCGCTTTTTAAAATAAAAAGCGATATAAAATAGATAGATATATTGCAAGCTTGTTATTCACCTTTTATAGCGCTTATTTGAAAAAGCGCTGTAAAAGGTGCATTCAATATATGCATTACTATGCACCTTTTACAACGCTTATTGAAAAGAGCGCTGCAAAAGGTGCACTCAATATATGCATTATTATGTCCTTTTACAGCGCTTATTTGAAAAAGCGCTGTAAAAGGTGCACTAGGTATATGCATTATTATGCACCTTTTATAGCACTTTTACAATGTTGTAGAAGGTGCATTCAATATATGCATTTTTATGCACCTTTTACAGTGCTTTTTTCAAAAAGCGCTGTAAAAGGTACATTCTTATTTTAGTTTTATTTAAAAACGTTGTAAATAAAATTTTTAAAAAGCGATTTTTGGTTTTTTATGGCATTTTTTTAGAAAGTGTTGTCTTTTAATTTTTTTTTCCAAAATCATTTTCATCCAGAATCAGTTCACAATCATTTCGCAAATAGTACACAACAACAAGATTATATAACTTAATTTTATAACTTTACACAACAACAAAACAATATTCATATACATATTCAAATATTGTACAACATCACATATTCATATAACTACATATTAACAACTTTTCAAATGTGCCCTATTCATATACATATAACTAACAAAATTACACAGAAATACACAAAACAAAACTAGCTACCATATATTCATATCCCTTGGAGCATGCTATTTCCCAGCAGATCAAATAATTTTCATTTCAATCACATAGTGACACCAGTCTTCCTTTAATTCAATTAGATCTTTCTCAGAGTATGTTGGACTGGAATTGTCAATGTACTGTGCGTTATAAGTTAGAATAAGTTATAATCAAATATATACATAATTTATAGATGAAAATCAAATAATGAAAATATCGTACCGTTTATGGGATAATAGTTTGATTCATATCAACAATCTCCTTCATGAATCGCAATACATAGTATCCACAGTCGATGTTGTTAGTTTGACGAGGGCACTATAAAATAAAAAATATAAGTCAATAAAATATTTGTGCATTGATTGTAAATGAAATTTTAAAGGCATATATTTCAAACCTTTATTGGAATCCATGTGATGTTATTAGATTTTTGCTTTGACATTATAGCACCTCTTTAAGCTCAAAAAACTTGTAAAGTACTATCAAAAAAATAAATATGATTATTATAGCATTAAGATACACATTATATATATATATATATAAGAAATAAATGAATATTACTTACATGTCGAACATAGTCTTTATATCGGAGTGATTGTTGTAATTGTCGTGCAAGATATCTACAATGTATTTACATACATTCACTGGATCGAGTTTACACATCGAAAGCTTATGCGGAGACAAGCATGAATATCTATTTGACAATCTGCGCGTGCACACGAACTTATCATACAAAAACCTTCAATGAAATTTTTTTGAAGGTGAATTCATAAATAGGAAACACTCTCCTAAAGTTTTATACAATGTGTCGGATGATGTACACATGTTCCCGGATGATCATGTCAACCATTATTAGAATCTTGACAACTTGAAGTATGACGTACCTTAACAGATTTTTCAAATAAAAAAACTCTAAGCACTTTGTCGCGACCTAAAATTTCGAGTTTTTTCCTAATTCAATGAAGTCGCTAACAAAGTATAGTTAAAAACATTTACTAAAAATTTCACAAGAGATAGAAAAAAAATTCCTCAATTTATACGGTCCAAACCAACATATCAATAAAACTCCACTTCACAAGTAACTTTGTTTTAACCATATAGTAATATATATATATATATATATTTATATGGCTAAATATCACCTGTGGTCCCCCAACTTAATTTCAATTAATGTTTTAGTCTCTTGATCTTTTATGTTATAAAATGTCAACAATATTATCCTTTTTTTTTTT
>JBBPBR010000004.1:38705410-38731712 GCA_037974775.1 Cicer pinnatifidum | reverse complement strand
TTTTTTTTTTTTACAAAAGTTCAAAAATTTATCTTAATTTTCAAATAAAACCCATAAAATTAATTATATTATTTAATATAAAACAAATTTATCAAATTCGTAACTCAATTTTTCAAATAGACACATATTTGTCATTCTTTATTTGATGTTGTTAGAGATGAAAATATGAGTTGATTTAAAGATTTAAGTTATCAATTTGATGAAATTGCATTATATTGAGGATGATGATTAATTTTATGGGTTTTGTTTGAAATTTTTTATGAATATTTTGAATTTTTACAAAAAATAAGGATAACATTGTTGACATTTTAAAACATAAAAGATCAAATTGCCACTTAAAATTAAAATAAAGGACTAAATCGGGAAAACAAAAAGATAAAGGACTTCAACGTTAATTGAAATTAAGTTGAGGGACTACGAATGGTATTTAGCCTATATATATATATATTCAGTAACAAAGACCAATTTTGAATTGAATAAAATAGATCTGATTTAATGCTTCTTCTATATTCAAATTTGACATCATTTAAAATGAAAACATAATCATTAAAATCAATTGACTAAAAATAATAAATCAGAAAACCAAATGCACAAGTCAACATGTTCAACACCATAGTGAGAAAAACCAAGAACACAAAAAGATTCGTACTTAAAGATTTCAAACCAGAGCTCTAGTTCCAAGTCCAACAGATTAGATAATAATCAACTTACTATGAAAATCAACTCAAATTCCAACTGAAAAGTAAATTGAGTTTATGATAATTGAACCAGTATTCTTTTTAACAATACCTCTACTTTTTTGCACCTTTATTTTTTTATAAGAGTCCCTAGATCAACTCCAAACTGAAACATTACTAAATAAATCCATAATTATCTCATATTAATATCCTAAATCACAACTAAAATCAAACTTATGAAAACAACAAGTCACCAACTAATGCAACAACAATGATTCACAACTAACAACTAAATAATACATACTAATACAACAACAATGATTCACAATTACATTCATATGTCAAAATCACAATATAATAGTTTGGACTAATTAATTAAATCACTTTTCTTTTTCTGTAACTGGTATTGTTCAGCGATACACTATTAAGTACAAAATGATGTCAAATAGCCGCTATTGCGGCACAATAGCACAGCGGAATTGGAACTATCATCTTTTCATTATATTGAGTCATAAAAACTTGAAAGAGCACGAAAAACTAGCAACAAGATAAAACAATATCAAGTCTAACACATTCTCAATGAATAATAGAAACTTGAAAGAAAACAAAAACTTAACAACAATATAAAATCAATAAAGGAAATTATAACAATCTGTTCCTCTTTTTATTGTTTTTCAACCACATATGCATATTTGAAAAATTAAAAATCTAGGTAATGGACCTGAAACCAAAATTGATAAGTAAGAAACAAAAATTACCAGAAAAATATAGACATTTAAAATTGAAAGTGTTAAGAAAAGAATAAACCTATTTAGGAGAAACACCAAGTTTGATGCAAAATTGTTGGCTTCTTCTTATTTATGTAACATTCGTATTTTGTTCACCAAAAGAAATAAATAAAAAATATCTACTTAATTAGGGTTTAAAACAACAAGGAGAATGAGATGAAAGGAAAAAAGAAACAGATAGGAACCTGCAACACTTGAAAGAAAGAAATGACGATGACGACAACTTCTCTCTATTAGATAAAGGAAGGTATTTCTAATAGAAAACTCACAATTTGTTTGATGTTTAATGTCAAATACAATGAGATATTTATAGGTACAAATAGAAAACTCTACACATTCAATTTTCTATAATTAAAGAACTTCTAGATTCTTACACAGAAATTCTACATGGTTCTAGACATATCTAATTTTAAATTAGTAATAACATTGCTCCCCTTTAATTTGAAATTTTCTTCTTCATTCCAAGTCTTGCTCTTAGCCTTTGAAAGTCTTCAAATTTTAACGTCTTTGTAAAAATATTTGCAACTTGATCTTGATGAGTCTTCTCGTATTTAAGCTCAACTTCTTTCTTGGCAATGCATTTTCTTATGAATAATATCTTGCATCTATGTGCTTGTTGCGATCATGAAACATTGAATGCTTCGAAAGAGTTGTGCAGACTTGTTGTCTATACAAATATTAGTAGCTTCGTTTTGTGGCATATGAAGTTCCTTCAATAATCTCGTTAGACAAATGACATGACAAGTGCAAGATGTTGATGCTACATACTCTGGCTCACATGTTGAAAGTGTGACAATAGGTTGCTTCTTTGAGGTCCACGAAAAAGCACAGTCCCCCATGAAAATTATAAAGCAACTAGTACTCTTTTTATCCTTAGTATATCCTACAACGTCGCTATCACAGAATCCAACACTACGCCAAAAATAATATTTTATAGTGCGCATTTTATAGCGCTTATTAAATACAAGCAATGTTGTAAATATATTTTAAAAATAACGGAGGATATAACAACGCTTTTTTGACAAGCGCTGTTGTAGGGTCATATAGGGTCACATAGCGCTTGCACATAATCTTTACAAGGCTTTTACAACACTTGTACACAAGGGCTATACAATATAGCGCTCCCACCTGATGTCACATAGTGTTTAAAGCGCTTTCTAGACAAGTGTTGTAAAAGACTTGCGCTTTCACATAATTAAATGACCTATTAGAGCACTTTTTTTACAAGCGCTGTAACAGTCTTGCGCTTTCACATAATTAAATGACCTATTAGAGCGCTTATTATACAAGCGCTGTAAATCATTCACTTTAAATAAAAATCATTTATTTTAAATAAATAAAAACAAATTTATGAACTCTCATCTCCTCTATTCTAGGAACCTTCCTCTCCTCTACGTATTGTGCGGCCATCTACTGCTCCTCCTTTCTAAAAAATTGGATACGTTGTCTCAGGTACTGTAGTTATTAATTTGTTGTTGTCACTAAAACTAATAAATTGTTACATAATAAACCATATAAAATCTATTCTTTTCTGAAATTTGTTGATTTGTTCTGTTTTGAAATCAGACTTGGACCTTTGTTTCCATTTTCCAATATTAGATATGTGTACTATATATTGATATAATGTTATTAGTAGCTTGTTATTTGTGTAACTGCATTTATATAGGTCATATAAAATTGGACCGGACATGGATGTTTGCCAATCGATTGTCAAAAGAGTATGAAAATGGAGTGAAGGAGTTTGTTGAGTTTGCAGTGAAGAATGCAAAAGATCCAAATAGAGTCATTTTTCCTTGTTTAAAATATTGTTTTGGAAAACGAGTTAGAGAAGATGAATTGGAAGGACATTTAGTATGGAATGGAATTCATCAAAGTTATACATGTTGGATAAGAAATAGTGAGAAAAAAAAAGGAAACATTAATTTTGAGAATGGTTCGACATATGCTTCAACTGATTTCGACACTGATACATATGAGACGGACCGAGTTAAGGAGATTACAAAAGTAGTTCAAAAAGATCTTCGGGATTGTCCTAAAATGTTTGAGTTTGTTGAGTGATGTAGAGAAATCATTATATAACAGTTGTACTAAATTCACAAGACTGTCACCGATATTAAAGTTGTACAACTTAAAAGCGAGTAATGGATGGTCTGATAAAAGCTTCACATAATTATTAACACTCTTAAAAGATATGTTGCCAGATGATAATGAACTTCCCAGTCGAACCTACGAGGCTAAACGAATTTTGTGCTCTATTGGCATGAGTTATGAAAGGATTCATGTGTGTCCTAACAATTGCATTTTATTTCGAAACAAATATGAATTACTAAAGGCGTGTCCGAAATACAATGTCTCTCGATATATAGTAGAAAGAATCTACTCCAGCAAAAGTCGTGTGGTATTGTCCTATAATACCAAGATTTAGGCGCATATATCGCAGTGAAGAAGATTCAAAACACTTGACATGGAATGCAAATGAAAGAATTAGAGATGGAAAGTTTCGACACCCTGCAAATTCTCCACAATGGGCAAAAATTGATCACGAGTATCCTGAATTCGAGATAAAGTCAAGAAATCTACGACTTGCACTTTCTACTCATGGAATGAATCCACATGGTCTTCAAAGCATCTCACACAACATGTGGCCTGTGATTTTTTTGATTTATAACCTACCTCCATGGTTATGTATGAAGCCTAAGTTTATGATGTTGTCTCTGTTAATTTCTAGACCCAAACAACTGGAGAATGATATTGACGTATACTTGACTCCTTTAATTGAAGATTTAAAAAAATAAGTGGGAGACAGGTGTGGATGTTTATGATGGGTATAAGTAAGAATGTTTCAATTTGAGAGCTATGTTGTTCGACACAATTAATGATTTTCAAGCATATGGTAATTTATCAGCATATAGCATTAAAGGTCGGTGTGCATGTCCTATATGTGAAAAGAGTACAAATTGGATGTGGTTGAAACATTGTAAGAAGAATGTATTTCTTGGACATCGTAGATTTTTACCTTATAGTCATCAATATCGTGGGTGGAGAAATGCATTCAATGGAAAATCAGAGGAAGGTAAAGCTCCTTTAGCACCGACTGGATATCAAATATTGACAAAGTACAAGGTTTGACCAATAAATTTGGCAAACCTTTCGTGGGAGAGCTGGTCAAAATTGGGTGGAAGAAAAAGTCAATTTTCTTTGAATTTCCATATTGGAAGTCACTTTATATAAGACATTTTCTCGATGTCATGCATATTAAAAAATATATATTTAGTGTTATTGGTACGTTACTCAATGTTCTAGGAAAGTCTAAAGATGGCATCAATGAAAGATTGGACTAGGTTGATGTGGGAATAAGAAATGAATTGAATCCCGTAAAGAAAGGAAATCACACATATCTCCCTCCAGCCGCTCATACTCTATCTAGAAAGGAAAAAATTGTTTTATGTAAATTTCTACACGAAGTTAAAGTTCCAAAACGATACTCTTCAAACATTAAAAATTTATTTCGTATGAAAGACCTCAAGTTAAAAGGTTTGAAGACCCATGATTGTCATATTCTAATGGAGCATTTGCTACCAATAGGTACACGTTCCATTTTACCTGAAAAATTTTGACGAGCCATAACTAGATTATGTTTCTTCTTCAGGAAAATTTGTAGTAAAGTGATCGATCCTTAGAAATTATCGACATTGCAAAGGGAAATTGTTGTTACTTTGTGTGAGCTTGAAATGTATTTCCCACCCTTATTTTTTGATATAATAGTTTCACCTTACTATTCATCTTGTTAAGGAGACACAACTTTGTGGGCCAACTTATATGAGATGGATGTAATTGATAGAACGATATATGAAAATATTAAAAGGGTACGTAAAACGTAGAAGTCGACTAGAAGGTTGTATTGCTAAATGGTACATTGTCAAAGAAGCTGCTGAATTTTGTATTGAATATCGGTCCAAGGCTCAAGCTTATAAAAAAGCCTATTAGGCCGACCTATATATATTTATTATTTATTAATATTTTTTTTATTATTATATTAATAATATTATTTTCTATTTTAAATTCTATCAATTAAGCAATCACTTAGTAATCATTCCATATTCAGTAGTCGTTCTATATTCGGTAGCGGTTCTATATTTGATAGTCGTTTCATATTCGGTAACTGTTTAATTAGTCAATCACTCATTAGTTGTTCCTAATTTGTTTAAGAGGTAATAATGGTTGCGTTTAAAAAGGCTTTTAAAAAGGCTTTCAGGCCATGCCAAACTATTAAAAAGGCCAGGCCAGGCTGAAAAAAAAGCCTATGATAGGCCGTAGGTCAAGCTTAGGCCGAAAAAATAAATCGTAGGCCAGGCTCAGGCCTTTCAAAGCCTGGCCTGGCCTGGCCTATTCCCACCCCTAGCTGCAAGGGATAGTTATGTGAATATATGGTAGTTTTGTTCTGTGTAGTTCTGATAGTTATATGTATATGTATATGTATATGAATAGGGCACATTTCAAAAGTTTTGAATATGTAGTTGTATGAATATGTATATAGTTATGTTCTGGTGTCAATATGTGAATATGTTGCGAACTGATTGTGTAAAGTTATAAAGTTAAGTTATATAGTTATGTTGTTGTATACTGATTATGTATTGATTGTGAACTGATTCTGGACGAAAATGATTTTGGAAACAAAATTAAAAGACAACGCTTTCTAAAAAAAATGCCATTAAAAACCAAAAAGCGCTTTTAAAAATTCCATTTACAGCATTTTTTAATAAAACTAAAATAAGAATGCCCCTTTTACAACGCTATTTTGAAAAAGCATTGTAAAAGGTGCATAATAATGCATCTATTGAATGCACATTTTACAACGCTCTTTTCAAAAAGCGCTGTAGAAGGTGCATAATAATGCATATATTGAATGCACCTTTTACAACGCTTCTTTGAAAAAGTGTTGTAAAAGGTGCATAATAATGCATCTATTGAATGCACCTTTAACAAAGTTTATTTGAATAAGCGTTATAAAAGAAGCATAATAATGCATATATTGAATGTACCTTTTACATCGCTCTTTTCAAAAACCACTGTAAAAGGTGCATAACAAGCGCACAATATATCTAGCTATTTTATAGCGATTTTCTATTTTAAAAAGCGCTATTTGTAAGACCCATAATTTTTAAGCATATTTTATGTATTTTAATGCATTTCGGTATTGAACTCGGAGGCTTTTTAGCCAAAGTTATTAATATTTTGGGAGTTTAAAGGACCAAAAAGTTATATTGATGCTCGGTTAAAATTAATCGTCGATCAATAAATTAAATTAACTGTGGTGGATCTTTTACGAAGAATTTAATTCTAGAGAGTTACGTTAAAAATATCTTGGGCTGCTAAGAATTGCATCTGTCACTTGAGTTGCGACGAGGGTAGATATTTTTGGACAAAAGTGGATTGGAGAGGTTATGGGTAAAATGGTAATTTTACTAAATATCTAGATATTTGTTAAGTTATAATTAATATATATATATATATATATATATATATGTTTGTGTGGAGGGAAAAAGAAAAGGAGATAGAAAGGAAAGAAGGAAAAAGAAAGAAAGGAAAAGCAAAGGAAAGAAAACAGAGAAACTCCTTCTTCTTCCTCTGCCGCGCGAACCCACCTTCTCCCTTTTTCTTCATTCATTGGTTTTGCTTCCTTTTTCGTTCTTTGACTTCAAGAATAGAAACCCAAATACTAGTGGATAAGAGAGCAAGGTTTTCTCAGCTTCATACTTCCTCGTTGTTTCGAAAACGAAGAAAAACGGTATTGTAATCGAAGAAACCCAAATACTAGTGGATAAGATAGGGATTCAAACACAAACCTCCCCGTTTCATCTAGATCTAAGCCTCCTTTCAAGAAGTGATAGAAGGGAAGGTTGCTCACCTCCGTGCTACGGTGCTAGTGGACCAACTTTGGAAGCAACGTTGCGAATGGAGATTTTACCGGACTTACTCACGGTATTGTAATCGCACGTGAAAGCTAACGTGAAGGTAAGGGCTCCTTCCAAACTTTTAGTTTGCATTTAGGGCCTTATCTGTGGTTGTGTGGAAATGAATTTTGTTAGGGTTGGAGTATTGATTTGGGAAAAAAGGTATCTAAGGCTTTATGGGTAAAATCTTAGAGTTAGGTTTTGGTTATATTGATGAATGTTTCGTGGAAAATGAATTTAAACTCATTTATGTATGATTTTGAGTAAATGAAACTTGTGTGTTTGAGTGGTGGATTGTGTTGATTTGTGTTCATCGTACTTGGCGTGTTCATACTTGACGTTTGTTGATTGATGTGTTTTGGTGTGAATTATGGATTGAATGTGAATGTATGTTTGAGGTTGTTTTGTGTGGAATTTGAAAACCATTAAGTTAAACGAGTGTTAAGAATGGGGAATCTCTTAATGTCTTGGTTACTTGATGTTTGTTTTGGAAAATCGTTTAAGTTAAATGAGAATTAAGAATGGGGAATCTCTTAATGTCTTGTTTACTTCATGTTTGTTTTTTAAAATCGTTTCAGTAAATGAGTATTAAGAATGGGGAATCTCTTAATGTCTTGTTTACTGAATGTTTTGTTGTGGAAATCGTTTAAGTCAAAAGTATATTAAGAATGGGGAATCTCTTAATGTCTTGGTTACTTGATGTTTGTTTTGGAAAATCGTTTAAGTTAAATGAGAATTAAGAATGGGGAATCTCTTAATGTCTTGTTTACTTCATGTTTGTTTTTTAAAATCGTTTCAGTAAATGAGTATTAAGAATGGGGAATCTCTTAATGTCTTGTTTACTGAATGTTTTGTTGTGGAAATCGTTTAAGTCAAAAGTATATTAAGAATGGGGAATCTCTTAATATGTCTGTTTGCTTAATGTTTGGCGTGAAAATCGTTTATGTTAAATGAGTATTAAAAATGGGGAATCTTTTAATATCTGCATTTACTTAACGATTGTTGTGAATGGAGTTAGTGTATGCTCATGCATTTCATTTGGTAAATCGTGCTGATCCGTGATAGGTGGCACCTCGGTAATTGGTACTTTGGCCTGCGATAGGCGGTACAATTATGATTTACGGCCCTTCCAGGAGGGTTTTGGTTTGGAATTCCGAGTCCATGCATTTTGACATATACGCATTGCATTAGGGTGCTTGGCGCACAAGTCGTGGTTGATTCAAATTTATGATTGTGTTGATTTTGCTAAGTGTTATGTTTTGAAATTATGTGTAAGTGTGTTTGATTCAAATTTATGATTGTGATGATATTACTAAGTGCTATGTTTTGGAACAGATTGTGTGTAAGTGTGTTTGATTCAAGTTTATGATTGAGTGTTTGAACTTGAGATGTCATTGTTATTGTGTTGATTTTACTAAGAGTTATGTTTTGGAATTGTGTGATAGCATGTTTGATTGTAAAACGATTTGGAAGTTCATAACGTCGTGGTGAATGTGTGGGAATTGCTAAGTGTTAAGATTTGGAGTTGTGTATGAATGTGATTGAGTTGGTTTATGTATTTTTGGAAGAATATGCAGGGAAATCGATTTCCCAATCGATTAGATGAGTTATAGGGACTTCGCTAATTTGACAAAATGGATGTGCCAATCGATTTTATAATATGTTTTTCAAAACCATTTAAGAAATCGATTTGGAAATCGATTTGGCCATACAGGAACTCAGCAAAATTGACAAAATCGATTTGGAAATCAATTGGCTTTAATACAGGGGCTCAGTTATTCATGCAATTGGATTTAAGCCCAGAGTTCAAATTTCACTAAAAACCATCAGGAAATCGATTTGGAAATCGATTGGCTTAGTAGAAATTCTTATTTTAAGTTATATAATCGATTGCTCAATTGATTTATCAACGTTTTGATTAGTTATGTATTACTTGATGGATTGAGAACTTTATTTGATTTCATTTACATTTGGCAAGCATTATATGAACTTTAGCATATGGGAAAATCCTTTTAAGGTGCATGCTTAGTTGAGAGGATATTTTGTGCATTTAAAAACTTAAATGTTATGTGTTAATTGTTAATTTCGGTTGGTGATAAGGATCTCAAGAGCATGAAGATGATTCATATTTTAATAAATTAGCATAAACTTTATTTATTTTAATTTGGTTTGTATTAATTATTAGTTTGCTTTGATTTGGAATTGTAATAGTTTTATTATTGATTTAGTTTTTATTATGTGTAAGTGAAGATACTTTACTTCCTTACATTAAGTTTATGTTAAAAAAAAGAAATAAGATCTAAGACCCATATGGGCCCTAGAGAATGGTGTCACTTATGACCCGTTTAGGTTTAGAGATAGACTTAGTATAAATAAGCATTTGTAACCTCATGGAAGGGCAGATTTTGAATATTAATTTTGTGAGGCTTTGCTCTCTAGAGTTCTTGAAAGAATTCACTTTGAACTTATCAAGGTTGTTAATCCTTGTGGCGTTCTTTTTGGCTTATCAATCCCTAGATTGTGGCGCCATTTTGTTCTTGATTCGTTTGTTGAATAATAATATTGAGTTTCCTTTACATAAAACCCTAATACTCCAATTTTCGTGATCAGTAAGCTGCGTTCATATCTCGAGTTCTATATACTGGTTTTCGGTGATTCTAAAGCCTAACTTGCGTTTCAGAACGTCATCGTTCACCTCGTTTTGGAATCGGCCGAATCGGAGTTTTGCAGCGCCGTTTATCGCATTCTGCAGCTTTACGGGATTTTCACTCAAATTAGTAAGTTTCCAACCTAGAACGATCCTTAAAGTAAACCATGACTAGTAAGATCATATCATGTGGTACCAGAGCTTGTCTCTACGTTTGGAATTGAATAAAAAAATTATTGCACACTACATGTTTGACAAAATTCCTAAGTATGTCGTATCCTCAATATATTCGAGATTTTGTATTGGATCCAGAGTATGTGAAATATTTGTATGACAATGGATATGCAAAGCAAGCTAGAAAAGTAGAGAAGCTTGCCCTGAGAGAGATAGATAAAATCAAAGAAAAGAAAGAAGAAGAGGAGAAACATTTGAGGGACAAAGGGCAAGAAATTGACGTCAACTATTTGTCTAATTGTGATAATTCTCTATTGCAAGTGCTTGAAGAAGTGTCTCCAAAGGAGAAATGTCATCCATATGTTGACATTGAAAGAAAAGTGAGTAAAATCGAAAGTCTCTTCAAACAAGAAAGTGAGGTAAATGAAGCAATGTTAGTGCTTGAAGGTGATTATTCAAAGGTTCCTCAAAAGGATGCTTACAAGGAAATTATTGAGTCACCATTTTTTTGTGATGAAGAGATTGTCTGTGTAACTCAACTTGCTTTGAAGGCTTTGCAAATACAAAGTAACATATTGTTTGCCAGATATTTCAATCCCAAGAAGGTAAATTTGGTCATAAATATCAACTTCAAAAGTTATAACTTTATCCCCATCTTTAGAATTTTTTACCTTCACTATAAATGTGATAAGATGTTAGTTATTAAAGATGGAAGTGCATTTCACCGACTTATCACATTTGGTGACTTTTCTAATTTCCCGTTTGACCCCGGTGGATATGATGAGCTTGTGGTTTGTTTGGATTATTTCTTCATGTACGATATAATGGAGCTTAAATTCGTGGTCGAATTTCTTCAAGAAAGAGGGAATGATAAGGATCTCAAGAGCATGAAGATGATTCATATTTTAATAAATTAGCATAAACTTTATTTATTTTAATTTGGTTTGTATTAATTCTTAGTTTGCTTTGATTTGGAATTGTAATAGTTTTATTATTGATTTAGTTTTTATTATGTGTAAGTGAAGATACTTTACTTCCTTACATTAAGTTTATGTTAAAAAAAAAGAAATAAGATGTAAGACCCATATGGGCCCTAGAGAATGGTGTCACTTATGACCCGTTTAGGTTTAGAGATAGACTTAGTATAAATAAGCATTTGTAACCTCATGGAAGGGAAGATTTTGAATAATAATTTTTGTGAGGCTTTGCTCTCTAGAGTTCTTGAAAGAATTCACTTTGAACTTATCAAGGTTGTTAATCCTTGTGGCGTTCTTTTTGGCTTATCAATCCCTAGATTGTGGCGCCATTTTGTTCTTGATTTGTTTGTTGAATGATAATATTGAGTTTTGTTTACATCAAACCCTAATACTCCAATTCTTCCAATTTTTGTGATCAGTTACTTGCGTTCATATCTCGAGATCTATATACTGGTTTTCGGTGATTCAAAAGCCTAACTTGCGTTTCAGAACGTCATCTTTCACCTCGTTTTGGAATCGGTTGAATCGGAGTTTCTTTTATCGCATTCTGCAGTTTTACGGGATTTTCACTCAAATTTGTAAGTTTCCAACCTAGAACGATCCTTAAAGTAAACCATGACTAGTAAGATCATATCATGTGGTAACAGAGCTTGTCTCTAGGTTTGGAATTGAAAAAAAAAATTATTGCACACTACATGTTTGACAAAATTCCTAAGTATGTCATATCCTCAATATATTCGAGATTTTGTATTGGATCCAGAGTATGTGAAATATTTGTATGACAATGGATATGCAAAGCAAGCTAGAAAAGTAGAGAATCTTGCCCTGAGAGAGATAGATAAAATCAAACAAAAGAAAGAAGAAGAGGAGAAACATTTGAGGGACAAAGGGCAAGAAATTGACGTCAACTATTTGTCTAATTGTGATAATTCTCTATTGCAAGTGCTTGAAGAAGTGTCTCCAAAGGAGAAATGTCATCCATATGTTGACATTGAAAGAAAAGTGAGTAAAATCGAAAGTCTCTTCAAACAAGAAAGTGAGGTAAATGAAGCAATGTTAGTGCTTGAAGGTGATTATTCAAAGGTTCCTCAAAAGGATGCTTACAAGGAAATTATTGAGTCACCATTTTTTTGTGATGAAGAGATTGTCTGTGTAACTCAACTTGCTTTGAAGGCTTTGCAAATACAAAGTAACATATTGTTTGCCAGATATTTCAATCCCAAGAAGGTAAATTTGGTCATAAATATCAACTTCAAAAGGTATAACTTTATCCCCATCTTTAGAATTTTTTACCTTCACTATAAATGTGATAAGATGTTAGTTATTAAAGATGGAAGTGCATTTCACCGACTTATCACATTTGGTGACTTTTCTAATTTCCCGTTTGACCCCGGTGGATATGATGAGCTTGTGGTTTGTTTGGATTATTTCTTCATGTACGATATAATGGAGCTTAAATTCGTGGTCGAATTTCTTCAAGAAAGAGGGAATGATAAGGATCTCAAGAGCATGAAGATGATTCATATTTTAATAAATTAGCATAAACTTTATTTATTTTAATTTGGTTTGTATTAATTATTAGTTTGCTTTGATTTGGAATTGTAATAGTTTTATTATTGATTTAGTTTTTATTATGTGTAAGTGAAGATACTTTACTTCCTTACATTAAGTTTATGTTAAAAAAAAGAAATAAGATCTAAGACCCATATGGGCCCTAGAGAATGGTGTCACTTATGACCCGTTTAGGTTTAGAGATAGACTTAGTATAAATAAGCATTTGTAACCTCATGGAAGGGCAGATTTTGAATATTAATTTTGTGAGGCTTTGCTCTCTAGAGTTCTTGAAAGAATTCACTTTGAACTTATCAAGGTTGTTAATCCTTGTGGCGTTCTTTTTGGCTTATCAATCCCTAGATTGTGGCGCCATTTTGTTCTTGATTCGTTTGTTGAATAATAATATTGAGTTTCCTTTACATAAAACCCTAATACTCCAATTTTCGTGATCAGTAAGCTGCGTTCATATCTCGAGTTCTATATACTGGTTTTCGGTGATTCTAAAGCCTAACTTGCGTTTCAGAACGTCATCGTTCACCTCGTTTTGGAATCGGCCGAATCGGAGTTTTGCAGCGCCGTTTATCGCATTCTGCAGCTTTACGGGATTTTCACTCAAATTAGTAAGTTTCTGATAAGGATCTCAAGAGCATGAAGATGATTCATATTTTAATAAATTAGCATAAACTTTATTTATTTTAATTTGGTTTGTATTAATTATTAGTTTGCTTTGATTTGGAATTGTAATAGTTTTATTATTGATTTAGTTTTTATTATGTGTAAGTGAAGATACTTTACTTCCTTACATTAAGTTTATGTTAAAAAAAAGAAATAAGATCTAAGACCCATATGGGCCCTAGAGAATGGTGTCACTTATGACCCGTTTAGGTTTAGAGATAGACTTAGTATAAATAAGCATTTGTAACCTCATGGAAGGGCAGATTTTGAATATTAATTTTGTGAGGCTTTGCTCTCTAGAGTTCTTGAAAGAATTCACTTTGAACTTATCAAGGTTGTTAATCCTTGTGGCGTTCTTTTTGGCTTATCAATCCCTAGATTGTGGCGCCATTTTGTTCTTGATTCGTTTGTTGAATAATAATATTGAGTTTCCTTTACATAAAACCCTAATACTCCAATTTTCGTGATCAGTAAGCTGCGTTCATATCTCGAGTTCTATATACTGGTTTTCGGTGATTCTAAAGCCTAACTTGCGTTTCAGAACGTCATCGTTCACCTCGTTTTGGAATCGGCCGAATCGGAGTTTTGCAGCGCCGTTTATCGCATTCTGCAGCTTTACGGGATTTTCACTCAAATTAGTAAGTTTCCAACCTAGAACGATCCTTAAAGTAAACCATGACTAGTAAGATCATATCATGTGGTATCAGAGCAAACTAATAATTAATACAAACCAAATTAAAATAAATAAAGTTTATGCTAATTTATTAAAATATGAATCATCTTCATGCTCTTGAGATCCTTATCAGTTTCCAACCTAGAACGATCCTTAAAGTAAACCATGACTAGTAAGATCATATCAGTTGGTGACCCTTTACAACTATTGTGGAAATCTGGGCTTTGCCCTCAGATGAGAGCCAGGATGATCCTACCGGTTCGTACCCTACGGATGGGAATGGAGATGGGAATGCTTGATTTGGAGCTATGTTAGGAGGATTTCACGGGGCACGTGGAGACCACTCAGGGTGTTTAGTTGTTTTGTCGAATGATCAGACTAGGTTGACAGAGGGAACAGATGTCTTTCTTTTGGGTTGCCTTTATATTTAAACTAGAAGACTGTACCACTTTTGATATGTAAATATTTTGAATTCATATTTTGAGAACTTTTTCCGCTGCTTGTAAATTATAATGACTTAATTATTTATCCAAATGTATTACCTCATTTATTTCTCTGTTGTATTTTAATTTCTTTTGAAAAAAAAATACACTCTCGCTTTGAAAAACGGGGTGTTACACTATTGTATCTTCTTACAGCGCTAGATACTATAACGCTTATTTTTTTGAAAAAGTGTTGTAAATGGCTTAAAAAAAAGCGCTGTAAAAATCTGATTTTTCGTGTAATCCAAAAAGTTTAAAATCATTAGAAGAGGAGTAAAATAGTCCATAATCAAGCGTACCTTTAAGGTAGTGGAGTATCCTCTTAGTGACCTTCATGTGGGTAGTAGTATGAACTTCCATGAAATGACTCGCTACTCCAATTGCATATAGAATATCAGGCCTTGCACATGTTAAGTATCTTAGGCTTCATACGAGACTTTTGGAAAAAAAAGGGTCTTCCTTTTGTCCATCTTCAAACTTTGCAACTTCAATCCGCTCTCCATTGGTGTGTTCACCGGAATGCAATCAAACAATTTAAATTACTTCAAAACTTCCTTTCCGTATTTTTCTTAAGAAATAAATATACATTATTCCAATTGATTTACTTCTAGGCCTAAGTAGCAAGACATGAGTCTGATATCAGTTATCTTGAACTTAAGCACCGTGGCCTTTTTGAACTCTTCAAACAAACTTGGATTTTTCCTAGTGAATATGTGATCATCCACATAGAGACAAGCAATCAAAATATCTCCATTATCACAAACTTTGACATAAAAAGTATATTTATTGAGACAACAAGCAAATCCATTGTCTTAGAAGTATTTGGCGATGCAACTATTTCATGCTCATGGTGTTTGCTTTAATCCATACAATGCTCTCCTCAATCTCAAACCTTTATCTTCATGTCCTTTAATCACATAGCCCATTTGCTGCTCAACATAGACCTTTTCTTCATGACAGACATTTAGAAATGTCTATTTTACATTAAGTTGATAAAGTTTCAACTTGTAGCTACTATAGATATTAGTAAACGAGTAGTGTCCATGCGAGCAATTGATGCAAAAAATTCTTCATAGTAAACTTCATTTTTTGTTTGTATCCTTTGACGACAAGTCGTGCTTTGTATTTTTCAATCTATCCATTAGCATTCTTTTTAGTCTTATACACCCATTTGACTCCAATTGCTTCATGACCTTCTTGAAGAGTTGCTAATTCCCAAGTGTTGTTCTTCACAATTGATTTGATCTCCTCGTTCATGACTTGTATCCACCTTTTATCTTTCACTGCCTCTCCATAATTTAATGGCTCACTATCCGCTAAGAAACAATACAACTCTTTAAGGACAAGAGTAATTTCAGTTGACCTTTCATAAATGTCTTTTATATCTTTCATTTAACTTGGTCTTTCACTTGAACTTTGAATAGAGAAGTTTGTGAATGAGGAGGTGAAGAAAGTGGAGTTGCATCTTGAACTGGTGTCGTGGCCTCTTGATCTTCTTCAAAATATGGAAGGAAATTATAGTTTTTTTCTTCTTGATCCTCCAAATTTAATGTAGCAGCTTCATCAAATTTAACATCACGACTCACCACTACCTTATTGTTGCATTGATTGTACAACTTGTAACCTGTAGAATGCGGATCATAGCCAGCAAATACATGTTTGATTCTTCGATCATCAAGTTTGAATCTTTCTTGTTGTGGCACATGTTTGTATGTTATGCTCCCAAAGACACGTAAGTGATTAACACTAGGCGTCCTTCCATTCCATGTTTATAGAGGGGTTTGGTTTTTAACATTTGAAGTCAAATAGTGATTTGCCAAATAGAACGCACGAGAAATTGCTTCAACCCAAAACTCCATTGGCATCCTTTTGGATTTTAGCATGCATCTTGCCCTGTTCAAAGTAATTATATTCTTTCTCTCTACTACTCCATTCTGTTGCAAAGATCTTGGAACTGTCAGTGAACGGAGAATTTAATGAGTTGCATAGAATTCTCTAAAATCCTTCAAAGTAAATTCACCTCCTCGATCAGATCTCAAAACTTTGATTTCAGGACCACTCTCCTTCTCTACAAGAGCTTTAAAGTTCTTGAGAGCAACAAAGGTTTTTGATTTTTTCTTTAAGAAATAAATTTAAGTTTTTCTACTAAAATCATCAATAAAGAGAATGAAATATTAGCCTTGAGTTACAAAGTAATGTATTTTAGATTCTTAGAATCTAAGTATGCTCAACTCTTGTTTGAGAATAGATTCTAGAATTTATAACTTAGTAAGTATTCATTCTAATATCATACTAAGGACAAAACGAAAACTTAGATTAAATAAGTGATGTATTCCTTGGCACTTTGAGTTCTGGGTTGTTCTTCATCGTGAAGCTTTATTTATAGGCTTCAAGAGAGCTTATGACAACTCATTTAGCTGTTCGAAATAGCTCAACTGTCATGAGAAAGTTGATGGATAAGATCACCCATAAAGTAAGAATGTTCTTGCTGAAACCAGGAAAGTTCTTGTGAACCAAGAACATTCTTCGAATTTGTCCTGAGATAAGCTGATATATGTTCTGATCTTGGCAATTTTCTTAAGTGATCCCATGCCTTGAATCACGTGTGCAGGTCTATTTGAAAGTACAACATAAGTGTCCTTTCCAGCCTGTCAGTTTGTACTTGCACTTGCTTAACTTGGAGAATGATCTTGCTTTATGTATTTTGTGATACAACGTGTTTTGCCTTGGAATTCTGGAGTCATTCTTGCTTAGATCGATCCTTCTATATTTCTAATGAAGATATGGAATGGATTACACTTCATGGATCTAATCTTGTATATAAAATTCTGATCATTCTTGTTTAATGCACATGTGGAGAACGTTCTTCGTTTTCCATAAATCTGTCAATAACGTTCTTCGTTTTACTAATTTTTCTTTTTTTATTTTAATAAGATCTATTTTGTAATGCTTGGTACCTATCTTGTTTTAACACACTCAAATACATATGTTAAATACCAAAACACTTGCAATCATAATTAGAAGTCTTAATTAATCTTTTGTTTAATTATCATCAAAATATTAATTTGAGATTTTGTCTCAACAATCATCCCCTCTTTGATGATGACAAAACATGTTAATTTTGATATTAATTTTGATTCTAATAATAATTTAGAGAGCTTTTTAGTAAAAAAAAAATCCCCCTCAATATGGGTTAATCATTTGAACCAAATAATAATTTTTCATTAATATACCAATAAGGTTCTTGATCATATAAGTGCTTAAAAAAGCACATAAGTAGTCATACAAAAAGAAAACTTTTGATCTTACATAAATCTAAATAACTTATCCCCCTTTGTCATTGCAAAAACAAATAGGAGAGTAATCTAAAGCTAAATCAGAAAGACAACGAAGATTGAAGACCCTCAGATAATGGAGACAGGGACGGTTGAGGTATGTAAGGAAAATTTAGAGGAGGATTAGGCATGGTAGGCTCAAGTCTGAGCTTGGGAGCAAGCTGGTTAGCCATCCAATCCCGCAAAATAACTTTCTCTTTGTCTTGATGAGCTTGCCTAGCGGTGAAAGTTTGAAGAGCAACAAATTTTTTTGGGATTTCCTTATATGTCTTTGATATTTCCCTTTCCATTTTGGTCCATGTAAATGGACGGTGATCATATTTAATTGGAGTGGATAGAGGAGTATTGTGGCATGGTGCATAAGTGGTCCAAAATATGGATAAAGTGCCAAATGAGGTATTAATGTAAGGAAGAGAGTTTGTAGGACATGAAACAATTTTTATCACCTGTCATATGTCTTGAACATCCACTGTCCAAGAACCAGGGCTTTTTCATGACATATTGAAATCCCTCATGCATGATTTGTTACATTAACTTTAGGTACCCACTTGGTCTTGGGTCCTTGCGAGTTAGTTTCTAAAATCTAATTATTTTTTAATATGGTATGTTGTCTCATACTGGCCAAACTTGGGCCAAGAGGAATATCTAGTGGCTTGTTTTAAAAAATGTTTAGACAGCTGAGTTGTAACTAGTTTTGGTAAAATTCCAGAACATTCTTCTTTTGTTACATTTGCTTGAGAACGTTCTCCATTTTTTTTTCTTTTCTTTTTTTTCAAATTTAGAGAAAATTTTGTTTTTACTCCAGAATGTTCTTCTTTTTTGAATGATCTCTTTAAGTTTATCATTCATAGCCTAAGTTTTCTCTTTCTCTTATTTTTCCTTGTGAAATTTTTCTTTAAAGGAACTACAGTTTTGAATTAGAAATTTTGAATTATTTATCCAGTTATCAGATTCTTTTTTCAATTGTTAACGTAAAAGATAAGGTTCATCATTTGTTACCTCTATATCTTCAATGGTTGCCATTAGACATATGTTGGCTTCTTCAGGTTCAACCTTTTCTGATTCATCTGGATCATCCCAGGTCACCTTCATAGATTTCTTCTTGAAAGGGAATTTCTTTGGTACTCTTTTGTTCAATGGACATTCAGTTTGGATTTCCACAAGTTCCCTTGCACTATTTCAGAAAAGATTTTACAAGCTACTTTTTAAATAATAAAAATATTTTTACACACTACTTAAGCTATGTCAACAATATAGCCTTGAGTTACAAAGTAATGATTTTTGAGATTGTTAGAATCTAAGTATGCTCAACTCTTGTTTGAGAATACATTCTAGATTTTAGAACTTAGTAAGTACTAATTCTAATATCAAACTAAGGACAAAACTTAAACTTAGAATGATTGAGAAGCTCAAGTATGATTGAATGAGTGATGTTTTTCTGGGCACTTTGAGTTCTGATATGTTCTTCATCATGAAGTATTATTTACAGGCTTCAACAAAGCTTATGACAACTCATTTAGCCGTTGGAAATACTCCAGCTGTCATGAGCAAGTGAATAGGTAAGGTCAGCCATAAAGAAAGAATATTCTTGCTGAAAAAAGGAATGTTCTTCGGTGAAGTGATCCCATGCCTTGAATCACATGTGTAGGTATGTTTGAAACTACAACAACAATGTCCTTTCTAGCCTGTCAGTTTGTACTTGCACTTGCTTAACTTGGAGAATGATCTTGTTTTATGTATTTTTTGAAGCAAAGTGTTTTGCCTTCGAATTATGGAGTAATTCTGGCTTATATTGATCCTTGTATATTTATGATGAAAATATGGAATGAATTACACTTCATGGATCTAATCTTTTACATAGAGATCCTATCATTCTTGTTGATGGCAAATGTGGAGAACATTCTTTGTTTTCAAGAAATCTGTCAAGAAAGTTCTACGTTTCATTGATTTTGGTTTCTTTATTTTAATAAGATCTGTTTTGAAATGATTGGTCCCTATCTTATTTTATCACACTCAAATAGACATGCTAAATACCAAAACACTTAGAATCATTATTAGAATTCTTAATTAAACTTTTGTTTAATTATCATACGCGAGAGTTATAGACGACGATGGTTGTTGAGGTTTGGTGATGGCGAGATTGAAAAACTAAGGTTCCGTGGTTATGTTTGGTGGCTATGAATCTAATTAGGTTCTTTTTTATATTTTCCTATTTTACTTTTCCTATTTTACAATTTTAATGGGCATTAGGAAAATCACTCAACTATACTCTACTTTTATACTATTTGACATATTAAATTAATTTTTTGAAGAGATTTTAATATTACATTCAAAAATTAATTTGTGTTAATATTATTAAATTAAATCATTAATTTTTAAATAAGATATCGTTTATGAATGAGTTTGACTATATTATAGATTTATTATTACCAACTTTTTAAAATTTATCTTTTGGAATTATTTTTAAATAAAGTTTTCTTTAAGATTTTTATTAAAGTTAAAATTAAAATTAAAATTTTAATTATGAAAATAATTTATTAAATAATTTGAGTCAAAATTGAATAAATAAATGTATCAAAACTTTTAATTTGGTGAATTAAATAGATACTATAGTGATGCGAACGTAGATAAATTAAAAAGAAATGGTTAGTCAAAATATTGATAGTATGAATAACTTGTCTGGTTTTTTTTATTTTGTATGTAAAAACAATTTTACTTTATTTATATAAAAATAAAAATATTAGAAATTGACAATACGTGAATAACACGTCAATGACTTTGACTGTATTTTAGAACCCGAGGCAACCAGAGGCAACAAAAACCAAAAGCAACAAGAATCAAAGGCACCAGAAAACTAATTAAGGGCAACGACAATCAATGGCCAATAGAACCAGAGGCAACTAGAACTAAAGACAACCAAAACAAAAGCCACCAAACCCAAAGGAAACCAGAATCAGTTGCAAATAGAACCAGAGACGAGACAACCAAAACTAGAGGCAATCAAAACAATTTTTTTTACTATATTTCGTCTAAATTAAACATGCATACTTATGTACATGTATAACATTTGATACAGATTGTTCTTGTGGAACTTAATCTGCATGTAAATCCTTATGAAAAAGGTGGCATTTGATGTGAATATGGAGTCATATGTAAATCTCCAGCAAAATAAAAAATTTACGTTGTGTTACATCGGAACTACCCATGTATTACCTGTAGAACTATTTTGGCAGGAATATCCGCAGGTAATACATTGATTTCTGGTATTGACATACAAATCCATTCAATCCTTTCAAACGGATTATCAAATGGTGAAATTTTTAAATCATGGTTTAAATACTTGAAATGGTTTTAAACAAGGACATCTTCTATTGAAACACTCAAATAATTGAACTATAGACTCACGATATACGCATGGACCACCACTGTTATATCAATTAAGCATAAGAATAAAAATATAATTGTAGGAATAGTTTATAAGCAAAATTAGATGTATAACCTTTTTATTATTAATGAATAGATCTCAATATAACATCATATGATGCCTAATACTCAGTTTACAATTTGTGATAAATGACTTTGACTAGCAATAAAAGTGTTTATAAGAGCTTTGGATTGTGAACAGGAATCGCACTTGGGTGGACAATGACACAATGAACCAACACAATTGTCGCAACACGCTCGTAATGAGCCACCTTTTTCCTTTTTACATATACAGAAGTTGTTAACACATGTACTCTCATCGACATAGCAAAATCTAGGACACACATGTACAACGCCTCCTTCTCTCGCTTCAGATTCTATGAACATATCTGCGTACACAAAGAATAATAGAATATATATGACATTAAACAACAATATATGAATGTAATACATAAAAGAATTGAAGTAAATTAGTTGAAGTGAATGAACACAATCTAATGTATAGAAAAATCATTTATTGATATCCAACCTGATGCAATGACGACAAAAACCAAAAAAAATGCGAGTTTGAGAGAAAAGCTCATTGTAGTGTTCATCCTTATCCTTGTCCATTTACAATGTTATCTAGATATTTATATAGTGCTAATGAGTATGTCACCATATTAATTGATAGACTTAACGTAAATAAAATATTATATTAATTTCAGGAAAAAAAATATTAAAAAAAATGAAACAAACAAATAAATGTATAGTTAATCCGTTGGATATGCCATTATGCCTATTAAGATTCCTCTATATTCCTATTTTTAAATAATCAATTTATTTTCTTCTCATCATTAATTATATATTTTATTCACTATATTTAACACTTTTTTTGCCATAGACTTTATGGAAAACATGTTCTTTTGCAATAGTGATTGACTATTTCTTACTTTATTTTTGAAAATGGACTTTATTACTGGCCATTTCTTTTTTCCTTTTTTTTTTTAACAATTAAATATAAAATAATAATATAATTCATTAAAATTGATAAAACCCAACAAAAAAAATATAAAAATTATATTGATTGACTAGAGTTTCCCGTAGCATTTGAAAATATTTTTGAGTATGACAGTTAACTAACATAATCCGCATTTTTTGGCACTTTTTGTCTAACTTTCATTTTAATTCTAATGCGGGTATTATTTAAACGATATTGTTTTTTTTAATTCTCCGCATTTAAGGATTGTAATGAATTGTTTCACCTTCATATGGAGATCAATATTTTTTCACTGCATATAGATGGAAACTTTTATTTGTTGATTTTAACAACTCTCTACTTGTTATGCAGATGCTCTAAATAGTTATGACTAGCTTAAGAACATGCAGCTATGATATGTGAACAAGGCACGTGTATAGCCTGAAATTTCCCACAGTCACACCATTTTCTTTGAAGATTGACATCTAAATGACCAATTGGCTGCCTCTCTCTTGGGTTTACTATTTCATGCCCCAATGAAGAATTTGGTCGAGTTGCATGACTTGGTGAGTGTTAGATTTACCAACTTCATATTTAATTTTTTCATGCAATTGTCTTTGTATACTCGTCCAAAAGCTAATCATGCTTGATGTTTTTGTCACTTTTCTGCATATAACACTCTCAATTTATTGTAAATTGATTGGACCAAAGTAGTGATTGAGAGATTGTATCGCATTGTGTTTATTGACTCGACAATGTTGGTTGTTATCTTCCTCCATCATTCACCTTGAGAACATGTCGTAATGCATTGTTTTAGGGGATGCTATTGACCCATATTAAAGCCTCTAGATTTCTCATCTTGATTTTGTTGCGGTAATCTTTGAATGATTGCTCTTTTAACACATATCATGTTGTGAAGGAGATAAAAACTTCCAAATATTATAAATTGATAAGTGGAAAATATACTAAGAAGAATTAGATCGTTACCCCTACGAACAACTTTTTTTGAAGTACATGGTGTTTGAACTCTTTCCTTAATTTTTTTACAATGTCTCGGATGATGTACACATGTTCGCGGAGAATCATGCAAACCATTATTAGAATCATGACAACTTGAAGTATGACGTACCTTATTAGATTTTTCAAAAAAAGCTCTAAGCACTTTGTCGCGGCCTAAAATTTCGAGTTTTTCCCTAATTCAATGAAGTCGCTAACAAAGCATATTTAAATAAATTTAAATTTCACAAGAGATAGAAAAAAAATTCCTCAATTTATATGGTCCAAACCACTTCATCAATAAAACTCCACTTCACAAGTAACTTGGTTTTAACCATATAGTAATATATATATATATATATATATATATATATATATATATATATATATATATATATATATATATATATATATATATATGGCTAAATATCACATCTGTTCTCTCAACTTAATTTCAGTTAACGTTTTAGTCCCTTATCTTTTTTTTTCTTTTCGATTTGATCCTTTATTTTAATTTTAAGTGACAATTTGATCTTTTATATTTTAAAATGTCAACAATATTATCCTATTTTTTTTACGAAAGTTCAAAAATTCATCATAATTTTCAATTAAACTCATAAAATTAATTATATTCTTTAATATAAAACAAATTTATCAAATTCGTAACTCAATATTTCAAATAAACTCATATTTGTCATTCTTTATTTGATGTTGTTAGAGATGAAATTATGAGTTTATTTAAAAATTTAAGTTATCAATTTGATGAAATTGCATTGTATTGAGGATGATAAATTATTTTATGGGTTTTTTTTTTTGAAATTTTTGATGAATTTTTTAAATTTTTGTAAAAAAATAAGGATAACATTGTTGATATTTTAAAACATAAAAGTTCAAATTGTCACTTAAAATTAAAATAAAGGACAAATTTGGGAAAACACACTATGCGAAAAATAGATTTTTACAGCGCTTTTCTTAAGCCATTTACAGCGGGTTTTCAAAAAAAACAAAAGGCCGTAGAATCGAGCGCTGTAAAATGATACAACAGCGCTTTTTAAAATAAAAAGCGATATAAAATAGATAGATATATTGCACGCTTGTTATGCACCTTTTATAGCGCTTATTTGAAAAAGCGTTGTAAAAGGTGCATTCAATATATGCATTACTATGCACCTTTTACAACGCTTATTGAAAAGAGCGCTGCAAAAGGTGCACTCAATATATGCATTATTATGTCCCTTTTACAGCGCTTATTTGAAAAAGCGCTGTAAAAGGTGCACTAGGTATATGCATTATTATGCACCTTTTATAGCACTTTTACAATGCTGTAAAAGGTACATTCTTATTTTTGTTTTAGCACTTTTACATTATTATGCACCTTTTATAGCACTTTTACATTCAATATATGCATTTTTATGCACCTTTTACAGTGCTTTTTTCAAAAAGCGTTGTAAAAGGTACATTCTTATTTTTGTTTTATTTAAAAACGTTGTAAATAAAATTTTTAAAAAGCGCTTTTTGGTTTTTTATGGCATTTTTTTAGAAATCGTTGTCTTTTAATTTTTTTTTCGAAAATCATTTTCATCCAGAATCAGTTCACAATCATTTCGCAATCAGTACACAACAACAAGATTATATAACTTAATTTTATAAATTTACACAACAACAAAACAATATTCATATACATATAACTAACAAAATTACACAGAAATACACAAAACAAAACTAGCTACCATATATTCATATCCCTTGGAGCATGCTATTTCCCAGCAGATCAAATAATTTTCATTTCAATCACATAGTGACACCAGTCTTCCTTTAATTCAATTAGATCTTTCTCAGAGTATGTTGGACTGGAATTGTCAATGTACTGTGCGTTATAAGTTAGAATAAGTTATAATCAAATATATACATAATTTATAGATGAAAATCAAATAATGAAAATATCGTACCGTTTATGGGATAATAGTTTGATTCATATCAACAATCTCCTTCATGAATCGCAATACATAGTATCCACAGTCGATGTTGTTAGTTTGACGAGGGCACTATAAAATAAAACATATAAGTCAATAAAATATTTGTGCATTGATTGTAAATGAAATTTTAAAGGCATATATTTCAAACCTTTATTGGAATCCATGTGATGTTATTAGACTTTTGCTTTGACATTATAGCACCTCTTTAAGCTCAAAAAACTTGTAAAGTACTATCAAAAAAATAAATATGATTATTATAGCATTAAGATACACATTATATATATATATATATATATATATATATATATATATATATATATATAAGAAATAAATGAATATTACTTACGTGTCGAACATAGTCTTTATATCGGAGTGATTGTTGTAATTGTCGTGCAAGATATCTACAATGTATTTCCATACATTCACTGGATCGAGTTTACACATCGAAAGCTTATGCGGAGACAAGCATGAATATCTATTTGACAATCTGCACGTGCACACGAACTTATCATACAAAAACCTTCAATGAAATTTTTTTGAAGGTGAATTCATAAATAGGAAACACTCTCCTAAATTTTTATACAATGTGTCGGATGATGTACACATGTTCCCGGATGATCATGTCAACCATTATTAGAATGTTGACAACTTGAAGTATGACGTACCTTAACAGATTTTTTAAATAAAAAAACTCTAAGCACTTTGTCGCGACCTAAAATTTCGAGTTTTTTCCTAATTCAATGAAGTCGCTAACAAAGTATAGTTAAAAAAATTTACTAAAAATTTCACAAGAGATAGAAAAAAAATTCCTCAATTTATACGGTCCAAACCAACATATCAATAAAACTCCACTTCACAAGTAACTTTGTTTTAACCATATAGTAATATATATATATATATATATTTATATGGCTAAATATCACCTGTGGTCCCCCAACTTAATTTCAATTAATGTTTTAGTCTCTTGATCTTTTATGTTATAAAATGTCAACAATATTATCCTTTTTTTTTTT
>JBBPBR010000004.1:38687462-38705400 GCA_037974775.1 Cicer pinnatifidum | reverse complement strand
TTTTTTTTTTTTACAAAAGTTCAAAAATTTATCTTAATTTTCAAATAAAACCCATAAAATTAATTATATTATTTAATATAAAACAAATTTATCAAATTCGTAACTCAATTTTTCAAATAGACACATATTTGTCATTCTTTATTTGATGTTGTTAGAGATGAAAATATGAGTTGATTTAAAGATTTAAGTTATCAATTTGATGAAATTGCATTATATTGAGGATGATGATTAATTTTATGGGTTTTGTTTGAAATTTTTTATGAATATTTTGAATTTTTACAAAAAATAAGGATAACATTGTTGACATTTTAAAACATAAAAGATCAAATTGTCACTTAAAATTAAAATAAAGGACTAAATCGGGAAAACAAAAAGATAAAGGACTTCAACGTTAATTGAAATTAAGTTGAGGGACTACGAATGGTATTTAGCCTATATATATATTTAATGCTTCTTCTATATTCAAATTTGACATCATTTAAAATGAAAACATAATCATTAAAATCAATTGACTAAAAATAATAAATCAGAAAACCAAATGCACAAGTCAACATGTTCAACACCATAGTGAGAAAAACCAAGAACACAAAAAGATTCCTACTTAAAGATTTCAAACCAGAGCTCTAGTTCCAAGTCCAACAGATTAGATAATAATCAACTTACTATGAAAATCAACTCAAATTCCAACTGAAAAGTAAATTGAGTTTATGATAATTGAACTAGTATTCTTTTTAACAATACCTCTACTTTTTTGCACCTTTATTTTTTATAAGAGTCCCTAGATCAACTCCAAACTGAAACATTACTAAATAAATCCATAATTATCTCATATTAATATCCTAAATCACAACTAAAATCAAACTTATGAAAACAACAAGTCACCAACTAATGCAACAACAATGATTCACAACTAACAACTAAATAATACATACTAATACAACAACAATGATTCACAATTACATTCATATGTCAAAATCTCAATATAATAGTTTGGACTAATTAATTAAATCACTTTTCTTTTTCTGTAACTGGTATTGTTCAGCGATACACTATTAAGTACAAAATGATGTCAAATAGCCGCTATTGCGGCACAATAGCACAGCGGAATTGGAACTATCATCTTTTCATTATATTGAATCATAAAAACTTGAAAGAGCACGAAAAACTAGCAACAAAATAAAACAATATCAAGTCTAACACATTCTCAATGAATAATAGAAACTTGAAAGAGAACAAAAACTTAACAACAATATAAAATCAATAAAGGAAATTATAACAATCTGTTCCTCTTTTTATTGTTTTTCAACCACATATGCATATTTGAAAAATTAAAAATCTAGGTAATGGACCTGAAACCAAAATTGATAAGTAAGAAACAAAAATTACCAGAAAAATATAGACATTTAAAATTGAAAGTGTTAAGAAAAGAATAAACCTATTTAGGAGAAACACCAAGTTTGATGCAAAATTGTTGGCTTCTTCTTATTTACGTAACATTCGTATTTTGTTCACCAAAAGAAATAAATAAAAAATATCTACTTAATTAGGGTTTAAAACAACAAGGAAAATGAGATGAAAGGAAAAAAGAAACAGATAGGAACCTGCAACACTTGAAAGAAAGAAATGACGATGACGACAACTTCTCTCTATTAGATAAAGGAAGGTATTTCTAATAGAAAACTCACAATTTGCTTGATGTTTAATGTCAAATACAATGAGATATTTATAGGTACAAATAGAAAACTCTACACATTCAATTTTCTATAATTAAATAACTTCTAGATTCTTACACAGAAATTCTACATGGTTCTAGACATATCTAATTTTAAATTAGTAATAACATTTCTCCCCTTTAATTTGAAATTTTCTTCTTCATTCCAAGTCTTGCTCTTAGCCTTTGAAAGTCTTCAAATTTTAACGTCTTTGTAAAGATATTTGCAACTTGATCTTGATGAGTCTTCTCGTATTTAAGCTCAACTTCTTTCTTGGGAATGCATTTTCTTATGAATAATATCTTGCATCTATGTGCTAGTTGCGATCATGAAACATTGAATGCTTCGAAAGTGTTGTGCAGACTTGTTGTCTATACAAATATTAGTAGCTTCGTTTTGTGGCATATGAAGTTCCTTCAATAATCTCGTTAGACAAATGACATGACAAGTGCAAGATGTTGGTGCTACATACTCTGGCTCACATGTTGAAAGTGTGACAATAGGTTGCTTCTTTGAGGTCCACGAAAAAGCACAGTCCCCCATGAAAATTATAAAGCAACTAGTACTCTTTTTATCCTTAGTATATCCTACAACGTCGCTATCACATAATCCAACACTACGCCTAAAATAATATTTTATAGTGCGCATTTTATAGCGCTTATTAAATACAAGCAATGTTGTAAATATATTTTAAAAATAACGGAGGATATAACAACGCTTTTTTGACAAGCGCTGTTGTAGGGTCATATAGGGTCACATAGCGCTTGCACATAATCTTTACAAGGCTTTTACAACACTTGTACACAAGGGCTATATAATATAGCGCTCCCACCTGATGTCACATAGTGTTTAAAGCGCTTTCTAGACAAGTGTTGTAAAAGACTTGCGCTTTCACATAATTAAATGACCTATTAGAGAACTTTTTTTTACAAGCGCTGTAACAGTCTTCCGCTTTTACATAATTAAATGACCTATTAGAGCGCTTATTATACAAGCGCTGTAAATCATTCACTTTAAATAAAAATCATTTATTTTAAATAAATAAAAACAAATTTATGAACTCTCATCTCCTCTATTCTAGGAACCTTCCTCTCCTCTACGTATTGTGCGGCCATCTACTGCTCCTCCTTTCTAAAAAATTGGATACGTTGTCTCAGGTACTGTAGTTATTAATTTGTTGTTGTCACTAAAACTAATAAATTGTTACATAATAAACCATATAAAATCTATTCTTTTTTGAAATTTGTTGATTTGTTCTGTTTTGAAATCAGACTTGGACCTTTGTTTCCATTTTCCAATATTAGATATGTGTACTATATATTGATATAATGTTATTAGTAGCTTGTTATTTGTGTAACTGCATTTATATAGGTCATATAAAATTGGACCGGACATGGATGTTTGCCAATCGATTGTCAAAAGAGTATGAAAATGGAGTGAAGGAGTTTGTTGAGTTTGCAGTGAAGAATGCAAAAGATCCAAATAGAGTCATTTTTCCTTGTTTAAAATATTGTTTTGGAAAACGAGTTAGAGAAGATGAATTGGAAGGACATTTAGTATGGAATGGAATTCATCAAAGTTATACATGTTGGATAAGAAATAGTGAGAAAAAAAAAAAAAGGAAACATTAATTTTGAGAATGGTTCGACATATGCTTCAACTGATTTCGACACTGATACATATGAGACGGACCGAGTTAAGGAGATTACAAAAGTAGTTCAAAATGATCTTCGGGATTGTCCTAAAATGTTTGAGTTTGTTGAGTGATGTAGAGAAATCATTATATAACGGTTGTACTAAATTCACAAGACTGTCACCGATATTAAAGTTGTACAACTTAAAAGCGAGTAATGGATGGTCTGATAAAAGCTTCACATAATTATTAACACTCTTAAAAGATATGTTGCCAGATGATAATGAACTTCCCAGTCGAACCTACGAGGCTAAACGAATTTTGTGCTCTAATGGCATGAGTTATGAAAGGATTCATGTGTGTCCTAACAATTGCATTTTATTTCGAAACAAATATGAATTACTAAAGGCGTGTCTGAAATACAATATCTCTCGATATATAGCAGAAAGAATCTACTCCAGCAAAAGTCGTGGGGTATTGTCCTATAATACCAAGATTTAGGCGCATATATCGCAGTGAAGAAGATTCAAAACACTTGACATGGAATGCAAATGAAAGAATTAGAGATGGAAAGTTTCGACACCCTGCAAATTTTCCACAATGGGCAAAAATTGATCACGAGTATCCTGAATTCGAGATAAAGTCAAGAAATCTACGACTTGCACTTTCTACTCATGGAATGAATCCACATGGTCTTCAAAGCATCACACACAACATGTGGCCTGTGATTTTTTTGATTTATAACCTACCTCCATGGTTATGTATGAAGCCTAAGTTTATGATGTTGTCTCTGTTAATTTCTAGACCCAAACAACTGGAGAATGATATTGACGTATACTTGACTCCTTTAATTGAAGATTTAAAAAAATAAGTGGGAGACAGGTGTGGATGTTTATGATGGGTATAAGAAATAATGTTTCAATTTGAGAGATATGTTGTTCGACACAATTAATGATTTTCCAGCATATGGTAATTTATCAGCATATAGCATTAAAGGTCGGTGTGCATGTCCTATATGTGAAAAGAGTACAAATTGGATGTGGTTGAAACATTGTAAGAAGAATGTATTTCTTGGACATCGTAGATTTTTACCTTATAGTCATCAATATCGTGGGTGGAGAAATGCATTCAATTGAAAATCAGAGGAAGGTAAAGCTCCTTTAGCACCGACTGGATATCAAATATTGAAAAAGTACAAGGTTTGACCAATAAATTTGGCAAACCTTTCGTGGGAGAGCTGGTCAAAACTGGGTGGAAGAAAAAGTCAATTTTCTTTGAATTTCCATATTGGAAGTCATTTTATATAAGACATTTTCTCGATGTCATGCATATTAAAAAATATATATTTAGTGTTATTGGTATGTTACTCAATGTTCCAGGAAAGTCTAAAGATGGCATCAATGCAAGATTGGACTAGGTCGATATGGGAATAAGAAATGAATTGAATCCCGTAAAGAAAGGAAATCACACATATCTCCCTCCAGCCGCTCATACTCTATCTAGAAAGGAAAAAATTGTTTTATGTAAATTTCTACACGAAGTTAAAGTTCCAAAACGATACTCTTCAAACATTAAAAATTTATTTCGTATGAAAGACCTCAAGTTAAAAGGTTTGAAGACCCATGATTGTCATATTCTAATGGAGCATTAGCTACCAATAGGTACACGTTCCATTTTACCTGAAAAATTTCGACGAGCCATAACTAGATTATGTTTCTTCTTCAGGAAAATTTGTAGTAAAGCGATCGATCCTTAGAAATTATCGACATTGCAAAGGGAAATTGTTGTTACTTTGTGTGAGCTTCAAATGTATTTCCCACCCTTATTTTTTGATATAATAGTTTCACCTTACTATTC
Source organism: Cicer pinnatifidum (assembly GCA_037974775.1). Lineage (NCBI taxonomy): Eukaryota > Viridiplantae > Streptophyta > Magnoliopsida > Fabales > Fabaceae > Cicer > Cicer pinnatifidum. The sequence goes on along the minus strand of JBBPBR010000004.1, from coordinate 38,700,198 downwards.
GTCTTGTTAAGGAGACACAACTTTGTGGGCCAACTTATATGAGATGGATGTAATTGATAGAACGATATATGAAAATATTAAAAGGGTACGTAAAAAGTAGAAGTCGACTAGAAGGTTGTATTGCTAAACGGTACATTGTCAAAGAAGCTGCTGAATTTTGTATTGAATATCTGTCCAATGTTGAATCCATAGGGCTTCCCATGTCTCTTCATTCGGTAAGAATATCAGGAGAAGGGATAATTGGAAAGAGACTAATGACTATATCAATGACAGAATGGGAGCATGCACAATTGTATGTTCTGCACAAGGATGATGAGGTTCAATCGTATGTTACAATACACATAGATCTATTATCTAGTTTGAACATGAATAGAAATCAAAATTGGATAACTCGAGAGCACAATCAAAGTTTTATAACATGGTTAAATAATCAGATAAAGTCAAAGTTTGATATAGACCCCGAATCAGTTTCACAAAGATTGAGGTGGCTAGCAAATGGTCTGAGTTTACATGTCTTTTCTTACACTGGTTATGTAATTAACGACTACACATTTTATACCAAAGAACAAGATAATCAAACCACTATACAAAATAGTGGAGTCACTCTCGTAGCTGAAGCGATGCATGTCTCAAGTGCAACAGACAAAAACCCAATATATGCAAATCTATCATATTTTGAGGTTATCGAGCGCATATAGGAGTTAGACTACACAATGTTTCGTGTTCCCATATTTGGTTGCCAGTGGGTCGTTAATAATAATGACGTTCAGATTGATGAGTCAGGGTTCTTGTTTGTTAATTTTAATAGGGTGGGATAAACAGATGAGCCTTTTATTTTAGCGTCGCAAGCTCAACAAGTGTTTTATGTCACTGATCCTGCTGAGGATAAATGGTCTGTTGTCCTATCGACCAATAAAATAAGTGATGGTAACAATAATGATGAAGATGTTGGTAATGATCTTTTATTTGCAACATCACAACCACATGAAATTTATTCAACTGATGATGGTTTATATCTTAGAGATGATCATGATGAGGGAATTTAGATTAATCCATCGTTTCGTGTCGTTAATGGACAAACAAATGTGACTCCCACAAGGAAAAGAAGAAGGGCATCTTAATGTGTTTAATTGTTTTATTTAAGCCATGTATTCTGAACTGAGTTTATGTAATTTAATTGTTTGATCTACCAAAATTGAGCATTTTAGTATTTAACTTGAACTGTATTTGGTTTTCTGCTTATATTTAGCTTGATCTTAGTGTTTTATACTAAGTTCATGTAATTTAATGTATGTTTGACCTGCCATAACTGATTTTCAGCTTATATAGAACTTGAAAAAGCTTTATTTGAGTATTGCGAATTTATCTTGAACTGATCATCCCAATATGAGTAGATCATGTAATTTAGCATTGATATATATATATATATAGGTATTTAACTAATTATTTGGAAGAAAAAAAATCCAAATACAGGTATTTTACTTGAACTGAACTGAATATAAACTTGTAATTTTACAGCACTTTTGTCCATAAGCGCTATAAAATCCTTTAAAATAAAATAAAGAGGTCACAAAACTTTTTTTTTATACCAAGTTAAAAGGGGTATTTTAAAGCGCTTGATGTCAAAGCGCTGTAAAAGACTTTTAAAAATAAGGCTTTTACAACACTTTTTCAATAAGCGGTGTAAAAAGGCTTTTAAAAATAAAATAAGGAGGTCTTTTATAGCATTTTTCCCACAAGTGCTGTAAAAAGGCTTTAAAAAATAAAATAAGGAGGTCTCTTACAGCGCTTTTCCAACAAGCGTTGTAAAAGGATTTTAAAAATATATCCCTGTTCCATAAGAAAACAATGAGGTCTTTTAAAGCGCTTGAGGACAAGCGGTGTAAAAGGCTTCTAAAAAATAAAATAATGAGGTCTTTTACAACGATTTTGGACAAGCGTTGTAAAAGGCTTCTAAAAAAGCGTTGTAATAGGGTTTTAAAGAATAAAATAAGGAGGTTTTTTTACAGTGCTCTTTCGAAAAAGCGTTGTAATAGGGTTTTATATATAACTGAAAACTGCGTCAGTTTCCTCTTCATTACGTGAACTTCACTACGATAGTGTCCTCCTCCTCTTCATCGTTCTTCTCATTTCAAACCCTATCATTTGTGTTATTATTCCATTGTGAGCCATATTTCCACTATCATCTCCATTGCTAACCATCCCCATCTATGCTATTATCCATTGCGAACCATACGAACCATCTCTTCTCGTTGAAATATGTAACCCTTGTTATGTATTTCTACGAACCATACTCTGCCCATTCGTATTTATGCGCATTCTTAGTGTTCCTTCTCCTACGAACCCTACGTATTTCTTCTCACTATTCATGTATTTTATTTATTAATTTTTTATTGTCACTAACATGCATGTTGAACTTATACTGCTACGTACTTAGACTACTGCATGTTGAACTTGTTGAAGTTATACTAAACTACATGTTGAACTTGTTGTAGATAAATGGATACCAACAAGGATTTAGATCGTCAAATTGAGGAAGTTGTCAACACTAAGACTTATGAAAATGAAGTCAAACATGGTGCAACCATCACGCAAAATATCATAAAAGCAAGGAGCAGTGGCATAAAATTTGAGGTATACTATACTTTGTTTGCTGTTTATTTTTTATCTTTTTTGAAAGCATGTACTTACTATATGACTTTATTAGGTTGGATGGAATGAGAGTGGTCAGCCAATTGACCCCAACAACTCTATATTTGTAAGTTATATTGGTATTGTTGTTTGTCAAAATATCCCCATCACAATTGACAATTGAAGAGATAAGACGTTGAAGGATGTGAAAGATATATTGTGGACTGATATACACGTAACTTTTTTGATCCACTTTTTTGTTAGTTATAATTTTTTCCATTGAAATACTTTACTCAAACTATATCTTTATTTCGTTTGCCGGGAAAATACAATGGGGTTTGAGATCTCATGTCTCAAATAGTTATCTAAAAGATTGTGAAGGAAATATGAATGTTGAAGCTCCAAAAATATATAAACATTATATATCAAATGAAGAATGGAGCGTATTTGTAGCAAAACGTTCAGACCCCGCGTTTGTGGTAAGTGATTAATTTATTAGCATTTGTGTTTTATTATTCATATTCATAGCGTATTTAAATTTTTTACACGATTGTTATTTTTTTATATAGAATATAAGTAACGCAAATTGCAAGAGAGCAAAAAATCCGACGCACCCTTACAAAAAATCTCGTATGGGATTTGCACGTCTAGAGCAAAAACTTGTAAGTAATTAAACATGACTTTTATATAATGTGGTATATTATAAACTATAGGTTCTAACTAATATTTTGTTTATGATCTTAACGAATAGCTACAAGACACCCAATCCGATCAACCGTTGGGTCGTCATATCTTGTGGAAGGAAGCTCGTGTAAAAAAGGATGGAGTGGTTGATAACGAAAATGTTCAAAGAGTAATAGACCTTTGTGTAAGTATATTATCACTTTAATATTTTTCAATATTTTATTTTAAAAATGATATTGAACTTATTTTTTTAATCCTACGTGTATTTTAGGAGAATCTCGAACAAAGTTCGGAAAATCAAGAGGACAACAATGCTAGTTGCAGGGACATTTTCAGTAAAGTGTTTAATATTCCTGAATATTCCGGTCGCGTGAGGGGGAAAGGATTTGGCTTAACTCCTAAAAGCTATTTTTCACAAGAGAAGCGCCAAAATCCATCTAATGAGGAAGTATTAGAGAAGCTCAAATTCCTATTATAGCAAGTGGCACTCTTGGTGAAGACGAACAAGGACAAGCAACTTTCGGATCAGCTCCAACGTGAAATACAAATGGAGAGTGAAAACGCGAGTTGCAACATTGGTCTCAAAAAGTCTCCCCGAGGTAATTAATTACTTAATAAAATAAGAAATTCATTGAACCTAATTGTTTCACATACTTATGTATTAACCATTGATTTAGGGTGTCACTCCTTGCGTGTTGTACTTATCCTCCCCTACTCGCAAGGTCGAAAAAGGAACGTTGTACAATACTTCGGGAGAAGTATTGCACAACACACCGATCCCTGCGGGCCATGTCAAAGTATCACCAGTTATTACTTTGGAACCAAATGCACCGTTGCCTATAACGGACAACGATGCATATATGAAGTTTTTGGGCGAAGCAGTTGGTAGTTACGTGGCATAGCCCACACATCTTGTTTCCCTTGATAAGGTATGTTTAATTAATTGAAATGTATGTTTAATTTATATGTATATTTAATTGCACGATATATAATTATGATTGATTATATTTAATTGCTGATTTTTTTTCGCTATTAACTTTAATTTCACATTTATTTAGATTCAGACCAAGCCTAAAGGGAATGATAAGAAGATTCCCAAAAACAAGTCAGTTACATCTCCGGAAAAGGTTTGTCATGTTTATTCTATAAGGTTTGTCATTTTATCAGATTCAATAAACTAACAAACTAATTAACCAAATTTTTTCAAATTCAATCCAAAAAACCACCCGCACAGCAAACCAGCTGCCAGAATAAACCAGCTACCGCACCACAACTGGATGTTCGTGGTAAAAATAAAGCCGATACACTTCAAAAATTGGAGGGTAATAAAGTTGGCAAACTTCAAACGCTGGAGGGTATTAAAGCTACCAATGTTGCTGCTCAAAAATTGGATCGGGGAAAATCAGTTGCTGCTCTTGCTCCTAAAATAAGTCAGCCATGCCTTGCTAAATATGGTTCATATCTTGACATACAAGTAAAAAAGAATATGGGCAGCAACAACGATTCACGCTTCATAAGCATGGATAAAGCTATATTCGGAGATGAGTATGAAGAACTACTTGAACTTCTCAACCATAAGGAGCTGAGTGCTATTGTCATCAGCTTATACATTAGGTAAAAATTACTTTTAATTGCATTTATTGGTAATTAATTTAATTTATTGGTAATTAATATAATTTGAAATTTTCATTGAAGTTTTTGTATAATTTAATTTATTGGTAATTAATATAATTTGTCAAATAGATTTTCATTCTTGTCTCCACATAAGCTTTTGATGTTTAAACTCGATCCAGTGAATATAAAGAAATACGTTATAGATATCCTATTAGGAAATATAGAGAAGGATAAGTTGTTCCTTGCACCATATAATTCAGGATACGTAATTATATTATTTATTTATTATCTTTTTTAATTTATGAGATTTTAATTTATTAGTTTTGTAAACAAAATTGCCAACCAAATTTTTGTTGTTATAGGGCACATTGGGTGCTATTTGCAATCAATGCAACCTGTGAAGTTATATACTATTTAGATCCCTTGCACGACAATTACAACAATCACTCTGATATAAAGATCATGTTCAACACGTAAATAATATTCATTTATTTCTTACATATATATATATATATATATATATATATATATATATATATATATATATATATATATATATATATATATATATAATTTGTATGTTGATGCTATAATAATCACATTTATTTAATTTATTCGATAGTGCTTTACAAGTTTTTCGAGCTAAATATAGTGTCGATGCAAAAGTCAAATAACATGACATGAATTCCAATAAAGGTTTGAAATATATGTCTTTAAAATTTCATTTACAATCAATGCACAAATATTTATTGACTTATATGTTTTATTTTATAGTGCCTCGTCAAACTAAAAATATCGACTGTGGGTACTATATATTGCGATTCATGAAGGAGATTGTTGATAGGAATCAAACTATAATCTCAGAAACGGTACGATATTTTCATTATTTGATTTTCATATATATACTACATATATATTTGATTCTAACTTATTTATATTCAATTTTTATATCGCACAGTACTTTGACAATTCTAGTCCAACATACTCTGACAGAGATCTAATTGAATTAAAGGAAGACTCGTGTCAATATGTGATTGAAATGAAAATTATTTGATTTGCTGGGAAATGGCATGCTGCAAGTAGGGATGGGAATAGGCTAGGTCGTCCGTAGGGGCCTATGGCCTGGCCTGGCCTATTTAATAAAAAGGCTAGGTTCAGGCTGTTTTTAAAGCCTATTTATTTAAATAGGTCAGACTCAAGCTTATAAAAAAGCCTATTAGGCCGACCTATATATATTTATTATTTATTAATATTTTTTTATTATTATATTAATAATATTATTTTCTATTTTAAATTCTATCAATTAAGCAATCACTTAGTAATCATTCCATATTCAGTAGTCATTTTATATTCGGTAGCGGTTCTATAATTGGTAGTCGTTTCATATTCGGTAACCGTTTAATTAGTCAATCACTCATTAGTTGTTCCTAATTTGTTTAAGAGGTAATAATGGTTGCGTTTAAAAAGAGTTTGAAAAAGGCTTTCAGGCCATGCCGAAAAAAAAGCCTATGATAGGCCGTAGGTCAAGCTTAGGCCGAAAAGTTAAATCGTAGGCCAGGCTCAGGCCTTTCAAAGCCTGGTCTGGCCTGGCCTATTCCCACCCCTAGCTGCAAGGGATAGTTATGTCAATATATGGTAGTTTTGTTCTGTGTAGTTCTGATAGTTATATGTATATGTATATGTATATGAGTAGGGCACATTTGAAAAGTTTTGAATATGTAGTTGTATGAATATGTATATAGTTATGTTCTGGTGTCAATATGTGAATATGTTGCGAACTGATTGTGTAAAGTTATAAAGTTAAGTTATATAGTTATGTTGTTGTATATTGACTATGTATTGATTGTGAACTGATTCTGGACAAAAATGATTTTGGAAACAAAATTAAAAGACAACGCTTTCTAAAAAAAATGCCATAAAAAACCAAAAAGCGCTTTTTAAAAATTCCATTTACAGCATTTTTTAATAAAACTAAAATAAGAATGCCCCTTTTACAACGCTTTTTTGAAAAAGCATTGTAAAAGGTGCATAATAATGCATCTATTGAATGCACATTTTACAGCGCTCTTTTCAAAAAGCGCTGTAGAAGGTGCATAATAATGCATATATTGAATGCACCTTTTACAACGCTTCTTTGAAAAAGTGTTGTAAAAGATGCATAATAATGCATCTATTGAATGCACCTTTAACAAAGTTTATTTGAACAAGCGTTATAAAAGAAGCATAATAATGCATATATTGAATGTACCTTTTACATCGCTCTTTTCAAAAACCACTGTAAAAGGTGCATAACAAGCGCACAATATATCTAGCTATTTTATAGCGATTTTCTATTTTAAAAAGCGCTATTTGTAAGACCCATAATTTTTAAGTATATTTTATGTATTTTAGTGCATTTCGGTATTGAACTCGGAGGCTTTTTAGCCAAAGTTATTAATATTTTGGGAGTTTAAAGGACCAAAAAGTTATATTGATGCTCGATTAAAATTAATCGTCGATCAATAAATTAAATTAACTGTGGTGGATCTTTTACGAAGAATTTAATTCTAGAGAGTTACGTTAAAAATATCTTGGGCTGCTAAGAATTGCATCTGTCACTTGAGTTGCGACGAGGGTAGATATTTTTGGACAAAAGTGGATTGGAGAAGTTATGGGTAAAATGGTAATTTTAATAAATATCTAGATATTTGTTAAGTTATAATTAATATATATATATATATATATATGTTTGTGTGGAGGGAAAAAGAAAAGAAGATAGAAAGGAAAGAAGGAAAAAGAAAGAAAGGAAAAGCAAAGGAAAGAAAACAGAGAAACTCCTTCTTCTTCCTCTGTCGCGCGAACCCACCTTCTCCCTTTTTCTTCATTCGTTGGATTTGCTTCCTTTTTCGTTCTTTGACTTCAAGAATAGAAACCCAAGTACTAGTGGATAAGAGAGCAAGGTTTTCTCAACTTCATACTTCCTCGTTGTTTCGAAAACGAAGAAAAACGGTATTAGGGATTCAAACACAAACCTCCCCGTTTCATCTAGATCTAAGCCTCCTTTCAAGAAGTGATAGAAGGGAAGGTTGCTCACCTCCGTGCTACGGTGCTAGTGGACCAACTTTGGAAGCAACGTTGCGAATGGAGATTTTACCAGACTTACTCATGGTATTGTAATCGCACGTGAAAGCTAACGTGAAGGTAAGGGCTCCTTCCAAACTTTTAGTTTGCATTTAGGGCCTTATCTGTGGTTGTGTGGAAATGAATTTTGTTAGGGTTGGAGTATTGATTTGGGAAAAAAGGTATCTAAGGCTTTATGGGTAAAATCTTAGAGTTAGGTTTTGGTTATATTGATGAATGTTTCGTGGAAAATGAATTTAAACTCATTTATGTATGATTTTGAGTAAATGAAACTTGTGTGTTTGAGTGGTGGATTGTGTTGATTTGTGTTCATCGTACATGGCGTGTTCATACTTGACGTTTGTTGATTGATGTGTTTTGGTGTGAATTATGGATTGAATGTGAATGTATGTTTGAGGTTGTTTTGTGTGGAATTTGAAAACCATTAAGTTAAACGAGTGTTAAGAATGGGGAATCTCTTAATGTCTTGGTTACTTAATGTTGTTTTGAAAATCGTTTAAGTTAACTGGCTGTTAAGAATGGGGAATCTCTTAATGTCTTGGTTACTTGATGTTTGTTTTGGAAAATCGTTTAAGTTAAATGAGAATTAAGAAAGGGGAATCTCTTAATGTCTTGTTTACTTCATGTTTGTTTTTGAAAATCGTTTCAGTAAATGAGTATTAAGAATGGGGAATCTCTTAATGTCTTGTTTACTGAATGTTTTGTTGTGGAAATCGTTTAAGTCAAAAGTATATTAAGAATGGGGAATCTCTTAATATGTCTGTTTGCTTAATGTTTGGCGTGAAAATCGTTTAAGTTAAATGAGTATTAAAAATGGGGAATCTTTTAGTGTATGCTCATGCATTTCATTTGGGAAATCGTGCTGACCCGTGATAGGTGGCACCTCGGTAATTGGTACTTTGGCCTGCGATAGGCGGTACAATTATGATTTACGGCCCTTCGAGGAGGGTTTTGGTTTGGAATTCCGAGTCCATGCATTTTGGCATATATGCATTGCATTAGGGTGCTTGGTGCACAAGTCGTGGTTGATTCAAATTTATGATTGTGTTGATTTTGCTAAGTGTTATGTTTTGAAATTATGTGTAAGTGTGTTTGATTCAAATTTATGATTGTGATGATATTACTAAGTGCTATGTTTTGGAACAGATTGTGTGTAAGTGTGTTTGATTCAAGTTTATGATTGAGTGTTTGAACTTGAGATGTCATTGTTATTGTGTTGATTTTACTAAGAGTTATGTTTTGGAATTGTGTGATAGCATGTTTGATTGTAAAACGATTTGGAAGTTCATAACGTCGTGGTGAATGTGGGGGAATTGCTAAGTGTTAAGATTTGGAGTTGTGTATGAATGTGATTGAGTTGGTTTATGTATTTTTGGAAGAATATGCAGGGAAATCGATTTCCCAATCGATTAGATGAGTTATAGGGACTTCGCTAATTTGACAAAATGGATGTGCCAATCGATTTTATAATATGTTTTTCAAAACCATTTAAGAAATCGATTTGGAAATCGATTTGGCCATACAGGAACTCAGCAAAATTGACAAAATCGATTTGGAAATCAATTGGCTTTAATACAGGGGCTCAGTTATTCATGCAATCGATTTCCCAATCGATTGATTTAAGCCCAGAGTTCAAATTTCACTAAAAACCATCAGGAAATCGATTTGGAAATCGATTGGCTTAGTAGAAATTCTTATTTTAAGTTATATAATCGATTGCTCAATTGATTTATCAACGTTTTGATTAGTTATGTATTACTTGATGGATTGAGAACTTTATTTGATTTCATTTACATTTGGCAAGCATTATATGAACTTTAGCATATGGGAAAATCCTTTTAAGGTGCATGCTTAGTTGAGAGGATATTTTGTGCATTTAAAAACTTAAATGTTATGTGTTAATTGTTAATTTCGGTTGGTGACCCTTTACAACTATTGTGGAAATCTGGGCTTTGCCCTCAGATGAGAGCCAGGATGATCCTACCGGTTCGTACCCTACGGATGGGAATGGAGATGGGAATGCTTGATTTGGAGCTATGTTAGGAGGATTTCACGGGGCGCGTGGAGACCACTCAGGGTGTTTAGTTGTTTTGTCGAATGATCAGACTAGGTTGACAGAGGGAACAGATGTCTTTCTTTTGGGTTGCCTTTATATTTAAACTAGAAGACTGTACCACTTTTGATATGTAAATATTTTGAATTCATATTTTGAGAACTTTTTCCGCTGCTTGTAAATTATAATGACTTAATTATTTATCCAAATGTATTACCTCATTTATTTCTCTGTTGTATTTTAATTTCTTTTGAAAAAAAAATACACTCTCGCTTTGAAAAACGGGGTGTTACACTATTGTATCTTCTTACAGCGCTAGATACTATAACGCTTATTTTTTTGAAAAAGTGTTGTAAATGGCTTAAAAAAAAGGGCTGTAAAAATCTGATTTTTCGTGTAATCCAAAAAGTTTAAAATCATTAGAAGAGGAGTAAAATAGTCCATAATCAAGCGTACCTTTAAGGTAGTGGAGTATCCTCTTAGTGACCTTCATGTGGGTAGTAGTATGAACTTCCATGAAATGACTCGCTACTCCAATTGCATATAGAATATCAGGCCTTGCACATGTTAAGTATCTTAGGCTTCATACGAGACTTTTGGAAAAAGAAGGGTCTTCCTTTTGTCCATCTTCAAACTTTGCAACTTCAATCCGCTCTCCATTGGTGTGTTCACCGGAATGCAATCAAACAATTTAAATTACTTCAAAACTTCCTTTCCGTATTTTTCTTAAGAAATAAATATACATTATTCCAATTGATTTACTTCTAGGCCTAAGTAGCATGACATGAGTCTGATATCAGTTATCTTGAACTTAAGCACCGTGGCCTTTTTGAACTCTTCAAACAAACTTGGATTTTTCCTAGTGAATATGTGATCATCCACATAGAGACAAGCAATCAAAATATCTCCATTATCACAAACTTTGACATAAAAAGTATATTTATTGAGACAACAAGCAAATCCATTGTCTTAGAAGTATTTGGCGATGCAACTATTTCATGCTCATGGTGTTTGCTTTAATCCATACAATGCTCTCCTCAATCTCAAACCTTTATCTTCATGTCCTTTAATCACATAGCCCATTTGCTGCTCAACATAGACCTTTTCTTCATGACAGACATTTAGAAATGTCTATTTTACATTAAGTTGATAAAGTTTCAACTTATAGCTACTATAGATATTAGTAAACGAATAGTGTCCATGCGAGCAATTGATGCAAAAAATTCTTCATAGTAAACTTCATTTTTTGTTTGTATCCTTTGACGACAAGTCGTGCTTTGTATTTTTCAATCTATCCATTAGCATTCTTTTTAGTCTTATACACCCATTTGACTCCAATTGCTTCATGACCTTCTTGAAGAGTTGCTAATTCCCAAGTGTTGTTCTTCACAATTGATTTGATCTCCTCGTTCATGACTTGTATCCACCTTTTATCTTTCACTGGTTCTCCATAATTTAATGGCTCACTATCCGCTAAGAAACAATACAACTCTTTAAGGACAAGAGTAATTTCAGTTGACCTTTCATAAATGTCTTTTATATCTTTCATTTAACTTGGTCTTTCACTTGAACTTTGAATAGAGAAGTTTGTGAATGAGGAGGTGAAGAAAGTGGAGTTGCATCTTGAACTGGTGTCGTGGCCTCTTGATCTTCTTCAAAATATGGAAGGAAATTATAGTTTTTTTCTTCTTGATCCTCCAAATTTAATGTAGCAGCTTCATCAAATTTAACATCACGACTCACCACTACCTTATTGTTGCATTGATTGTACAACTTGTAACCTGTAGAATGCGGATCATAGCCAGCAAATACATGTTTGATTCTTCGATCATCAAGTTTGAATCTTTCTTGTTGTGGCACATGTTTGTATGTTATGCTCCCAAAGACACGTAAGTGATTAACACTAGGTGTCCTTCCATTCCATGTTTATAGAGGGGTTTGGTTTTTAACATTTGAAGTCAAATAGTGATTTGCCAAATAGAACGCACGAGAAATTGCTTCAACCCAAAACTCCATTGGCATCCTTTTGGATTTTAGCATGCATCTTGCCCTGTTCAAAGTAATTCTATTCTTTCTCTCTACTACTCCATTCTGTTGCAAAGATCTTGGAACTGTCAGTGAACGGAGAATTTAATGAGTTGCATAGAATTCTCTAAAATCCTTCAAAGTAAATTCACCTCCTAAACCCTAATCATATTCAATTATTACAAATCAATAAAGTAATATTATAAGATAATTATATTTATAATACATAAAATATTACTTATAAAATTAAAAAATTAATTTACAATTATTTATAATTTATAGATTATTTTACAATTTGATAATAATTTATAATTTATATTATTTTCAAATTATTTTATAAGTTATTTTATAATAAATTTATAAATTTTTTTATTATATTATTGGTCATTTACAAATGTTAATAATTTATATTATTAGTCATTAAATTCGATGAAAAAAAACCACGTAATCACTCATAAATATCAACATAAATATTCTTTATCTAATCCTCCTTTTATGAACAATTATATTATTCCACTTATGGTGAGTAATAATTTTATACGTTAAAATTTCAATTACTCATTAATGTCAATCTATTTATACTTACTTTCTATTTATGTCAATCTATTT
>JBBPBR010000004.1:38676418-38687278 GCA_037974775.1 Cicer pinnatifidum | reverse complement strand
TCTATTTATAAAATAAAAATATATATTCTATTTAATAGAAAATATACAAATTTATTAAAAATAATTATAAAATATGAATACACGAAAAATTATTAAAAAAATTACTTTCAATTATTAAAATCTATTATCTATGATATATGTTTTTTTTACAAACTCTTGATGAAATATATTCAATAATTTTTTTTTACAACAACTTCTCATGCTCGCAATTAAAATATCATACTAATAAAACAAATAAATTTAGACTACGTTAAAATATAGTTCAACATTAATATTTTTTAAAAATTAAAAAATATTAAATAGTCAATCATATTTTAAAATTTTTACATCTTATTTTTGGGTTTGTATTTTACATTTTATTTCATCAAATAAATACAAGTATCATTATATGTTGAAAAATAAATTAACAATCAAAGTTCAATGATTCAAATAATTATCCTATATAATAAATTATCATACGAATTTTATAAAATATTTTAAAAATTAAATTAGATGATTGTGATAAACATGATTTTCTCTTATTTTAATTTTTCTAATTATATTTAATTATTACAAATCAATAAATTAATATTATAAGATAACTATATTTATAATACATAAAAATATTACTTATAAAATTTATAAAATTAATTAATTAATATCCGCGCAGCGCGCGGGCCATAATCTAGTTTTCAAATATTATGATGCCCATGAAACAATTGTCAAGGAAAGAACAATTGACCTTACCAGATTTTAAGTTAATGTACATATTATTGTGGATATTGATATTAATACCACACGAATTTTGCTGGATTAGATTCTTTCTTCTTATATCGAGAGACATTGCATTTCAGACACACATTTAGTAATTCATATTTGTTTCGAAATAAAATGCAATTGTTAGGAGACGCATGAATCCTTTCGTAACTCATGCCAATAGAGCACAAAATCCGTTTAGCCTTGTAGGTTCGACTGAGAAGTTCATTATCATCTGGCAACATATCTTTTTAGAGTTTTAATAATTATGTGAAGCTTTTATCAGACCATCCATTACTTGCTTTTAAGTTGTACAACTTTAATATTGTCGACAGTCTTGTGAATTTAGTACAACCATTATATAATGGTTTCTCTGCATCACTCAACAAACTCTCAAACATTTTAGGACAATCCCGAAGATCTTCTTGAACTGCTTTTGCAATCTCCTCAACTCGGTACGGCTCATATGTATCTGTATTGAAGTCATTTGAAGCATATGTCGAACCATTCTCAAAATTAATGTTCCCTTTTTTTTTTCTTACCATGTCTTATCCAACATGTATAGCTTTGATCAATTTCATTCCGTACTAAATGTCCTTCCAATTCATCTTCTCTAACGCGTTTTCCAAAACAACATTTTAAACAATGACAAACGACTCTATTTGGGTCTTTTGCATTCTTCACTGCAAACTCAACAAACTCCTTCACTCCATTTTCATACTGTTTTGACAATCGATTGACAGACATCCATTTCCGGACCATATTATATGACCTATATAAATGCAGTTCCAAAACTAATAAGCTAATGATAACATTATACCAATATATAGTATACATATCTAATATTGGAAAATTGAAACCAATGTCCATTATTATGGAACAATTTCAAAACAGAAAAGATTTCAAAATAGAGCAGATCAACAAATTTCAAAAAAGAAAAGATTTTATATGATTTATTATGTAACAATTTATTAGTTTTTGTGACAACAACAAATTAATAAATACAGTACCTGAGACAACATATCCAATTTTTTTAAAGGAGGAGCAGTAAATGGCCGCACAGTAAAAGGTCCTTTACTCTTTTTATTTATTTAAAGTAAATGATTGTTATTTAAAGTGAATGATTTTACAGCGCTTGTGTAATAAGCGCTGTAAAAGGTCCTTTATTTATGTGAATTCGCAAGGCTTTTACAACGCTTGTAAGAAAAGCGTTCTAATAGGTCATTTAATTATTTGAAAATGCATGTCTTTTACAGCGCTTGTAAAAAAATCGCTTTAATAGGTCATTTAATTATTTGAAAGTGCATGTCTTTTACAGCGTTGGTCCAAAAAGCGTTGTAAAACATTATGTGAGGACACTTCATTTTACAGCGCTTGTTTACAAGCGCTGTAAAAGCCTTGTAAACATTATGTACAAACGTTATATGACTCTACAACAACGCTTTTTGGCTGAACATTTGAGAGAGTGGTGAATATTTTGAAATTAGTATTTTTTTTAAAAATTAATATAGTAATTAGAATGATATAAATTTTAATAGATTATTGTTTAATAGAAGACGAACAACAAATTGTCATACTCTGCAAATATGTTGAATTCAGCATAACATATTGCACAAATTTCAACCCATATTCATCTCCTCTAAATTGTTTAATAGTGTACTTTTGTATCTCCAAAGAAATGCATTCAAGCGAGAAAAACAGGAACACGACCAGACATCTGAAAAAATTACAAATAAAAAACATTAGACAAAAGGGTGAGTGAGGGACGTATGAGATGGAAACTTTTGATGTGTTTGTTGAGAATAACAATTGAGCCCAAGAAAAAGAAAAAGAAAATTTGAAATGATTATATGAAGAACTGTTATATAATAAGAGTGTGTTGCACTTTTATACTCTTTAAGGTAACTAACCTAACAAATTCTACTTAATCGTAAGTTTATTGCAATAGCCTCTAACAGGGTTGGTTTAAACTTCTTTTGAAAATAGTTGCGCACACAAGATTTCATCTGGCAACGAGCTAATTCGATCATCATAAATCTGCATTTCAAAACTATGAAGATAAATTAATTATAAGAAATGCAATATACTAACATAGTAGTAGTGTCCATGAATCACAAATAATGCAATATAGTAGTAGTCTCCAAGAAGCACAGATAATGCAATATCATTGTCAAGTGTCAACAACATTTTGTTGAATGTAGAATAGTTTCGACATTGATACTTATATATAGCAATTTCCTATTAGATATTACTACTACTATTTATTAATCACAATTTAAAATTTAGATTTAATAAAAAAAATAAAACATGAATTTTGATCCCATGTTTTAATTTTATTTTTTCTCTTTATTTTTATTTTGACTTTGTTTTTCTTCGCTACACATAAATTGATTCCTTTTATTTTGACTTTGTTTGTCTTCACTACATCATACATGGATTTGTTGAAAATCAATAATGTTCTTATCAATGACCTATCTAATTAAGGAGCTCGAGTTTGTTTCTCTTATTGAAAAAAAGAACGAGAATAGAGTTTGTTACTATAAATTAGATAGTAAACTCTATCTTATTATGTGTTTGAGAATAGTCACAATGAAATATGAATGACATATGATATAAATTATAAGTAAATGATAACATTATCATTTTTTATCTTGGCCATGGAATTGAGATTTTGCAATTTGTACAAAAGTTTAGGAATTGATAAAATTATACAGTAATTTAAAGATTTGATTTGATTATTAACCTTATAAAAACAGAGGCAACACACTCCAAAAATATAGTGAAATGAATTCATCAGTGTTATTCTTGTTCCATTCTCTTGTTTGTTTTCCATACACATACACAAACACAATGAGTTCTTTATCGGTCTTGGATTTGGAGAATACTAAACCTCGTAAGCGACTTATACTCAAGTTTTCTTCTCAAAAGAATCATTCTCAATGAGATATTAAGATGGAACATTCTGCATCCAAGGCAATTTTTACATGTTTATGGCTTGACGCTATAGATTCAACAGCTATTATGTCTCAACAAAACCACAACACAACAACCGATTCTGTCAAAGATTCAAAACCCATCTTGTCTAAAGAAGTTGGTGTGCAAGTAATGAAGGATTCTTGTTTCAAGAAGATTATCAATGAAATAAGAAACCCAAGAACCGAAAATTGTTGCTTGAAGACTGATGGCGGTGAGATCATGAATGAAAAGAGAAAGAAGTCGATGCAACATTACAAGAAGATGCAATGTTGGGTGATTTTGAAGAGGATGTTGATTGGAAGAGATAGTTGGCCTCTAAAAGACCCCATTGATCTCAAGTTCTTGAAGGCTTTTAATGACAAGGATAATTTCGAGAACAAGTCTAAGTTGAAGACTATGGGTTTGAAGGACATTGAAGCCAAATTGTAACTCTATTCAACACCAGATGAATTTGCTACTGACGTCGTATTTGTATTCTTTCAAAGAATGTTATTATATCCTCCTAGAAATGACATTCATAAAATTTCACTAAAGTTTAGTCAATCTTTTGAAAACAAATGGAAGTCTCTCAAAATAGATTGGGACCTTGAGGAAAGAAAAAGAAAGAAGAGGAAAAGGGATGAACATGTTCATGAGAGGAAAGACAACTTCCAAACCAAAAGGTCAAGATAAGATATACAAGACAAACAACGTGTTTCTTTTGCATCTACGAAGTTTAAACCATAGTCACTTTAGCATTAATATTGTTATGTATATACTAGATATTTTGTCAATTTTGACAAGATATTGTTATTGTTCTTATTCTTGTATTTGTGTACAATTGGCAATATAAAACATAATTTAATGTCTTGCTACTGTTCTCTCTTTATTATATGTGTTTAAAGTTTAATACCAATTATAATTGTGTTTAATGTTAAATTTCTTTTTTTTTTTTTAACTTTTCGTTAGAATGATCTAACTTAGTTACAAAATTTAAAAGAGCAAGGAGTAACTTAAATTCAAATTTTTTTCTAAGTATGCTGACTATTGATAACTCGTTGCTTATTTTTTTAAGATAATATTGATGGTTTAAAAATAACTTAATTAATGAAATAAATAACATTCTTCATTTATTTATTTTATCTTCTTTCTTTCTTTCTCACTCTATGATCTTATATTTGATGATGGATTGTATTGTTGAGGTTTGTTGCAATGTGTTACCAATTCAAGAAAGAATCATATTGATTTTATACTCTGCTACCTTTCACTTTTTCTCTGTACAAACTGGTACTCAAACTCAACTAACACAAATACCTCTTTCTATCTCTATATATCTACTTTACAGTATATAATACTCCCCACTTCTCTTCCTTGCTTCGGTTCTCTCCTTAGCTCATGCTTCGACTCCAAACCTCATTATCAATATGACCTTTTAGATCCTATGGGGTCTAAACAAAGACATCACTCCACATCTTATATTTATGAACTCTTATGCTGAGAAAAAGGCCAACATCGATAATGGTGGCCCCATCACTATTTGATTCCTTAGAAAAGGCATGTGTCCTGTTTGCCACATTGCGGTGTAGTTCTCTCAAACAGTCAATAATCTATTTTAGGATAACTGTAGTCTGCCATGATCGCAAATCCCCTATCATCCCCCATAAGATCTCCTTCAAATACAAGAATCCCAATATGTTCCTCCTTAAACAGAAACTTGAGCTGCAAGCACTCTCAACAATCCTTAAAGCATTAGCTTTTTCTTTCTTGAATAGAAAACAAACAGTTTCAACTATAATTTGGGGTGCCCTAAAACGGGCGACAGTGTATAGTTCAATTAGAAAGAAATATAAATAAATTGTATGGTATATTATCCTCCAACTTTTAAACTACAGGTATTCATGAGAAACAACAATGTTTTCCCTTAGAATAAGAGAGCTTGGTCTACCACCCATAACTGAATTCTCAACCAAACAACTCCCTCTAGCTTATCTGTCAGGCCAAATAACTCCCTCTTGTTTATATCAACTATTCTATCAACTTTCCATACGAATCTAGTTTTTAACTAAATATCAATGCATGTTCTAACAAGGCCTGTCAACTTGATTCCTTGGCCCATCTTGATGTAACCTGTTAGGTATTGGGTTTGGGCCTTAGAACAATAATTAGGCGAATTGGATAATTGATTACAATATGCTTATGTAGAAAATCTGTTAGAGGAGACATTAATGAGCCAAACCCAATACCTAACATAATCTCTCGTAATTAAGGCCTGATCCTAATTCCTAACAATCCCACAAACCAAATAGGGTGCAGTTCAAACTTTCCTTCTTAATTAGTCCAAAACTTATTCTTTAGAAATGTAACATCGCTAACAAAATAGCGATGCAATATTCTAAAACGAAATTCTTCACGTCTTTCATGTCCATGGCAAGGACATAGATATCTTAAATTCATTTAATCAAAGGTAGGTACTCGGCTACTCGCAACTCAATTCATGCAAACTTTTAACTTTTTTTCCTAGTTCAATGAAAAGAAAGAACGAATTTAAATGAAAACCTACATTCAGAAAATGAAGGTTAGGATATGTTCCATATTGGCCGTTATCCTCAGCTTGTTCAAAATCCAAACTCATAACTCTATCTCCTAAATCATTAAAGAAATTATTCCACCAAACACAAAGTTCGGTTTTCCATTGTCATTTTAGTGTTTCTGACAAACATACAAAACCAACAACTTTAAATTGCATGTCCCAACCACAATTGCGACCACATCACCTAGATTTTTTTATCTCTACAACTATAATTGCAGCCTCGCTAGCCACATTTGGCATGATTTTCATCAAGTCAGCAACAACTAATTAAAACCTTTGATGAAACCTATAAGTATAAACTACAAGGAAAATTAAAAGCTCACCTCAAGTGTAAGAATAACTGAGGGATTTATATATGTTTCCCAAGACTTGAACAAGTGAGCTCCAACTCCACTGAAAAGGAAGCAATTAACAAAGCATGTATTAGCTAACATGAAAGCCAAGCCAACCAATGTCTAAATCCAAAATAATTACAAGGACATTCATATTTTTATTAAGCTATAAAACACAATTGCCACATGCTTTTCAAACTGAAAAAAAAAAAAATCACCATCATTATTACCTCGGAAAATCAAATATCTGGTTAAGGCCTCCAGGTAATCGAAAATATGGCATTTGGCTAATAATCTAATGATGACAGCCAGAGAATTTTAGCTAAGTAATTCAAAACAAGATCTCTAAAAGTAACTACAAAATCACGTAAAAGTAGTAAAATAGCATAGGTACAAAAGTAGTAAAATAGAATAGCTTTAAAAATCATCCTAAATTCCAACATCAAAGTTTTAAATTTACATCTTTGTAACTGCCACTACAATTGAGGTCAAGTGCATGTTTAACTTGACAGTAAATTTTTTAAAATTACGGTAACACCACATTGTAATTTAACAAAATCACAGTGGAGCACACCAAAGTCAGTGCAATCCAAATATGGATGCAATAATGATCTAAAAGTTGTAATGCCTGAAAGTTTAAAAACTCTATAGACCGAATATGTATATCAATTAATATCAAGGATAAAACCACAACGGAGACACTAAGAAATTACCTAACTACCCCACTGATTTCAAGCAATTTTATGCTCCACTGAACATCTATTTACCAATTTTATGCTATTTTACTTTTTTTCCCAAATCCTTATTGTTTACTTAAGAGAAAATAAATTAAAAATCTGTTAGAAAGTGAGAACAAAAGAAGAGGGTCAAAGATTTATTGAACTGAAATTGAAGCATTGTAAAGTGAAACGAGAGAGATGAAACCTCATTCAGCAAATCACGAATTAATGACACTTAACAAGCAAGATTACCAAAATAAAAATTGAAATCGCAAATTGAAATGATTTGGAAAGAGAATAGAACTCACTTGCTACTGTAAATCGCAAAGTGAAACGAGAGAGATGAATTTAGGGTTGTTTTAAGTTGAATTTAGGGTTTTGGGGGATTAGGGATTGTTGAAGATAGTAGAGAGAAAAGGGTTTGAGAAATGCAAAGAAAAAGAAAAGGTTTCTTAGTGTTTGTCGAAGGCGAGGTGTAGTTGCATTTTCATGGTACAAGACCAAACAGGCAAAACCTACATTTTTGTTGCATTTAATTTTTTTTATGTTTTTAAAAACAATGATATTCTAATTGTAGCTAAAAGTAATTTTAGTGACAAATAAAAAGTTGTTGAGACAATATCAATTTAATGTTTTGATAAAAACAAATAAAAAGTTAATTAAGAATATTAATTATGATTCTAAGTGTTTTGATATTTGCATGTGTGTTTTAGTGTATAAATCAAAGATAGGATCCAAGTAAAGCAAGAATAAATCAGCACGAAATGCAAAATCTAAACAAACAAGAAAGGAGAAAATTCTTAGCAAAATTTGGAAAACAGAGAAAGTTTTCCAGTTTTAAGAATGGTCATCACAACTCTAAAATCAATCAATCTCCATTAGTTCAAAAAAGATTATTCCTCTGAATTTCATGCTAAAGTTATCAGTACTTGGCAAAGAACAAGTAGGAACCATTCTAGTCAAAGAATGCATTCGAATCACAAAGAGAGAAGATCACAAATTAGCAAGACCAGACAAATCTGAACATTCTTGACAACAATCTGATCAATTTGGACAGCAGTGTAATATCAGTCTCCAGACTAATAAACATTCTTCAGCTTGTTACACTTGATCTTCAACAGCAAACATCTTTCTCCAAATTGATTATAAATCTCCATTTCTGCAGAAGTTCAGTATCAATTTCCATATTTATGCAGAAGTTCATCATCATTCAACAAACTGTTTTGGACAGAATCAAGTCTCTAGATCAAAGCTATAACATCAATCATATATCTAAAGATTAAGGATCACTAAACACAAAAGAAATTTGATCAAGAACGAAGAAAAATGCCCAGAAAAATAGATTTCACAAAGTGTTCAATGCTGAAATATTTTTATTCAAATATATTAGTTTTGATCAAATCTGACAGAGCACTATCAACAACTCTTTGAACATTATTAAATTTTGTAAAAAGCCTATAAAAGGAAGGTCAAGCTCAAGGAAAAATCAGAGCTTCAAGTACTAAACAATTCATCACTCATTTCAATCGTACTTGAATTTCTCTCAGTCACATACATTGAATCAATTCTGATTTTTACCATTCGATTCCTAGAATCATTCTCTTGTATTTCTATGTCAAAGAATCAAAACTCAAACAAGTGTTGAGCATTCTCATATTCTAACAAAACAATCTCATCATTATTGTAAAACGCAAACTAGAAGAGTTTAGTATAGTTTAGGTAGATTGTAAGAATTCCTATCAAGGTTGATAGGGGACGTGATTGAACTCCTTTCTAGGTGTAAAGGTTTTAACTTTGTTGCAGATCAAGGTTGATCTGAACTAGGTGATGTTAAACAAAGAATGTTCTTTGTTTTAAACACTTAGTGAAAAATCTCACTGTTGTGAGGAATGGACGTAACCCGGGTTAGGTGAACCAGGATATATCGTTGTGTGGTATCTCTTTCAACATCTATTTAATTTCAATCTAATTGATTATCAAGTTAAATACATAAACTGACTTATTGATTTTAACTAACCAAGAATGTTCTTTGTTTTCTGGTTAATATCAAGAACGTTCTCCATTTTATGTTTTCACAACCAAGATCAATCTTGAGTTGTTTTCTTAAGTTTTTAACAGAAATTTTTAAAAGGATGAATTTACAATTCAAACCCCATTTCTTGTAAATTGACATTGTTACTTCAATAGCATCACAAAATCTGATTGAGTACATGATTTACGTGGAATAAGAACATTAAAAGATACTTATTAATGTATATGTTAATGTACATATTATTGTGGATATTGATATCTTTGTGAATCTTCTTAATATAGACCTTATAAAGTGAGGGTTCAAAGTACTTGAGGGATATACACAAGAGTAGAATGATACTTTTTTTTATTTCTAATTTTTTCTTCATCTCTCAAGTTCTCTAAAATTTAACTTTTCTATGATTTTTTATATTTTATTTTGCTCTTATTTTGATTAATTTTATAACATGTTACTAGCACGAAACTCTACTACAAAAGTTATGATATAATCAATTTAGAGAGTTTATTCTAAGAATATTTCTTCTTACTATTTCTTCTTAATTTTCTAAAAAAGAAAATATTTTTTATTATATTCTTTTCATGATCATATTTCTTGAATATTTTATTTCTTTTATTTCATATCAATATTTTCCTCTTTGCATATAAATTGTGTTAGAGGACACTACGCCAAAAATTGCATTTTACAACGCTTTTTTTAAGCCTTCTACAGCGCTTTTTCAAAAAAAAAAAAGCGCTGTAGATTCGAGCGCTGTAAAAGCTACAACAGCGCTTTCAAAAAAGCGTTGTAAAAGGCTCCGTTATTTTTCAAATACATTTACAACAGCGCTTGTGTTTAGAAAGCGCTGTAAAAGGGGCGCTATTAAATGTCAAATTTGGCGTAGTGGGAATTTTTTCGGCTTATATAGTTGTCTTCTAAAATTTAACATTAAAGCATATCTTTGACCGATTGCAAAAGAGTGATTTTCTTGGATCATCATATATGATGATTTGTTTTATAGTTCCTAAAAAATTAAGAGTTTAATTATCAAAATTATGTGAAGGATTGCAAAGATAATTTATGATATAGTTTATGAAGAACTAATAAACAGTAGATATAGTTTAGGAAGAACTAAACAGTTGATATTAAATCATATATGAAGAATTGCTCGAAAAATGAATCGTTCTTGATCACTATTTATGAATATCTTTTGTGATACAATTCTTGAAGAACTAAAAATTTAATATTCAATTATCCCTATTGAATTGTCCAAATTGGGAATTTTGGTAAATAGTTCTTGAAGAACTAATAAATATCATGCATCATTTTAGGAATAAAAAAGGTGTTATTTTATTTGGATATTGTTAATGAAGATTTGTGATTGAATTTTTGAAGAAATAAAATAGTAGACCCCCAATTATTTATGGAAATGAAAATTGGAACAAAGGAAATAAAGAAAAAAATAATACATCAAAATAGATTTTTAACGCCAATGCATCTCATCAATTTGTGGAATGGTAT